>JAMXBD010000618.1:0-600000 GCA_024138025.1 Combretum micranthum
TATCTATTACATACCTTCCATTTTTATGAAAAACATAGTTTTAAAGTGGTTTTGTGGTCTTAAGGTAGGTTCTAAATCATCCGAATTTTCAACAAACCATTCTAACAAACCTTTCCTTTTCAATCTTCTTGCCTTCTATACATGGAGATCTACTATCTAACACATCTATACATTGCAAGGCTACATTTTTTATGATTCATCTATGCATGGAAATCAAAATAACTATATGAAACATACATGAGAAGGAGATATGAATGTCTAAACATTAGATCTACTAAATATAATGCATGAATCATAAACTTCATGCATGAACACACCAATATAATGCAAGATCTTTACTTTACCATGCATAACAAGAGATATCTTAACATAAACTCATTTAAACACTAGATCCATGTCTTGTGATGGCTTGATTCTTGTTCAAGTGTTCTCCATGTCCCTAGCATATGCTCATTGATTAAATGAGAAAACACACAAGAAATAGCTTTGCCATTACAAGATTTAGGAAACAAGCCTAAAATCAACATACCAAGGAGTTGTGGAGTAGAAAAGAAAGGATTGAGCTTGTGTGTGTGAGTTGGGGGGGGGGGGAGGATGGGGCTCTCACGGCGTCTAAGGGGGAAAAGAGAGGTTTTTTCTTTTGAAAAAATTTTAGACAAGGAAAATGAAGAGAGAATGAACATTTAGTTTATATATTACATGCATTAGGGTTTTAGATGAATAAAATTGAGTAAATAAAACAATGAGGAAAATAGAGGGTGGGGGGGGGGGGGGGGGGGCCGCGGCGGGCGCCGGCCATGGGGGTTTGTGTGTTTGTGTGTGTGTTTGAATTTGTTAAATTTGTAATTTATGTAATTAAAATGTAATAATTATTTAAGAGACAAAAATCCTTGGGGAAGAAAATTGAAATGAGTAGTTGTAAGATGTAAGAATAGGGTATGGGTAGTGTGTAGTGTAGGTTGTACTTGTGAATAATAGATAAGACATCTACTTTACCGTTGTAACGAAAACACGGGAAAATGTTATAACTGTAATTTAATAGTTCGAAAAATTATAAAAGTGATATTTTTGGAATCCTTATATAATTAAGGTTCTAATGAATATTCCGGAACATTTTTCTGAGTTCGTGGTCTCGGGGCACACTTTTCCGTAATTAAGCTCGGAAAGGCCCGGAATTGAAAAAGTCCCGAATTTAAAACTTTCAAAGGTCTAAAATATACTTTAGAATGATAGTTCTGTTGGTCCGAATAATAACCAAGCAGAGGGGTTGAATTGATTATTAGACAAATTTGGCTTTTAAAAAACACTTCCCTTTGGTTTTAATGAATGAGAACAATATGACAATTAAATTTGCTATAAAGTAAATTGCCGAAATAAAAAGAGAGAGATTAAGAAAATCAGGCAAGAGATTTATAGTGGTTCCGCCTTGTGCGTCAGTCCACTCTTCTAGCTCCACGCCGGGGACCCCGTTAACCTACAGGTTGTGTTTCACTAGATCAATAAATCCAAGATTACAAGATAGTGCAATTCGCTCTGCTCGATTCTCACTGCTACCCTCTAGCTTTAATCGATCTACAGAGTCTAACTTGTAACTAATTCTATTATCAAAGAAGAAGTCTACAAGATCCTCTTATTACAAAAAATAAATAAATAAATAAATAAAGAACGAGAGCAAAGATGAGAGCTGAAGTTTCTAAAAAAATTTCAAGGTTGTTATCGTAAGCTCTTGTGTATTTCCCTTTTTGGAGTCACTCGTGTGTTCTATTTTCGAAACTGAATATGTTCTTTATATCCTTCTTCTATCACGTCGTTGAATTAAATCTCCAGGATAAGGATTGTTCCCTGATTCTCGGCTTACATAAGATCTCCAGGATAAAGATTGTTTCCCTTATTCTCGGCTTGCATATGATATGCTCTTATCTTCTAGCTGATTTGAATGTTTGAAAAGATTGTTGAGAGATAACACTATCTTCCAAAGATATCGACAGCAAGATATATTTAATCATGTCCTTTATTTGATAACAACCAAAAGTTATATTTTCTTCAAGATAAAAATTATTACGAAAACTTCTAATATCTCGATAAATAAAAATTATTTGACCATATCCCATAAAAAAATATCATGTTTATCCAATTGAATATTCTTGAAATAAAATCTTGGAATCAAAAAACCAAATCTATTGAGGTAAAATTTCTGTTGTCGTGATATTCTGATGATCCTCTGTTAGAGATATATTTGCAAAGATATTTCGTGATATTTATAACAATAAAAACAAACTAGATAGAATCTCACGAGGATAGAGTATATAATAATAGCGCGATGATAAATCTCTTTGATTAATAATCAAAACTCTTGGATATCTTTCTGTTTTACACCTATATCCTTATATGACCAATTACAAAAAAATCTTTAATCATTTTCGTAAAATAATTCTGATATTTCGTAAAATATTTCTCACATATATTTGATGTAATAAGAAAATATTCAAGATTTATGGAACACATCAATTATATTTCTCAAAATATAGTTGACTTGTGGAGCTAGATCTTGAAAATAGTTCAAATTCCATAAAATAAATCAATAATCATTTCTTCAGTCAAAACTTCTGAAATAAGTTTTGGAGTGTTTTTCAAAGAAAAATTCTTCGATTAAGTTATTTTGAAGGTTCTGAAATAACTTCTGATAGACTTATTTTTCATCGCTAAAGGATCGCTGAAGGTTCTGAAATAACTTCTGACTAATGTATTTCTTATTTTCCATTTCCATTTCCTAAGGTTCTGAAGACACTTCTGATTAACACCATCAAAGCTTAATCATAACTTCTGATTTTCCTTCTTTAATAAAATTTGATCATTCAAAATAAAGATCTGAACTATAGAAAATCAACTAATATTTCAAACATATTAACAAAATCGAAATTACAAGATAGATATACTTCATCTTTTGTTTATCAACAATCATCTTAGAAGAATTCCAACATTCTCCCCTTTTTTGATGATGACAAAACAAAACTAATCACTCTTTCAATTTCCCTGTCACACATACAGCATTATTTTGATCACAAAACATACACAGCAATCATTCTAAGCATATCATCATAACATACAGCATAGCATTCATTCTAAGCATATCATCATTAACATACTTCTGTTCACAAACAAACAGCACATACATCATTTATTTTGATCACAAAACATACAGCATAGCAATCATTCTAAGCAATCATCATTAACATACAGCATAGCATTCATTCTAACATATCATCATTAACATACTTTTGTTCACAAAACAAACAGCACATTTCTCCCTTTTTTTGTTATCATCAAAAGAAATACTCCCCCTGAGATAATGCATAAAAGGAATTTAAAGAGAAAATGTAAAAACACATAAAAGTCTTAAAACAACGAGAATAGATGTCTTAAAGAAAGAAAAGATTGTGAACTGATTATTTGAGAGGTTCCAGCTTTATAGGTGAAGAGTCTAAATCAATGATAGCTGGTCCTGGTCGGATTGTAATTTGGAAATGATCTTTCAAGAACATCTGGATTTCTCCTTGAAGATTCTTGACAGCTTGTGTTGATTTTGCAGAGTTGACATCCAATTTATCAAATGATTTGGTGACCGAATCTCCAACTTTCCTCATTTGCTCCACCAATGTGTCAAAAGCTGTGACATTCGATTTAAATCGTCCTTCACATTACCACTGAACTCATCAAATAAGGTTCGAATGAAGATTTAGTTCTCTTTCAACGTTTGAATAGTTTTTCTAAATTCATATCTGTGTTGATCTAATTTTTCTTTCTACATATCTTGAACCGATACCATTCTTCCTTTATGGTAATCTTTGATCAACCTTTTGACAAAATTGAGATCTAAATCACTTAAAATGATTTTGCTCCTACTTGTAGTGGCTTGTTCAGCGGTTTCTCAGAAGGTTGGGATCCAGAAGGTTCTGATGGAGGTTTTGTCTCCTGATCAAGAGAATCATCTTTGGAACTTCTTTGGGTTTGTGCCGAGGATGCACAAAATGTGATCCATCATTGGCATACCAAGAAAATTTTTAACATATATGGACATGTGATAAAAACTTCCTTGCCAAGCCGTTTTAACTTCAAAGGTTCACTAGAACTAGTGGGTAACTTAATCTTCTTGAATTCAAATAATTTCATCAGAACACTTCCAAAAATCAAACTGTCTCTATTCTCCATATTGATCTATAAACCTGTAGCCATATTCTATTTCTTATCATTCATCATAGCCAAAAATAATCTTGCATGTTCTATGACATGGATGTCTACTGCTTTCTAGGACATAGACATTCTATGATGATTTTGTGTAAATTCTTGGATACAGCTCAAATCAATAATCATGCCTCTTTACCATAATCCATTTCTAATCCCACCTTTTATAGCTGCAAAGAGTGCTTCTTGTGTTCATATTGACTACCTCAGGAACATCATTTACATCAACCATGTCAAAACATTTAATCACGTCTTTTCTTCCATAACATCACTTTTTGATTACAGACTTTTGATTTCAACTATTGTCTTCTTAATCATAAGATTCGCATAAAATTCTTTGATACATTCTCCAAAAATTGTTACTTGAATAAACATAACCCCATGCAACCAATTAGGATAAGAATTTCATCCCATAAAAACCATTAATTGAAAAGAAAATTCAAATCGAGAAAACTGCAAGAGCAAATCTCATTCTTTCTCTTTCTCGTTACCTTGCGGTAGAGCTCTGACCAGGGGTTGTGTCAGAAACAACAACCTTGCTTTTCTTTTTCAAGATGGCTACTTTTGCGACTTTTCTTTATCCTACTTCTCACTTCTTTCCTTTTCGAAGATACCAGAAGTTGGTGTCGAAAAAAGGTTTTGGGGATTTGGGTGTTGAGGGTTCACAGAATGTTCTGAGAACCTTGGAGGAAGATGATGGGGGTCTTGTCCATACTGTCTTCGTCGATAATGACTGGATTTGGAAGGATTTGTCTTAAAGGATTTTTGTTTAAGTCTTTCGATCTTTTGGAAGTCATATTGCTAATATGGAATATGAAACGAAAAGAGGAAGAAGGAGGAGTTTGATTTTCAAAAATATTGTAAAAGAAACGAATCAGTTTTTGAAAAGATCAAAATGTAATTTCAGAAAACTTTTTGTATTTCAACCTGTATTTAATGCTTCTGTTTAAAGAATGAAATTAATGCTTCAAGGAACCAGCAGTTAATTTATTATTATTTTTTTTAATTGAATTAAAAAGGAAAGCACATGCCAATTTCATTCTAGCGGAGTTTCAGAGAGGCTAAGGAGATTCAGAAGGAGGAGTTTGATTTCAAAATAGGCTCGTCCTCCTCCTCTCTCTAAACAAACAAGTATTAAGGTAGGAATACTGATTCAAAATCTAAATAATCTTTTTTCTTTTTCATTCTCATCAAACTTTACCTTTGCTTCTTTCTTCTTCAATAATCATGAACCTTTTAATCCCTCTCTTTATATTCTTAACCAAAGTCTTGATTTTTCATGAACATTGGTGCTTGCGTTTAAATATCAAACAGTGCCTAGACGTCATCAAGACCAGAATAGAAGGTAACTATAGACAGTTTCATTGTACTTTATGGTATATATTTATATGAATATGGTTGAATAAACATCTAATTGTCATTTTCTTGTGTTTTGCGTGGTCAAACCAAAATCCATAATCACCATCTCTGTCACAATCTATTAAACATGCAGATAACCCAACATTATCACAAAACCCACCAACTCAACCACCATCGATACATCCTGATGTAGCCACAAAACCTTCGAACCCAGCCACAAATACCTCAAGAACACGTCGATTCTCTCTCTCTCTCTCTCTCTCTCTCTCTCTCTCGGTTCAATGGTGTTGGGTTCGTTGAAGTAGCAGTTATGTTGTTGAGTAGAGTTAATGGTGGCTGGATGGTGAGTTTGGTGTTTGTGGTTGGTTTTGGCAATGTTAGGTGGTTGATGTGGGCAATGCGATGGTCAATGGGTAAGGTCACGTCAGGTTCAAATTTAGGGGTCGATTTTGGTGTAACAGTGATATGGACCCAAGGGGGTCATAAATTCTTTGCTTCAAAGATCTAGGATTCTTCGTCTTTTTTAGGGTTTTCTAAATATATAAACTCTGAAAAAAACTAAAGGATATGGTTGAAATTGTAAATCGAAATACGAATCACAAAGACAAACTGGTTCGCAATAGATTGCAATTCGATATGGCTCATGAATTACAAAACAGATTACCGTGTCAAAGAAATCAAAGATTCAATCAACCAGAAAATGAATAAAGGAAATTTCAATCTCTCTCAATATTCATAAATAATTACAAAGATTTGCAATCACAAGTTCTTGTCACAAGAACTCACACAATACTCTCACCAATGAGAAACTCTCATAGAGAAAATATCATATATGTTTCCGCCTGTAAAACTAAACAAAGTCCTATAAATAATAACTAAAGGAATACAAAAAGACATAATTAAAACATCCACAAATTACATATAAGTTGGTAAGTTATATCTCGAACGCTGGTGGCTTATATATTCTACATGGGCGGTGTAAGCTGCGGCTTTAACATTTCGCAATCTGGGATGCTTCAACGCCGGTGGAAGGCTGGCCTACCTTATACACCAGCGGCGTAGGGCTTCAAGGCTGGCGGCTTAAGGCCAGTGTAGGACTCCTGCAGCCTTTTATCAGCTTCTTTCTTCCTTGTTGAATCCACAAGTGATATGGAAAACCTTAGGTATATTAAACCTAAGACCCAACATTCATTATGGAATTGAATCCCAAGGATCGTCTAAGAAGCTTGGTGGAAAACCGTAACACGCTGGTTGAGTAATCCTAAGAACCTTAATATAAGGATCTTGACCATTTAGGAAATACCAACCAAGAACCTTGATATGAAGGAGGATGCTACAATCGAGGATGAAAAACCAGATTGATAAGTCATGGTGAACGCCACGAGTAAAAAAAACCCGATAAATTCAAACAAGTTCTTTCTAGAACTCAAAGAGAAAAAACTCTCAAATTTTCATTCATTCTAATCTTCTCAAAAGATTACATATGATGAGTTTTTATAGGTCTTAGTTAGCTTTAAAACTAGGCAACTAAAAATAAATACATAAAGACATAAAAGAAATTCAAACTAAGCAATAAATACAAATGACGCCATCCGATCCTCATCATTCTCTCCTTCTCGAAAAAGATTCGTCCTCGAATCTCCAAATTGATGTGAACCACAAGTGACTTGCCATGAGACCCAACACCAATACGCTTGGAGGCATCATTCCTCTTTCTTGAAAAAAGATTCATCCTTGAATCTCCAAACTTATGCGAACCACAAGAGACCTACCTTGAGACCCAACACCAATATGCTTGGAGACAACTCAACCGAAAGTCTGATTAGATGATAAGCGACAAACCTAAAACTCAATAACCTTTTCTTTTTTAACTCTTCTTCTCTTTTTTTTTTTTTCCTTTTAATAAAACAAAGACACTAAAACTGCTAGATCTAAAATCAAGACAAACAAATGATATGAACGACTTGAGTTACCTCTAATTGAACTGGATATGGATTCTTAGAATACCAAAAGCTCTTATACCAAATGATACGGAAAATCTTAGGTATATTAAACCTAAGACCCAACGTTCATTAAATGGAATTGAACCCCAAGGATCGTCTAAGAAACTTGGTGGAAAACCACGACCCGTTGGTTGAGTAATCCTAAGAATCTTGATATAAGAATCTTGACCCTTTAGGAAATACCAACCATGAACCTTGGTATGAAGGAGGACGCCACAATCGGGGATGGAAAAGCCGATTGATAAGTCATGGTGAACGCCATGGGTAAAAAAGAACCCGATAAGTTCAAACAACCTTGGACTGACATCTCTATGGATTTTGTGTTAAGGTTACCACGATCTCAGAGTGGTAAATATAGCATATTTGTTGTTGTTGATAGATTTAGTAAGATGGTTCATTTCATTGCATGTTCTTTATTATTATCATATTGTTATGTTTTATTAATGCTCCTAATCTAACTTTATATATTACAATGTATATTTATGTATATATATTCTTACAGCATATAAGCTCATTATCGTACCTTTTATTTATTCGTGATATTATATTTCTTGCAATTTATTTATAATACTAAGAACTAGACAAGTTTTTAAGTCGAGATAAAATCAACTCACTAATTAAGAAAACACTTAGAAAAGCGATATCATTAAACAACCTAAAGTAATAAGTTTTCAAAAATAGAAAAGCTTATTTCTATAAAGTCTATGAAGTATGAAATGGAAGTTAAGATATAATAAATACTTAATTAAAATAAACTAAAAATCTTAGTTTTCATTTCAATAAAATTTACAAAGAAACTTGTAGATTCCAATCTTTAAATTTCTAAAGGAGATTGTTATATGAAAAATCATAGTTTGGATAACAACATTATGCATCAAATATGAGTTTATATATGTATAAAAAGGGTTTTTCAACTATATAAATATCTATATGTTTACTATGGGATTTTTAGTTGATAAAAGGATCGGAAAATTGTATTTTTTAGGGCTATGAATTTCGTAATTATTATGTACCAAACCATTTATGACTCAAACGACCTTTTATGATAAAAATAATCTTAGAAATAGTTAGATCTTTTCGAGTAGTAAAAAACGACATACAATATGCGGAATTTCGAATTTAAATGATCAAGTTATAGTCATTTTAAGTTAAAATTTCACTCAATCTGATTTCTGACGAACTTTGTGAAATAAAATTAGCAAGTTTGAGTAGAACTTCCGTGAAATACTCATTTTGCTCTTGTTCAGGTGATGTGGTGAACGGTTCTCTTATCCGGATGGCTATTTTGACTAGTGGACTACCGCAAATGGCTAAGTGAATTTGTTTCTTACTTTTCATACCGATGTATTTGTTTTTGTAGAAAAATGGCCTTAGAATTAGGAAAAGATAAAAAGGAAAGTGCATGTGCTTTATATATATTGTTGAATTTATGTTAAGTATATCGAGGTAGGAATTGTTTATAATCAATGTTTGATTTAGTATAGTAATGATATGTCTGTAAATTCTATGATCACCCTTAAAAATATTTAATACTATGTCATGAGTACTTAATTAAATCAATTCATGCATAAAATGCAGTGAGTCATATTACATTCATTATTATACACTTTGATGTGAACTCTAGGTATATTAAACCTAAAACCTAACGAATCGATTACGGAAGTAGGCCTTTAGAAAGCTAAATCAGATCGTTGAGCGGACTTGACCGTAAGTTGTATTTCAAACTAGAACCGAAGGTTTAAATAAATGGAATCTTTACCCTAAGTTCTATTGCAAACTAGAATAAAGATTTTAGATCGAATGGAACGCCACAAGAATTTGATTCTTGATAAGTTCACGAGTTTTCAATGGAACCAAAAGAGAAAAATTCTCTCAAAATTTCATATATCACCAATCTGTCTTTCATACAAAGCTTATACATATATAAAGATAAAATAAACAAACAAGGAATACTAAATTCTAAAGATGTCCATATAATAAAAGTACACCATCTAAACAAATTAAGCACCGATAGCCTATAAAAGAAAAACAAGAATTGCGAGTTCTAAGGCGTGTATGTCGGTAAAGTACGCTAGTAGTGTAGGGAGTTGTACTGGAGGCGTAGACTAAAATTTTACCATCATTGGAGACAGCATTAAGAAACTTGCTTCTGGACATTTTTGTACCAAGAGTATGCCGGTGGCGTTGAATTAAAGCCAGCGGTGTTGAGGGATCATCTACTTCTGTTTGTTCACGCTTGCATGAATGTCAACAGTGTTCGAGCTCCAGCTGCTGGCGTTGAACCCTGATATGCACGCCTGCAACTTTGGCTGATCTTATTTAAAAACTTGGATAAAATTAACAAAGTATGGATTGTTGTCAAGTGTTAAGCTTTTCATGAAATCTCCGTACAATGTGTGTCTCTCCCAAGTCTCCTCAATGAAGGCTCCCAAAGCTTCTCTCATCCGCCTTGCTTTAGCTCGAGTGATTGGTCCACTTGGGATATATAATGGATCCTTGAATGCTTCTGCATCACACTTGGTGGGACAAGGGCATAGTAGTGAGGTAAGCAAGGACCTAACATCTACAAAACGGCGAATGGTTGCCCGAATATTAATGGCAAGTAGTCTTCTAAATGAACTGCATTTTAGTGGCTAGTAGTGACTTGAATGAACTATACTATCTTCTTTGTGAATAGTGGTCTATATGGCCTGGAACACTTAACCCTAAATGGAGAGCGTAAATCCATTCAGCATATGATTCCTGATAAATCATGTGTATTGTTTGCTCACGTGCTTATTGCATTTCATACGCTTGAATAATTAACTTATTTGATTATTGGTTATACGTGTACTTTATTGTGGAAATATTTCTCACTAAGTAAGTAAACTTACATCCTTTTAGATACCTTTTGTAGCACCCTTACCTATGGCTGAAGCCCAGGGGTTATTTCTCTCCATCTTTTGGATTTAGGAGCTTTTACAAAGAAGTCAAGGACTAGATATAGACTTAAAATTCTAAGTAACACTCCGGTGTATTTATTTTTTAAAGATAGACTTTGATTGTCTATATATGTTTTGTTAGGGGAATACCCCTTTAATATCTATAAGACTCATATTATATTTGAAATGTTATGATTTCCATTCTTAATCACTATTATGCATATCTTCTTAAATAACTTGTTTCAAAGCATGGTCCTCTACGACCGAAAGTATGTCTTATACCCGGTATCGAAGCTTTTGGGATAACTAAGGTGGTCACACTTAAACTTTAATATTAAGAGTGGCGGACTGTCACATTAAGAATATCCTTTGGGGTGTGACAATAGGTGACTATAAAGAGGACAAAATCTGTACTTTTCCCCCTTCATGATTAGGTTAAATAGGAGGAAAAATAATTCCATGAATATATATATAAGCTAGTTATAAGAATATTCCACCAGTTTTTTCCAACATAAAAAATAAACACTACATCTCCTCATCTCAAGACTTCATAATACGATGCATTGGATCATCAACTAGATCAATGTGTAATGTTGATTGCTCCATAGTCAACCCAATAAAAGATAAAAGAGCACAAGTTACACAACAATACACACAACAGAATGAAAACAAAAAAGTTTAGTTGACATTAATGATGCAAACTCCAGGTATATTAAACCTGAAACCCAACGATTTGTTTCTAGAAGCAGGCCATTAGGAAAGCAAAATCAGATCGGAAGATGGATCTTGACCCGAAGTTGTATTTCAAACCCAAACCAAGGATATACAAGGATGGAACCTTTTACCTTAAATCGTATTTCAGACTAAAACAAAAGGAATAAGATCGAAAGAATGCCACAAGAAAAAATTCTTGATAAGTTCACTAGTTCGCTATGGAACCAAAGGAGAAAACTCTCTCAATATCCTTCATCTAAAAGTTAATTGTCCATACAAAAACAAAATCAATTATATAAAACAAATGAAGGAAATTGAAAAGTCTCAAATAATGAAACTGAAAAGTCATAAATAACGAAATTGAAAAGTCTTAAATAAGGAAATTGAAAAGTCTTAAATAATGAAACTGAAAAAAAGTCTCAAATAATTCTCGTGCATAACATACACCGACAACATACACTAGTGGTGTTGCGATGGAACGCCGGCAACGTAGGGCCAACAATCGCCTCCTGCAAGCACAAATCCAATTCTGATTTCGTTACAGAATCTCCAAAGGCTTGTATAACATTTACAATGTCTAGATCATCATCCAATGACAAATCTGTGATGAAATCTCCATGCACAACTTGTTTCCTCCATGTTTCTTCAACGAATGCTCTTAATGCCTCCCTTATTTTCTTGGCTTTAGCTCGCATGACCGATCTAGCTGGAATGTATAGCGAATCCTTGGATGTTGCTTCATCATTCCCCCTCTCCTTAAAAGGATTCATCCTCGAATCAGCATCCCCTACATCAAAAGGAGACAAATCAGACACATTAAAAGTCACACTTTTACACTTTTGCAGGCATATGATGATGTTTTTCTTGAAGAAGTTTCGGATGGATTACCATCTTTGAGAGGAATAAAGCATTAGATTGATCTCATTCCAGGGGCTTCCCTTCCAAATAGACCTGCATATAGATGCAATCCAGAAGAGGCTAAGGAGATTCAGAGGTAAGTTGAGGAACTCATGTCAAAGGGCTATGTGAGGTAAAGCCTTAGTCCATGCGCAGTACCAGTGCTATTAGTACCAAAGAAGGATGAGACTTGGAGAATGTGCATCGAATGTCGAGCCATTATCAAAATCACTGTAAAGTATAGACATCCAATTCCTAAATTAGATGATATGCTTGATGAACTGTATGGCTCTTGTTTATTCTCTAAGATTGATTTGAAAAGTTGATACTATCAAATAAGACTAAGAGCAGGTGATGAATAGAAAATGGCCTTTAGGACGAAATATGGTTGATATGAATTGTTAGTTATGCCTTTTGGTTTAACTAACGCACCTTGTACTTTCATGAGACTCATGAACCATATTTTGCGTGCTTATATTGGCAAATTTGTTGTAGGCTATTTTGATAACATTCTGGTATATAGTAGGAGCATGGATGATCATATTCAGCACTTGCACTTAGTGTTTGATGTCTTAAGGACGGAAAAATTGTTTGCTAACCTCAAAAAGTGTTTTTTTTTGCACTAACCAAATTGCGTTTCTAGGTTATGTGGTTAGGGCTAAAGGAATACAAGTTGATGAAGAGAAGGTTAAGGCTATTAAAGAATGGCATAGACCTACCACTATTAGTGAGGTTAGAAGTTTTCATGGTTTGGCTAGTTTTTATAGGCGATTTTTTTCGTGATTTCAGTAGTATAGCTGCATCATTGACTAAGGTGATTAAGAAAAGTGTAGGCTTTAAGTGGGCAAGTGAGTAAGAAAATGCATTTAATCTGCTTAAAAAAAAAATTATTATTGCCCCTATTCTGGCATTCCCCAATTTTGAAAATATATTTGAAATTGAATGTGATGCATCTGGTTGTGGTATAGAGGTTGCTTTGATGCAGGAAAGGAAGCCTATTGCCTACTTTAGCAAGAAGTTGAATGGGGCTAGTTTGAACTATCCAACCTATGAGAAGAACTTATATGCTTTGGTTCGTGCCCTGCAGACTTGGCAACACTACTTGTGGCTTAAGGAGTTTGTCATTCATACTGAACGAGTCCTTGAAGCATCTAAAGGGGCAAGACAGGTTGAACAAAAGACATACAAAGTGGATAGAGTTTATTGAGATGTTTCCGTATATAATCAACTACAAACAAGGTAAGGAAAATGTCGTGGCAAACGCATTGTCTCGAAGGTATGCCTTAATCTCTACTTTAAATGCAAAATTGTTGGGTTTTGAGCACATTAAAGATTTGTATGCTAAGGACCCTGATTTGTTAATGCGTATGAAGCATGTGATAAGGGAGGTTTTGGTAAGTTCTACAGGCATAATGGTTATTTATTTAGGGAAAAACGCTTATGTGTCTGATAGTTCTTTGAGGGAACTACTAGTGAGAGAGTCCCACGAGGGAGGACTAATGGGACATTTTGGTGTAAGGAAGACTTTAGATGTGTTAGAAGAACATTTCTTTTGGCCTCATATGAGGCTATGTTGAGAGGATATGTGAGAGGTGTATTATTTGCAAACAGGCAAAATCAAAAGTTTTGCCATATGGTTTATACACCCCTTTATCTATACCTAGTGAGCCCTAGGTAGAATTATCCATGGATTTTGTTTTGGGTTTACCTAGGTCCCAAAGAGGTCATGATTCTATGTTTATAGTTGTTGACAGATTCTCTAAAATGGCTCATTTTATTCCCTGTCATAAAACTGACGATGCAACTCACATTGCTAACTTGTTCTTTCAGGAAGTTATGCGCTTACATGGAGTTCGTAGAAGTATCGTTTCTGATAGGAATGTGAAATTTTTGAGTCACTTCTGGAGGGTTTTATGGGCGAAAATGGAAACCAAGTTGTTGTTTTCAACTACTTGTCATCCACAGACGGATGGATAGACAGAAGTCGTTTATAAGACTTTATCTCAATTGTTAAGAGCTTTTAATTAAAAAGAACTTAAAAGATTGGGAAGCATGTTTGCCACATGTGGAGTTTGCATATAATAGGGCTATTCATTCAGCAAATAAATTTTCACCTTTTGAAGTTGTGTATGGATTTAATCTACTGACTCCTCTTGATTTACTTCCATTACCTGCAGATGAGCACACCAATTTAGATGGGAAATGGAAGGCCGAATTGGTCAAGCAAATGCATGAAAATGTTCGCCAACACATTAAGCGATAAACAAAGTAATATGCTAGACAAGCCAATAAAGGGCGTAAGAAGATTGTTTTCGAACCAGGTGATTGGGTGTGGATGCACACGCGCAAGGAGAGATTCCCACAACAGCGATGCTCTAAGTTGCAACCACAAGGAGATGGTCTGTTTCAAGTTGTTGCACGGATCAATGATAACGCTTACAAGCTGGATCTTTCAGGTGAATATAACATTAGTGTGACTTTCAATGTATCTCATTTGTTTCCTTTTGATGTAGGGGATGCTGATTTGAGGATGAATCCTTTTGAGGAGAGGAGGAACGATGAAGCAGCATCCAAGGATCCGTTATACATTCCACTTGGATCGATCACGCGAGCTATAGCAAGAAGATGGGGGAGGCACTTGGAGCATTCGTCTAAGAAACATGGAAGAAACAAGCTTTGCATTGAGATTTCATCGCGGATCCATCAATAGAGGATTATTTGGACATTGTAAATGTTATACAAGCCTTTGGAGATTCTCCAACGAAATCAAAATTGGAATTGTGCTTGCAGGAGATCAACGCTGGCGCTACACTGCTGACGTTCCATCGCAACACCACCAGCGTATGTTATGCTCGAGAATTATTTGAGACTTTTCAGTTTCATTATTGTAGACTTTTCAGTTTCCTTCGTTTGTTATATATATTTGGTATTGGTTTTTGTATGAACAATGGACTTTTGAATGAATATTGTTTTGAGAGAGTTTTTCTCTTTAGGTTCGGATTGCGAACATGTGAACTTATCAAGATTTAATCTTGTGGCGTTCATTTTAATTCTACACCTTTGTTTAGGTTTGAAATACAACTTAGGGTAAAGGTTTCCAAGGTTTCCATTTTATTATATCTTTGGCTCAAGCTTGAAATACAACTTTGGGTCAAGATCCACTTCATATCGATTTAGCGTTCCTGAAAGCATTGTTCCGCGCACTCTTGCTGGGTTTCAGGTTTAATATACCTGGAGTTCGCACCAGTTTTTGGTATAAGAACTTTGGCTCTAAATCAGGTTATCTATCTATCAATTTTTCCTTTTCTCCCTCTTGAGGAAATTGAGTCTAGAGTTTATTTTGAAAATCTCAAATCTTGAGAATCTGTGGTAAGAGAGAAGTCTTTTAGGGTTTCTTTGTTGAAAAAAGGTTACGATATTTAAGGTATACGGTTTAGTATTAAAAAAAAAGAGATTCATCAAAAAAAAAAAAAAAAGAAGAAGAACTGTAAAAAAAAAGGGAGAGAGAGAGAGAGAGAGAGAAGAAAAATCGTGCAAAAAAAATTGTTCTTGAAATTGTTTATGATATTGTCATTCTTGAATTTAATCTTGATTTATTCGTGTCTCAATTGTTCTTGATCTTCTAATTAGCCTTGACAATTCCTTCTCAACTCTTGTGTTCCTATCTATTATCTATTCTTAATACGAATCCTGTTATTTTCTGTTCCATTGAGTCACAAGTGTGGTCATGATTCAAGAATCGCTGAGTTCAATACAAGACTTGGGGAGAAGGACTATCGAGTGGTAAAAGACAATGAGAGGCGAGTTTATTATCAAGAAAAGCCAAGTGAGTGAGATACGAGAGGGATGTCATTAAATAAAGTGAAACATGTAAGGGATTGTTGTGAGATATTATTTTGTTTTCTGCAGGTGTTCAAGCAAGACGAGTTCCCAATCCAATTCAGAAGAGCAACAAGAGGTTGACTTGAAACTACACATGGAGTCCACGACAAAAGCTTTCGAGCAATTATTTCGACAAAATGAAGAATCTAACGAGAGATGGCAAAGAATTGAGAATTGGATGGCTGCATCGGAGCGAGGTCGGCAACAACCTTAGCCTCGACAACAACCCCCGGTATAGACAACAACATAGGCAAGGTGGAAGGAGGATACGGGATGAAGAATTTGGGTTTGATTTTTGAGATGAAGAGAACGAAATGGATGATTATGATGGGAGAGATAGGATGCAGGGTATGAGATATGGAAGGCAAAATGAATAATTGGGAGGATCGGAATTTCGGGAATATCAAAATGAAGATTCCTCATTCCAAGGTAAAAATGATCATGATGCTTACTTTGAGTGAGAAAGAAAAGTGGAGTTAGTGTTTGACTGTCATCGCTACTCTGAGGAGAAGAACATGAAGCTAGCTGCAGTGGAAGGTAGAGATTATGCACTTGTCTAGTTGGATCAGCTGAATATGAGTAGGCGACGGGATCAAAAGAGTCCGGTTGACACTTGGGATGAGATGAAGGCCATCATGAAGAAAAGGTTTGTCCCTAAACACTATAATAGAGATTTATTTAACCATATCCAAAGTCTTACTCAGGGATCCAAGAGTATAGAGGAATACCACAAGGCTAGATTTCTAAATGGCTTGAATCGAGATATAGCTAATGTTGTGGAGTTGCAGCATTATATAGAACTGGAAGATATGGTACACATGGCCATGAAAGTAGAAAGGCAACTCAAGCGCAAGGGAGTAGCAAAGTATAGATTTAACTCGAATTGGAATTCTAACCCTTCTTGGAAATCGAATTGGAGTAAAAGAGATGATAAATCTAAGGATTTCTATAAGGGAAAAGAGAAGGAAGTTAGTACGGAGAATGCTAAATCTAATTCCCAAGGTACTAGGAATTGGGACATCGAATGTTTCAAATGCTTGGGTCATTGCATCTCAATGTCCTAACAGAAGAACCATGGTGATGCGTGGTAGTGGCGAGGTTGAGACTGAGAGCGAGCATGAGAGTGTGGATTCTATGCCACCATTGGAAGTTGCTGATGATGATGTGGAATAGCTGTTCAAGGTGACTCATTGGTGATTCAGCGTGACGACATCTCCCATACCCGTTGTCATATCCATAATAA
Source organism: Combretum micranthum (assembly GCA_024138025.1). Classification (NCBI taxonomy): domain Eukaryota; kingdom Viridiplantae; phylum Streptophyta; class Magnoliopsida; order Myrtales; family Combretaceae; genus Combretum; species Combretum micranthum. The sequence continues at coordinate 17,262 of JAMXBD010000618.1, forward strand.
GGTATGTTGCTTGATCATAGACAGTGGTAGTTGTACCTATGTAGCTAGTACCTTATTAGTTGAAAAGTTGAGATTGCTTGTTGTATGGATTTAAAAATATGTATTCATTTGTTAAGGACGGTAGGAGTGTAAAACTTACACCCTTGTCTCCTAGACAATTTTTTGAAGAACAGAAAAAGAAAAAAAAAATTAAAGGGGCACATGAGCAGCAAAAGAAAAGTGAGAAAGAGAGTGTGAGTGAAAAAGAAGAGAGGAACACGAGTGAGAAAATTTGTAAGAGTGGAAAAAAAATTTGTTTGAGAAAAGACAAAAAAAGAGAAATGAGAAGCAGGAAGAGAAAAAGAAAGATATTGAGTGCAAAGAGAGAAAAGTGAGCTTTTATGCAAAAGGAAAGGATGTTAAGAGTGCCATGTTTTTGAAACAGCCATGATTGTACTTGTGTACAAGGAGACTTATTGTAATGCTAACGACCTTAACCCCTCTTTTCCTAGCGTTGTTTCTTCACTTTTGTAGGAGTGCGATGATGTTTTTCTTGAAGAAGTTTCGGATATGTTACCGCCTTTGAGAGGAATAGAGCATCAGATTGATCTCATTCCAGGAGCTGCCCTTCCAAATAGACCTGCATATAGATGCAATCCAGAATAGGCTAAGGGGATTCAGGGGTAAGTTGAGGAACTCATGTCAAAGGGCCACTGGAAGGAAAGCCTTAGTCCATACGCAGTACAGGTGCTACTAGTACCAAAGAAGGATGGGACTTGGAGAATGTGCATTGACTGTCGAGCCATTAACAAAATCACTGTAAAGTATAGACATCCAATTCCTAGATTAGATGATATGCTGGATGAACCATATGGCTCTTGTTTGTTCTCTAAGAAGACCGATTTAAAAATTGGATACCATCAAATAAGACTAAGAGTAGGTGATGAATGGAAGACGACCTTTAAGACGAAATATGGTTTATATGAATGGTTAGTCACGCCTTTTGGTTTAACTAACGCGCCTATACTTTCATGAGACTCATGAACCATGCTTTGCGTGCTCAAATTAGCAAGTTTGTTGTAGTCTATTTTGATGACATTCTGGTATGTAGTAGGAGCTTGGATGATCATATCCAGCACTTGCACTTAGTGTTTGATGTCTTAAGGAGGGAAAAATTGTTTGCTAACCTCAAAAAGTGTTCTTTTTGCTGAACAAATTGTGTTTCTGGGTTATGTAGTTAGTGCTTAAGGAATACGAGTTGATGAAGAGAAGGTTAAGGCTATTAAAGAATGGCCTAGACCTACCACTGTTAGTGAGGTTAGATGTTTTCATGGTTTGGCTAGTTTTTATAAGAGATTTGTTCGCGATTTCAGTAGTATAGCAGCACCATTGATTGGGGTGATTAAGAAAGGTGTAGGCTTTAAGTGGGCAAGTGAGCAAGAAAATGCATTTAATCTTCTTAAGGAAAAACTTACTACTGCACCTATTCTGTACTACCCGATTTTGAAAAGACATTTGAAATTGAAAGCGATGCATCTGGTTGTGGTATGGGGGCTGTTTTGATGTAGGAAAGGAAGCCTATTGCCTACTGTAGCGAGAAGTTGAATGGAGCCACTCCGAACTATCTAACCTATGACAAGGAGGTATATGCTTTGGCTCGTGCCCTACAGACTTGGCAACACTACCTGTGGCCTAAGGAGTTTGTCATTCATACTGATCACGAGTCCTTGAAGCATCTAAAGGGGCAAGGCCGGTTGAATCGAAGACATGCAAAGTGGATGGAGTTTATTGAGATGTTTCCGTATGTAATGAAGTACAAAGAAGGTAAGGAAAATGTCGTGCTGGATGCATTGTCTCGAAGGTACGTCTTAATCTCTACTTTAAATGCAAAACTTTTTTTGGTTTGAGTACATTGAAGATTTGTATGCTAAGGATCTTGATTTTGCTAATGTGTATGAGGGCATGTAATAAGGGAGGTTTTGGTAAGTTCTACAGGCATAATGGTTATTTATTTAGGGAAAAACGCTTGTGTGTGCCTGATAGTTCTTTGAAGGAATTACTAGCGAAAGAGTCCCATGGGGAGGACTAATGGGACATTTTGATGTGAGGAAGACTTTAGATGTGTTAGAAGAAACTTTCTTTTTGTATCGTATGAGGAAGGATGTTGAGAGGATATGTGAGAGGTGTATTATTTGCAAACAGGCGAAGTCAAAAGTTTTCCCACATGGTTTGCACACCCTTTTACTTATTCCTAGTGAGCCCCGGGTAGAATTATCCATGAATTTTGTTTTGGGCTAGGTCCCAGAGAGGTCATGATTTTATGTTTGTAGTTGTTGACAGATTCTCTAAAATGACTCATTTTATTCCCCGTCATAAAATTGACGATGCAACTCACATTGCCGACTTGTTCTTTCAAGAAGTGGTGCGCTTACATGAAGTTCCTAGAAGTACCGTTTCTGATAGGGATGCAAATTTTTTTAGCCACTTCTGGAGGGTTTTATGGGTGGAAATGGGAACCAAGTTGTTGTTTTCAACTACCTGTCGTCCATAGACGGATGGACAGTTAGATGTCGCTAGTAGGACTTTGTCTCGATTGTTAAGATCTTTAATAAAAAGAACTTAAAAGATCGGGAAGCAATTTTGCCATATATGGAGTTGCATATAATAGGGCTATTCATCCAGCAACTAAATTTTCGCCTTTTGAAGTTGTGTATGGATTTAATCCACTAACTCCTCTTGATTTACTTCCATTACCAGCAGAGGAGCACACCAGTTTAGATGGGAAACGGAAGGAATTGGTCATGCAAATGCATGAAAAGGTTCGCAACACATTGAGCGACGAACGGAGCAATTTGCTAGGCAAGCCAATAAAGGACGTAAGAAGATCGTTTTCGAACCAGGTGGTTGAGTATGGGTGCACATGCACAAAGAGATTCCCACAACAGCAGCCTTGTAAGTTGCAACCACGAGGAGATGATCATTTCAAGTTGTTGCACCGATCAATGATAATGCTTACAAGTTAGATCTTCCAGGTGAGTATAACATTAGTGCGATTTTCAATGTGTCTGGTTTGTCTCCTTTTGATGTACGGCATGCTGATTAGAGGACGAATCCTCTTGAGGAGAGGAGGAACAATGAAGCAGCATCCAAGGATCCGTTATACATTCCACTTGGATCGATCACGCGAGCTATAGCCAAGAAGATGGGGGAGGCACTTGGAGACTTCTTCAAAGAAACAAGCTTTGCATGGAGATTTCATCGCGGATCCATCAATGGAGGATTATTTGGACATTGTAAATGTTATACAAGCCTTTGGAGATTCTCCAACGAAATCAAAATTGGAATTGCGCTTGCAGGAGATCAACGCTGGCGCTACACCGCTGACGTTCCATCACAACACCACCAGCGTATGTTATGCACGAGAATTATTTGAGACTTTTCAGTTTCCTTCATTTGTTATATATATTTGGTTATTGGTTTTTGTATGAACAATTGACTTTTGAATGAATATTGTTTTGAGAGAGTTTTTCTCTTTAGGTTCGGATTGCGAACTTGTGACCTTATCAAGAGTCAATATTGTGGCGTTCATTTTAATTTTACACCTTTGTTTAGGTTTGAAATACAACTTAGGGTAAAGGTTTCCAGGGTTTCCATTTTATTATATCTTTGGCTCAAGCTTGAAATACAACTTTGGGTCAAGATCCGCTTCATATCCGATTTAGCGTTCCTGAAAGCATTGTTTCGCGTACTCTTGCTGGGTTTCAGGTTTAATATACCTGGAGTTCGCACCAGTTTTTGGTATCAGAGCTTTGGCTCTAAATTAGGTTATCTATCTATCAATTTTTCCTTTTCTCCCTCTTGAGGAATTGAGTCTAGAGTTTATTTTGAAAATCTCAAATCTTGAGAATTTGTGGTAAGAGAGAAGTCTTTAGGTTTCTTTGTTGAAAAAAGGTTACGATATTTAAGATATACGGTTTAGTATTAAAAAAAAAAGAGATTCATAAAAAAAAAAGAAGAAGAACCGTAAAAAAAAATGAGAGAGAGAGAGAGAGAGAAGAAAATCGTGCAAAAAAAATTGTTCTTGAAATTGTTTATGATATTGTTCATTCTTGAATTTAATCTTGATTTATTCGGGTCTCAATTGTTCTTGATCTTCTAATTAGCCTTGACAATTCCTTCTCAACTCTTGTGTTCCTATCTATTATCTATTCTTAATACGAATGCTGTTATTTTCTGTTCCATTAAGTCATAAGTGTGGTCATGATTCAAGAATCGCTGAGTTCAACACAGGAATTGGGGAGAAGGACTATCGAGTGGTAAGAGACAATGAGAGGCGAGTTTATTATCGAGAAAAGCCAAGTGAGTGAGATATGAGGGGTGTCATTGAATAAAGTGAAACATGTAAGGGATTGTTGTGAGATATTATTTTGTTTTCTGCAGGTGCTCAAGCAAGACGAGTTCCCAATCAATTCAGAAGAGCAACAAGAGGTTGACTTGAAACTGCACATGGAGTCCACGACAAAAGCTTTCGAGCAATTATTTCGACAAAATGAAGAATCTAATGAGAGATGGCAAAGACTTGAGAATTGGATGGCTGCATCGGAGCGAGGTCGGCAACAACCTTAGCCTCGACAACAACCCCGGTCTAGACAACAACATAGGCAAGGTGGAAGGAGGATACGGGATGAAGAATTTGGGTTTGATTTTTGAGATGAAGAGAACGAAATGGATGATTATGATGGGAGAGATAGGATGCAGGGTATGAGATATGGAAGGCAAATGAATAATTGGGAGGATCGGAATTTAGGGAATATCAAAATGAAGATTCCTCCATTCCAAGGTAAAAATGATCATGATGCTTACTTTGAGTGAGAAAGAAAAGTGGAGTTAGTGTTTGACTGTCATCGCTACTCTGAGGAGAAGAAGATGAAGCTAGCTGCAATGGAAGTTAGAGATTATGCACTTGTCTAGTGGGATCAGCTGAATATGAGTAGGTGACGGGATCGAAAGAGTCCGGTTGACACTTGGGATGGGATGAAGGCCATATGAAGAAAAGGTTTGTCCCTAATCACTATAATAGAAATTTATTTAACCAGTTGCAAAGTCTTACTCAGGGATCCAAGAGTATAGAGGAATACCACAAGGCTAGATTTCTAAATGGCTTGAATCGAGATATAGCTAATGTTGTGGAGTTGCAGCATTATATAGAACTGGAAGATATGGTACACATGGCCATGAAAGTAGAAAGGTAATCAAGCGCAAGGGAGTAGCAAGGTATAGATTTAACTCGAATTGGAATTCTAACCCTTCTTGGAAATCGAATTGGAGTAAAAGAGATGATAAATCTTGGATTTCTATAAGGGAAATGAGAAGGAAGTTAGTGGAGAAGGATAAATCCAATTCCCAAGGTACTAGGAATCGGGACATCGAATGTTTCAAATGCTTGGGTCATTGCATCTCAATGTCTAACAGAAGAACCATGGTGATGCGTGGTAGTGCGAGGTTGAGACTGAGAGCGAGCATGAGAGTGTGGATTCTATGCCACCATTGGAAGTTGCTGATGATGATGTGGAATATGCTGTTCCAGGTGAATCAATGGTGATTCAACGTGCCTTAAGTGTGCAAGTTAGGGAAGTTGATAATGAGGAGCAGCGTGACGACATCTCCCATACCCGTTGTCATATCCATAATAAGGTATGTTGCTTGATCATAAACAGTGGTAGTTGTACCTATGTAGCTAGTACCTTATTAGTTGAAAAGTTGAGATTGCTTGTTGTGTGGATTTAAAAATACGTATTCGTTTGTTAAGGACGGTAGGAGTGTAAAACTTTCACCCTTGTCTCCTAGACAATTTTTTGAAGAACAGAAAGAAAAAAAAAAATTAAAGGGGCACATGAGCAGCAAAAGAAAAGTGAGAAAGAGAGTGTGAGTGAAAAAGAAGAGAGGAACACGAGTGAGAAAATATGTAAGAGTGGAAAAAACATTTGTTTGAGAAAAGACAAGAAAAAGAGAAATGAGAAGCAGGAAGAGAAAAAGAAAGATATTGAGTGCAAAGAGAGAAAAGTGAGCTTTTATGCAAAAGGAAATGATGTTAAGAGTGCCATGTTTTTGAAATAGCCCATGATTGTACTCGTGTACAAGGAGGCTTATTGTAATGCTAACGGCCTTAACCCTCTTTTCCTAGCGTTGTTTCTTCACTTTTGTAGGAGTGCGATGATGTTTTTCTTGAAGAAGTTTCGGATATGTTACCGCCTTTGAGAGGAATAGAGCATCAGATTGATCTCATTCCAGGAGATGCCCTTCCAAATAGACCTGCATATAGATGCAATCCAGAATAGGCTAAGGGGATTCAGGGTAAGTTGAGGAACTCATGTCAAAGGGCCACTGGAAGGAAAGCCTTAGTCCATACGCAGTATAGGTGCTACTAGTACCAAAGAAGGATGGGACTTGGAGAATGTGCATCGACTGTCGAGCCATTAACAAAATCACTGTAAAGTATAGACATCCAATTCCTAGATTAGATGATATGCTGGATGAACCATATGGCTCTTGTTTGTTCTCTAAGAAGACCGATTTAAAAAGTGGATACCATCAAATAAGACCAAAAGTAGGTGATGAATGGAAGACGACCTTTAAGACGAAATATGGTTTATATGAATGGTTAGTCATGCCTTTTGGTTTAACTAACACGCCTAGTACTTTCATGAGACTCATGAACCATGCTTTGCGTGCTCATATTAGCAAGTTTGTTGTAGTCTATTTTGATGACATTCTGGTATGTAGTAGGAGCTTGGATGATCATATCCAGCACTTGCACTTAGTGTTTGATGTCTTAAGGAGGGAAAAATTGTTTGCTAACCTCAAAAAGTGTTCTTTTGCACTGAACAAATTGTGTTTCTGGGTTATGTAGTCAGTGCTCAAGGAATACGAGTTGATGAAGAGAAGGTTATGGCTATTAAAGAATGGCCTAGACCTGCCACTGTTAGTGAGGTTAGATGTTTTCATGGTTTGGCTAGTTTTTATAGGAGATTTGTTCGCGATTTTAGTAGTATAGGCGCACCACTGATTGGGGTGATTAAGAAAGGTGTAGGCTTTAAGTGGGCAAGTGAGCAAGAAAATGCATTTAATCTGCTTAAGGAAAAACTTACTACTGCACCTATTCTGGCACTACCCGATTTTGAAAAGACATTTGAAATTAAAAGCGATGCATCTGGTTGTGTTATGGGGGCTGTTTTGATGTAGGAAAGGATGCCTATTGCCTACTGTAGCGAGAAGTTGAATGGAGCCACTCCAAACTATCTAACCTATGACAAGGAGGTATATGCTTTGGCTCGTGCCCTACAGACTTGGCAACACTACCTGTGGCCTAAGGAGTTTGTCATTCATACTGATCACGAGTCCTTGAAGCATCTGAAGGGGCAAGGCCGGTTGAATCGAAGACATGCAAAGTGGATGGAGTTTATTGAGATATTTCCGTATGTAATCAAGGACAAAGAAGGTAAGGAAAATGTCATGGCAGATGCATTGTCTCGAAGGTACGTCTTAATCTCTACTTTAAATGCTTAATTTTTTTTGGTTTTGTGTACATTGAAGATTTGTATGCTAAGGATCTTATTTTTGCTAATGTGTATGAGGGCATGCAATAAGGGAGGTTTTGGTAAGTTCTACAGGCATAATGGTTATTTATTAGGGAAAAACGCTTGTGTGTGCCTGATAGTTCTTTGAAGGAATTATTAGCGAAAGAGTCCCATGGGGGAGGACTAATGGGACATTTTGATGTGAGGAAGACTTTAGATGTGTTAGAAGAAAATTTCTTTTTGTATCGTTGAGGAAGGATGTTGAGAGGATATGTGAGAGGTGTATTATTTGCAAACAGGCGAAATCAAATTGCTGATGAGAAAAAGGTTGAAGTGGTGAGTGATGATAACTTGAATATAGTGAAAGAGGTGGAAGTTATTGAGGTGAAGCCTAATTCAGATGTTGCTGAGTTAGAAGGAATGGAGGACGATGATACGATTCACCAACCATCTGTAGAGCAGGTATTAATAGTTAAGGCTGAGAAGGAAAAAAAGGTAATTGCAGATGTCGATAATTGTTTACAGGTTAAAGAAGACCCAGGGCAAAGGGAGAATTTGTTTCATACCAGATGCTTAATTCAAGGTAAGACTTGTAAATTAACTGTTGACAGTGGCAGTTGTGCTAATGTAGTTTCACAGGAGTTTGTAAAGAAGATGCAACTTCCAGTGATTCCACATCCTAAGCCTTATGGGTTAAGATGGTTAAATGCGAAGAACGTCCTGCATATTCACCAGCAAGCAAAGGTTCTATATCCATAGGAAAGTATTGTGATACTGTGTTGTGTGATGTTACTCTTATAGATACCACACATGTGCTTCTTGGTAGGCCTTGGCAATATGACCGCCGAGCCATATATGATGGTTACAGGAACATTTATACAATAGAAAAGAATGGCCAGTATTTTAAGATGCTTCCAATGACAAGGTTGATGTTTTACAAGAGTAGTTTGTTCATGTGAAAACTAATTGTCAGAGAAGTTTGTTTTTTGTTTGCCATGCAGATCATCACAAAAAAAAAAAAAAAAAAAAAAAAAAGAAGTCACCCTAAAAGTTACAGGAGCTTCAGCATGTTCCAGATGAAGATCCATCCAATTTGACTGCCAAGATTCAGGTCGAATCTTTTCCAAGAAGGGGAGAATGATGTGAACGCATCAAGGCTAATTTATCAGTTAATTGTCATTTTTAATTTCTTTGTCAGTTACAGTCAGTTACTTATTTTTGTCAGTTACATGTCTTTAATTTCTTTGTCAGTTATATGTCTTTAATTTCCTTGTCAGTTACAGTCAGCTATTTATTTTTGTCAGTTACATATCTTTAATTTCTTTGTATGTAAAAGACTATATATTAAGCCTTGGTTATGAGAAAAAAAAAAAAACAAGATGATTTATATGAATGTTATTCATTCTCTTTGAGAGAAAACTCCATCTTGTTCCCTGTGAACGAATTTACATTTGATTTTCTTGATCTAAACACTCAAGGAAGTCGACGTGATAACTAGGTTGCAATCAACAGGTTTGTTCGAGGTCTAGTTCCATTCCATTCATTGATAATTAGGTTGCAATCAACAGGTTTGATTGAGGTCTAATTCCATCCTACAACAACTTGTTTCAAGACGATCCTCGAGTTCCAATTCCAATCAACGATTTGGGGGTTCTAGGTTTAATATACCTAGGGTTACCCTATCACATGGTTTGCACACCCTTTTACCTATTCCTAGTGAGCCCGGGTAGAATTATCCATGAATTTTGTTTTGGGCTAGGTCCAGAGAGGTCATGATTTTATGTTTTTAGTTGTTGACAGATTCTCTAAAATGGCTCATTTTATTCACCGTCATAAAATTGACGATGCAACTCACATTGCCGACTTGTTCTTTCAGAAGTCGTGCGCTTACATGAAGTTCCTAAAAGTACCGTTTCTGATAGGGATGCAAATTTTTTTAGCCACTTATGGAGGGTTTTATGGCGGAAATGGGAACCAAGTTGTTGTTTTCAACTACCTGTCGTCCACAGATGGAAGGTAAATGAATAATTGGGAGGATCGGAATTTAGGGATATCAAAATGAAGATTCCTCCATTCCAAGGTAAAAATGATCATGATGCTTACTTTGAGTGGGAAAGAAAAGTGGAGTTAGTGTTTGACTGTCATCGCTACTTTGAGGAGAAGAAGATGAAGCTAGCTGCCGTGGAAGTTAAAGATTATGCACTTGTCTAGTGGGATCAGCTGAATATGAGTAGGCGACGGGATCGAAAGAGTCCGGTTGACACTTGGGATGAGATGAAGGCCATCATGAAGAAAAGGTTTGTCCCTAATCACTATAATAGAGATTTATTTAACCAGTTGCAAAGTCTTACTCAGGGATCCAAGAGTATAGAGGAATACCACAAGGCTAGATTTCTAAATGGCTTGAATCGAGATATAGCTAATGTTGTGGAGTTGCAGCATTATATAGAACTGGAAGATATAGTACACATTGCCATGAATGTAGAAAGGCAACTCAAGCGCAAGGGAGTAGCAAGGTATAGATTTAACTCGAATTGGAGTAAAAGAGATGATAAATCTAAGGATTTCTATAAGGGAAAGGAGAAGGAAGTCAGTACGGAGAATGATAAATCCAATTCCCAAGGTACTAGGAATCGGGACAGCGAATGTTTCAAATGCTTGGGTCATTGCATCTCAATGTCCTAACAGAAGAACCATGGTGATGAGTGGTAGTGGCGAGGTTGAGACTGAGAGCGAGCATGAGAGTGTGGATTCTATGCCACCATTGGAAGTAGCTGATGATGATGTGGAATATGCTGTTCAAGGTGAATCATTGGTGATTCAACGTGCCTTAAGTGTGCAAGTTAGGGAAGTTGATAATGAGGAGCAGCGTGACGACATCTCCCATACCCGTTGTCATATCCATAATAAGGTATGTCGCTTGATCATAGACAGTGGTAGTTGTACCTATGTAGCTAGTACCTTATTAGTTGAAAAGATGAGATTGCTTGTTGTATGGATTTAAAAATATGTATTCATTTGTTAAGGACGGTAGGAGAGTAAAACTTGCACCCTTATCTCCTAGACAATTTTTTGAAGAACAGAAAAAGAAAAAAAAAATTAAGGGGCACATGAGCAGCAAAAGAAAAGTGAGAAAGAGAGTGTGAGTGAAAAAGAAGAGAGGAACACGAGTGAGAAAATTGTAAGAGTGAAAAAAATTTGTTTGAGAAAAGACAAAAAAAGAGAAATGAGAAGCAGGAAGAGAAAAAGAAAGATATTGAGTGCAAAGAGAGAAAAGTGAGCTTTTATGCAAAAGAAAGGATGTTAAGAGTGCCATGTTTTTGAAACAGCCCATGATTGTACTTGTGTACAAGGAGGCTTATTGTAATGCTAACGACCTTAACCCCTCTTTTCCTAGCGTTGTTTCTTCACTTTTGTAGGAGTGCGATGATGTTTTTCTTGAAGAAGTTCGGATATGTTACCGCCTTTGAGAGGAATAGAGCATCAGATTGATCTCATTCCAGGAGCTGCCCTTCAAATAGACCTGCATATAGATGCAATCCAGAATAGGCTAAGGGATTCAGGGTAAGTTGAGGAACTCATGTCAAAGGGCTATGGAAGGAAAGCCTTAGTCCATACGCAGTACAGGTGCTCTAGTACCAAAGAAGATGGGACTGTGGAGAATGTGCATCGACTGTCGAGCCATTAACAAAATCACTGTAAAGTATAGACATCCAATTCCTAGATTAGATGATATGCTGGATGAACCATATGGCTCTTGTTTGTTCTCTAAGAAGACCGATTTAAAATGGATACCATCAAATAAGACTAAGAGTAGGTGATGAATGGAAGACGACCTTAAGACGAAATATGGTTTATATGAATGGTTAGTCACGCCTTTTGGTTTAACTAACGCGCCTAGTACTTTCATGAGACTCATGAACCATGCTTTGCGTGCTTAAATTAGCAAGTTTGTTGTAGTCTATTTTGATGACATTCTGGTATGTAGTAGGAGCTTGGATGATCATATCCAGCACTTGCACTTAGTGTTTGATGTCTTAAGGAGGGAAAAATTGTTTGCTAACCTCAAAAAGTGTTCTTTTTGCACTGAACAAATTGTGTTTCTGGTTATGTAGTTAGTGCTCAAGGAATACGAGTTGATGAAGAGGGTTAAGGCTATTAAAGAATGGCCTAGACCTACCACTGTTAGTGAGGTTAGATGTTTTCATGGTTTGGCTAGTTTTTATAGGAGATTTGTTCGCGATTTTAGTAGTATAGGCGCACCATGATGATGGGGTGATTAAGAAAGGTGTAGTCTTTAAGTGGGAAGTGAGCAAGAAACTGCATTTAATCTTCTTAAGGAAAAACTTACTACTGCACCTATTCAGGCACTACCCGATTTTGAAAAGACATTTGAAATTGAAACGATGCATCTGGTTGTGGTATGGGGGCTGTTTGATGTAGGAAAGGAAGCCTATTGCCTACTGTAGCGAGAAGTTGAATGGAGCCACTCCGAACTATCTAACCTATGACAAGGAGGTATATGCTTTGGCTCGTGCCCTACAGACTTGGCAACACTACCTGTGGCCTAAGAGTTTGTCATTCATACTGATCAGATCGAAGTCCTTGAAGCATCTGAAGGGGCAAGGCCGGTTGAATCGAAGACATGCAAAGTGGATGGAGTTCATTGAGATGTTTCCTTATGTAATCAAGTACAATGAAGGTAAGGAAAATGTCGTGGCAGACGCATTGTCTCGAAGGTACGTCTTAATCTCTACTTTAAATGCAAAATTTTTTTGGTTTTGAGTGCATTGAAGATTTGTATGCTAAGGATCTTGATTTTGCTAATGTGTATGAGGGCATGCAAGAAGGGAGGTTTTGGTAAGTTCTACAGGCATAATGGTTATTTATTTAGGGAAAAATGCTTGTGTGTACCTGATAGTTCTTTGAAGGAATTACTAGCGAAAGAGTCCCATGGGGGAGGATTAATAGGACATTTTGATATGAGGAAGACTTTAGATGTGTTAGAAGAAAATTTCTTTTTGTATCGTATGAGAAAGGATGTCGAGAGGATATGTGAGAGGTGTATTATTTGCAAACGGGCGAAATCAAAAGTTGTCCCACATGGTTTGTACACCTCTTTATCTATTCCTAGCGAGCCCCGGGTAGAATTATCCATGAATTTTGTTTTAGGCTAGGTCCCAGAGAGGTCATGATTTTATGTTTGCAGTTGTTGACAGATTCTCTAAAATGACTCATTTTATTCCCCATCATAACATTGCCGACTTGTTCTTTCAGGAAGTCGTGCGCTTATGTGAAGTTCCTAGAAGTACCGTTTTTGATAGGGATGCAAAATTGTTTAGCCACTTCTGGAGGGTTTTATGGGCGAAAATGGGAACCAAGTTGTTGTTTTCAACTACTTGTCGTCCACAGACGGATGGTGTTACAAAAGAGCCAACGGTCCAAAGTTTAGATTCAAACCAACTTGAAGATCAAATGGCTACCACGGAAACTCAAAGAAATTCAAGTTCATTAAGTTTTCCTCAAGGACCAATCACAAGAGCTCAAGCTAAGAAGCTTCAACAAGCCTACAATAATCACTTACAAGGCTGATTAGAGCATGCCAAGGATGAATCACAAGATTATCAAAGCCTTGGAACAAGGAGGGAGCAAGTATACTTCAATATTTTTGAAGCAACATTCAAATAGTGCAAAGGGAAGCTGATTTGCAGGGAGCTGCAAGAATGGCCGCCAGCCATTCCCCAAGGCCTCCGGCCATTCTCCCAAGCCCGCCGGCCATGACTCTTCTGGTCGTTTTTTTTTTAACTTTGCGAAATTTTGTCCAGTTTGCTCATGGCCGCCAGCCATCTTTGATTGGCCGCCAGCCATCATTTAGGACGTATTAATTCCTTGTTTTGACGTTTTGTTTTCCTTGTTTTGGTTATATAAACCTATTTGGTTATTTATAAAAGACAGATTATTGTTGAATGAAAAAACCAAAGCTTTTGCTTGAATTCTTTATGTTCTTGATTTAGAATACATGCTAAAGGAACATTCAAAGGAGTTTTGATCGCCTTCTTTGTGGAGTGTTTCGGAGATAGGGCTGACCTTGTTCTATCTATTTAGATCAAACACTAAGACAAACTATTTCTAATCTATCTTAGGGATTTATTACCGATAGAATTCGTGGGTTTTCGTATTACTGTGCTGGAGGTTCATAATATCCAAAAGGGATCTCACGCGTGATTGCGAAGGTTCTCGCATCATTTGGTATCAGAGCTTTGGCTCTAGATCAGGTCATATCCTTCTTTTTATCTATCTTTTGTTTTCTTTGAATTCAAATTCAAAAATCAATCAAAAAGATTACATATTTATTTCTTTTAGATTATAAAGCTCACATCTTGATTCTTGTGAGAACAAAAAAATTTGCACCTTTATTCATATTCCATCATAAAAATTTGTTCTTTGATCTTTTTTTGGGTGTGATCTATTCAGATCTATAGGGAAACACAAATTAAGGTTTAAAATCTTTAAGTCTTGTGATTTGAGTTGAAAAAAAAAAATTCGAAATTGATATAAAAAAAGATCCTTTTTGTGACACTCATATTATCTCAGATTTGGATTTCTTGGAATTGTTCTAAAAGTGTGATTCAATTAAGAACGCGAAAGAAAACAAACTTGAGAGATGTGAGGAATACCAGAGTGATATATCTTATTCCTGAGAAAACACGAGTGGACAACTCCATCTAATAGAGTGCAAACACGAAAGGGAGCGTTTATGAGGGAATTTTTTTTTATTTAACGTGTGTTGATTTTTGCAAGAAATTATGTCAGGAAAAGGTATTGATGTTGGGATGATGGAGAAGAGAAGGGGTTTGATGCAAGATGCTAGGACTTCGGAATATAGACGCTTGACTGAAATGTTACTGGATATGAAGGAGTCTATAGAAAATATTAATTTGAGGCTACAGGTTGTAGAGAAAAAGGAGCCGAGTTCTAGTGGAGTAAAAGGAGTTAGAATTTCCTCCCCCCAGGTAGATGAAGTTGAGGATACTAATGATTATGTGGAGGAAGAATTTGAGGATAGTGCCACCATGATAGCCAATAGAAGAGGAAGAGGTGGTAGAGGTGTAGGAAGAGGCCGAAGGCAGGAAGGTTATATTATTGGTCGAAATAGGTGGAATGAAGACTATGTAGATAGAGATTTGGGTAATATTAAATTTAAACTTCCTATTTCAGGGCAAGTCAGATCCAGAAGCTTATTTGCAATGGGAGAAAAGAGTTGATATGATCTTTGATTGTCACCAGAATAGTGAAGAGAAAAAGGTGAAGTTGGTTGTAACTCAGTTTCTGGATTATGCTATTTCTTGATGGGATCAACTGGTGACTAGCAGGAGGAGGAATCTGGAGTATCCTATTGACAATTGGTCCAATTTGAAGGCCGTCATGAGAAAGAGATTTGTTCCCAAATATTTTCAAAGGGAATTGATTCAAAGGTTACAATTGTTGAAGCAAGGTAGTAGGAGTGTGGAGGACTACTATAAGGAGATGGAGATGATTTTGACTAGGGCTGATTTAGTAGAAGATGAGGAGACCACCTGTAAGCCCCGAAAATTCTCGGTAGCTAGAAAACCCCAGGAGTTGGAGACGAAACCCTAATCCGATCAGATTGAGTTTAGTAAATGGAGCCTAGGAACCCCAAATCCGGCTTTCCATCGGTTTCATAGTAAAAAATATTTTGGAGTGAATGAATTTGAATTGTTGTTCCAAAGTACATTTCAAACTTTTGAAAGTTTTAAATTCGGAATTTTTCAATTCCGGGCCTTCCCGAGCCCAATTACGGAAAAGCGTGCCCAGGCCACGGATCAGAAAAATATTCCGGAATATTCATTAGAACCGTAATTTTATAAGGATTCCAAATATCAATTTCATAATTTTCCGAGCTATAAAGATTACAGTTTATAGCTTTTCCCGTGTTTTCGGGAACAACCGGTAAAGTAGATGTCTTGTCTACTATTCACAAGTACAACCTACACTAACACTACCATACCCTATTCTTACATCCTTACAACTACTCATTTCAATTTCTTTTCCAAGAAAATTTGTCTCCTTAATAATTATTACATTTATTACAATTTCATTTACTAAATTACAAAAAGTCAAATTTTAAACACACACACACTTCATGCATGAAGTGGCCGGCGCCCCTCCCATCTTGCTCCCCCTCCCAATTGAGTTAATTTACTTCTTTTATTTAACTAAAACCTAATTCCTTAGTATATATACTAAATGTTCTCTCTCTCTCTTCATTTCTTCCATTTTACTTTGAAAAGAGAAAAAACTCTCTCTCTTACCCTCTTTGTGCCGTGAGGTAGCTCCCCTCCCCCTTCATCACATTTCCAACTTTGCTTCTTCTCTTTTTCACTTCAAGACTCCATTGGTATGTGTATGTAAGCCTTGTTTCTTCCTATTCTTGTAATGGCAAAGTATACTTGTGTATTTCTCATCAAAAACCCTATGAATGTCATGCTAGGGATGGAATGCATGAACAAGGATGTCAAGCCATCACAAGACATGGATCTTGTGTTATACATGCCTTTTGTTAAGATTTCATGTTGCTCATGCATATAGTAATGACCTTGTATTTATATGATGTTCATGCCATGAGATCATTTTATATACATTTAGTAGTAGATCTAAGGTTTAGACATCCACCACTTCATGTACATGCATGTCATAGGTTCATTTTGTTTATGTGCTTTTATTGATCATAAAAATGAGGTCTTGTTCATGTATAGAGATGCTAGATAGTATATTCCACATATAGATGGCAAGAACATTGAAAAAGGAAGGACTTTGTTTAATATGAAGAGTTGAAAATTCGGATGAAATGGAAACCCTACCCTAAAGACCTCCAAAATCAATTTTAAATTTATATTTCATAAGAAAAATGAAGGGTATGTTGTAATAGATATGTTGAAGGAATTATTTCCATAAGTTTATATGAGTTTAGGCATGATAAAAATAAGGAAAACAAGAGGTGAAGTTAGGATGGAAAATATTGACTTTAAATGTGTAGTTAAATTCGTAACTTTGTGTAATGCCTATATAAACACATAGTATTTAAAGTCTCTAAAATGGATGTTTTATAAGCTAAATGAAGGTCCTTAGATAAGGTATACATTGAAGCCCCAAATTTTAATACATTAGACTAGATTTCCTTAAGAAAATGTAAGAAAAGAAAATTTGGAAAATTCGGATTTTTATAACTAGCTTATTTGAAAACATATTTACCAAATGAAAATGTGAATTTTTGTGCATGAATGGAGGCCATGACTATTATAGACTTTGAGAACCTAATTTTAGTCAAATAATAAGTAGATTACAAGATTAAAAACCAAAGAAACCCTAAGGAGTATAATGTGGAGAATAACTTCTTAGAATTAGCCTTTATGAAACTTTCCCCAACACTTAGGAGTTCCTAAAAGTTTATTACTACAAAAATCATCATGACCATGCACAAGTTGAGTTCATTACATGGCATACACATTAGTAGTTCATTCCTAAATCATTCATGCATGAATCACTAACTAGGAACATTTCTTATCAAAAGCAAGCACATTTTCAAAGTTGGATCAATTGCGGGACAGAACTGATCCCACTGTTCCGTGACCTTATTTTCAAAACTTGGATTTAATACTTGAATTAGATAGATCTTTCGAAGTAGATGAAGATCGATATAAAGTTTGCGAAATTCCGAGTTAAAATGACCAAGTTATGGCCGTTTTAAGTCGGAACTTCCAAATAGCGAGAAATCCGAATTCAACTAGTCTAGATGTATAGTTTGATTTAATTACATGAGAATCTCATAGGGATTATTCTTGTTGGTAGGTGATTCCGAGCAGGACGACTCTCTACCTCCCGATTACTATTATTAGAAGTTTGGTGTCCCATGGCCGAGTGAGTTACTTCCACTCTCAATTAATGCTTGTGAATGTAATGTAGTGGCACTAGTGATGTAGGCAAAGATAAAAGGAATTGTACAAGCATGATGGGGTACGTGGGAATTATTATGTTGTGAATTGTTGATATGTGAAATGGAGCTTAAGGTATATCGAAACCGGTGTTAATTATTGACTGTTTTATTAGAATCATATGATGAATGTCTGCGTATACTTGTTGGTCACTTAAAAGAATCGAATTAATGACTATTCGACTCCGACTATAAACTGAGTTCATTCATGTCACAATGGGGTTGGAGCATTTGCATTGGTTGGTTTTTCGTGACCCATAAAACGAATGTGAGGTTAATCGTGATCCATAAAACGAATGTGAGGTTAATCGTGATCCATAAAACGAGTTTTAATCAGTTGACCGTGAGCTTAAACGGCGTCGTACCGCAGGATTCGTTAATCTGCTAACCCGGGATGGAGGGCGCAAGTCCATCCACATATGATTTCCGGTTGGTCATATGTTTGTTGATTTCATTTGTATGGTGCATACACTTGCTTGAATAAACACTTGCTTGATGATTGTATCTAATTGCGTTATGGAAGTATTACTCACTAAGCTAGTTAGCTTACGCCCCGATAGTGTTTATCTTTTGCAGCATGAGTTTATATGGCTTAGGCCAAGACAAGCCACAGCGCAGGTACCGGAGATAGGAGTTTCCTATAGAAGTTTGATTCATTTCTTTTGTATAGACTTCCATTGGAAACTAAGGACTCTGGATGACTGTAATAGACTGTTATTCTTTTGCGGGGGAATGCCCCTTAGATTTTGTAAACGTTAAGATTTATGCGTTTTGATTTATTACTATGGCTAATGAATGCCTTGTTAAACTGTTTAACTCCATTTGTTGAAGTATTCTATTGTCGTAAAGGAACGCTTTACATCTACTTAAGACTTCCGAAGGCCCCGGTGGGAACTCGAGAGTCTTACTTAGTATGTGGCGGGTGTTACGTTTAGGATACCCTACGGGGCGTGACAGTTTAAGTTGGTATCAGAGCACTAGGTTATAAACAAGACAATAGAATTAAAATAAACTGGACCTAGAAATCTAACTACTACTAGGTTAAATG
Source organism: Combretum micranthum (assembly GCA_024138025.1). Classification (NCBI taxonomy): domain Eukaryota; kingdom Viridiplantae; phylum Streptophyta; class Magnoliopsida; order Myrtales; family Combretaceae; genus Combretum; species Combretum micranthum. The sequence continues at coordinate 35,878 of JAMXBD010000618.1, forward strand.
GAGTTGAAAACGTTTTCTGCTAAGTCTAATTAGTAGTATTGTTTGATGTAGGTCTCTCTGGGTGAGACTAGGGAAAGGGCGAGGAATTTTACAAAAAGAAATGATGAAACCATGGTAGAATATAGACTGAGGCTGAGAGAACTGTGTGAAGATTTTGCTTTGGCCCGACATCCCCGGACCCTAGGGGATGTACAGGTTTGGAAGGATGGGCTGAGATATACCCGATGGGCTTCAGTAGTGGATCAATTGAGTTATGATCCTATGGGAAGAAGGAGCTGGACGAAGTTAGAGACCATCTACACATTAGAGAGGATCATGGTTGATTACGGACGTGAGCCCATGACGAGAGAAGCTACGTTTATCTTGAAAAGTGGAGGAAACCGAACCCCTCCAGATTTTAGGGTATGGATCCCCATAGGGCCCTTATATGTTTATGCTCATGATAACTTATTTGATCACCATGACTGGAACATAGCTGATGCATGGAATCATATCACCTGGCATGCAATCTATCTGGACATCCTCCCTCCCCGTGTAATTGCTCCACCTCCAGCTATGGATATAGGTATGCAGCTGAATGGAGCACCTGTGATTGAGAGGAAGAAGAAGAGAGGAGGAGGAGAGGATCCCGAGGAGGATCCGAACTGGGAACAAAACGAGGTGCCTAGGACCCCTACCCCGCCTGTTGAACCAGAAGTGCAGGTAAACCCAGAACCCAATCCAATTATATGGGATTTCAACCGGATGTTGGAGATACCAGAGAGTGGGAGGGTAGAACCCGAGGTAGATTCCAGGCTATGGAGAGATGTGTATGTGGAGGGTGAGAACCCACCTGTGCTTGACCTAGCAGTAGTAGAACCCGAGGCCCCAGTGCCTATGGAGACAGAGAATGTGGCAGATGAGCCCGTGAGAGAACCTGAAGTAGAGGTGAACCGCCTAGGTGAGCCCGAGATGAGAGGAGAGGAGGAAGAAGTAAGCCCGCATGAGGGGCAAGGGACTGAAGAAGAAGAAGAAGAGGAAGAAGAAAGTGAGGATCAGGAGCCTCTAGTTCGACCCGCTAGGAAGCGGAGGATGACCACCAGGGAGTATCTTAGCTTGTTCGTCCGACAGGACGATGGTGGTTCTACCAGCAGGGGACGACTTCCTAGCCCGACCCCCGACAGCTCTAGTGATGATTAGAGACCGGGATGTTAGCTAACCCATAAAGTCCAAGCGGAATCCTGATTTTCTTATTTTGTAGTAGGCAATGCGGGATGCCAAATTGCCTTAGGATTTCAGGATAGTTAGTGTTTTGTTGTTCTTTTTCCCTGTATTTTGTCATGTTTTCGGGAATAGGGAAATTGATTAGAATAGGAAGGAAGCTTAGCTAGCCAAATTTTGGGAACTAAAAGCTGATGTAATATCTGTATGGCTCGCTAAAAGAATGAAAAGAATCACTTTTGTTTTAAAGAAATGGGATTGTGAAAAGCATGCATTCTAGTCTTGATACATAAGAGGACATTAACTGCATAATGATTGCATAAGCATCCACTCATTCGCATCATTGTGGTGAAATATCAATTAGCTACATTATGTGTGGATTCTCTATTTTCCTTATGGTTCTTTTAATTATTCCTTATTTTCTTTTTATGGATTGATATTTTGATTTATCTTATGACCTTATGGAGTTATGTATTCCTTTTTCTTCTGAGTTTAAATTCCAGATTCTCGTAACTTCTGAGCTTGTTATTAATCTTATTCCTTTGAAATCTAAAAACCCTAAATGTGCTAAAAATCCATTAAACATTGTGTAAACAGACGTAACCGACGGACTCGGAACCAAGGACAAGGGTCTAATCCTAATGAAGCCGATCAACCGGCTATACAACAACCTGACCCCCAAGGAGTAGCACCCCAAAACCAACAGGGCGATGTACTAAATGCGATTGGGCAATTGGCCAATCTTCTTAACACCTTCATTCAGAATCAAAATCCAGTACAGAACCCACCCCCAAGTCAGAGTGCTCGGGATTCAGCACCACATCCACCGCCCGCAGATCATCGGGAAATGACTGCGGAGGCACCTGCTCCACAAGAGGAGCACTCCTATAATGTGCGGTTGCCGCCACCCCCGCCATACAGGAGGCCCCACCGAAGCTCTACCGGACTTCATTAAGAGCAACAGGTACTTTGATGGGGCATTCGGTAAGCCGGATGAAGCTGAGGATTGGCTGGCCCAAGTGGAACGTTCTTTTGCTGCATACGAGATTCCACCTTACTTGCAGCTAGAATATGGGACGTATATGTTAAGATACAATGCTCGAGTCTGGTGGGACTCCAAGAGAAGGAATTTGACCTCCCCGGCCACCTGGGAAACCTTCCGCCGGGAATTCTTGAATAATTACTTTCCCTCTAGCTTGAGGGTGAAGTATAGTGCGGACTTCCTTCATGTAAAGCAGAAAGGGAGAACGGTAGAGCAATATGAACTGAATTTGTTCACCTGCTGCAATATGCCCCTGAATCTTTCAGGGATAGTGAGGAATTAAAGAAGCAAGTGTTTCTGGGAGGCTTGGACGAAGAACTACGAATCAAGCTAGAAGAGTTTGGAGTAAGAACCTATCCAGAGATGGTAGAAAAGGCTCGAGTCATTGAAGGGGCTAGGAAAAGAAAGTATCAGGAGCCCGAAAGGAGAGTATTCGGGAAGAGGCCGTTTGATGCCTCGAGCTCAGGATTCAAGGGTAAACGGTACAGGCCGTACCAAGGGTTTAAAGAGGAGTCTAGTGGCAAGCCAACCCAATTCAAAGCCAACGTCACATGTTGGAAATGTAAGGGAACACATGCACCTAGGCAATGCCCGCAGTTGCGGAACAAGTGCTATTTTTGTGGCGATGCTGGCCACATGGTTTTTACATGCCCAAAGAAGCTGGCAGTAACTTGCTTTATTTGCAAAGAGAAAGGGCACTTAGCTTCCGAGTGTTCACAGCGAAAGAGTGTGACCACCCGACCCTTCGGAGCCTCGAGCAATACTAACCCCTTGAGGTCTGGTAACAAGAGCGGAAGTCGAGCAGCTTCCGCGATGCACGGGATGAGGCTGTACAATTTAGAAGGCCAATGGATGGTGGAAGAAGACGAAGATGAGGACGTAGAGTTAGCAGCCTTGGATCAAAGCGAGAGTATTGATGGTGGCCTGGTGACAGGTTAGTAACAGAAACCCTCCTAAGTTGAAATTCAGTTGTTTAAATTGATTTATTGTTTAAATGGAAATTTTATATACTATGGAAAGCTGGAAGTAGAGACCCTATGTGGATAGCCTTAAGAATATTTTAAGGTTCATATGTGATGGGTGTTTGTTGACTTCAGGACATATACAAGTAAATAACGTGGGAGCCTATGCTTTGTTTGACACGGGAGCGACCCACTCGTTCATCACATATAGTTTGGCAACCCGACTCGGATTGCCCTTAGCCACAACCATGGTTAGCTTGAGGATTAAGACCCCCACGGGGAGTGTGGTGTCAACCCGAGATCTAATAAAAGACTGTCCATTGGAAATCCATAATCACCATTCCAAGAGTGATCTAATTGTGCTGGAAATGAATAAATACGAAGTCATCCTCGGGATGAATTGGTTAAGTAAAGTAAAGGCAATAGTGGATTGCCAAAAGAGGACTGTATGTTTTTATGATCAATCGGGAGAAAAAGTAGAATTTATGGGAGAGGCCTTAGTCCCAAGAAGGATTGATCTAAGCTCGTTCGAGCTGATGATGGAGGATGATGAAATGATACCGATTGAGGACGTCTTGGATGAAGGGGAAAACCGTGAGGAAAGGAATATTCCAGTGGTGAATGAATACTTGGATGTGTTCCCAGAAATTTTGCCGGGATTACCACCAAGAAGAGAAATCGACTTCGAGATTGTGTTGGCTCCAAACACCGAACCAATATCTAAAGCGCCATACCGTATGGCACCGGCTGAGTTGAAGGAGCTAAAGACGCAGTTACAAGAACTTTGGACAGAAATTTATCACCAAGTGTGTCGCCATGGGGCGCACCCGTCTTATTTGTGAAGAAGAAGGACGGATCGATGAGGTTATGTATCGACTACCGGGAATTGAATAAGGTGACTATCAAAAATCGATATCCCTTACCAAGAATCGATGATTTGTTTGACCAGCTACAAGGAGCTTGTGTGTTCTCGTATTGACTTACGTTCGGGGTATCATCAGCTAAGGATTAAGCCTGAGGATGTGCCTAAGACAGCTTTTCGTACTCGTTATGGGCACTACGAGTTTTTGGTAATGTCATTTGGACTGACTAATGCACCGGCTGCGTTTAGGACTTAATGAATAGAGTCTATAAGCCGCTTTTGGATAAATGTGTGATAGTCTTTATAGACGACATCCTCATATATCAAAGACCAGGGAGCAACATGAGGAGCATCTCCGTTTGGCATTGCAAACCTTACGAGATAACAAGCTGTACGCCAAGCTGTCCAAGTGTGACTTTTGGTTAGACCGGATATCCTTCCTCGGACATGTGGTAACGGGTGATGGATATCAGTTGATCCCGAAAAGATCAAGGCAATAGTGGATTGGAAGCCACCACAAACCGTTACTGAAGTGAGGAGTTTCTTGGGATTGGCTGGCTACTATCGCAAATTTGTGAAGGATTTTTCAAAGATAGCTAAGCCGTTGACTCAATTGACTCAAAAGAACGAAAAATTCATTTGGACGACAAGAGAGAACAAAGTTTCCAGGAACTAAAGCGACGACTGGTCTCGGCACCGATTTTGGTTTTACCAGATCCGGAAAAGTCTTACACGGTACATAGTGATGCTTCGAGAAATGGTCTTGGATGCGTCTTGATGCAAGAACGGAAGGTCATTGCGTATGCCTCTCGGCAATTGAGACCGCATGAGCAGAACTACCCTACGCATGACTTGGAGCTAGCTGCAGTTGTCTTTGCCTTGAAGTTATGGCGACATTATCTGTATGGACAACGGTGTGAGATATACACAGATCATAAAAGCCTTAAATACCTGTTCACACAGAAGGAGTTGAACATGCGGCAAAGGAGGTGGCTGGAATTGATAAAAGATTATGACCTGGGGATAAATTACTGTCCAGGAAGAGTAATGCAGTCGCGGACGCCCTAAGTCGAAGAATCACGGGAGGTAGCCGCTTTGATTACAAGCCAGAAGGAGATTAAGGAATTTGAGAAGTTAAGGATCGAGTTCTTGATCGAAGTGCTGAGCTGGAGATATCTAACTTGGTGCTGGAACCAACCCTCGTGGAAAGAATCAAAGAAGCACAAAGGTATGACGAAGTGATACAAAAGATAAAAAGGGAAACCCAAGCAGGAAAGTACCTTGACTTTGCCGTGGATGAGGAAGACGTGATCCGGATGAACGGAAGGCTGTGCGTACCAGAGGATGAGGAGTTGAGAAGGAAATAATGAGTGAAGCACATAATCCGGGTATACCGTGCACCGGGAGGCACCAAAATGTACCAGGATTTGAAGAGTTCTATTGGTGGAATGGGATGAAGCGAGATGTGGCAGATTATGTGATGAAGTGCGCAGTATGCCAACAAGTGAAGGTAGAGCACCAGAGACCGGGCGGAATGCTAAAACCCTTACCTATTCCTGAATGGAAGTGGGATCAAATATCCATGGATTTTGTTTGTGGCTTCCCAAAGACTCCATCGGGCTGTGATGCAATATGGGTAATAGTGGATCGGTTAACTAAGTCGGCGCATTTCCTACCCATAAATATGACCTATTCAATGGAAAGGTTAGCCAAGATTTACATCAGAGAGATAGTAAGATTACATGGCATACCTGCAGGGATCATCTCTGATAGAGACCCGAGATTTGTGTCCAAGTTTTGGACAAGCTTGCAGAAGAGCTTGGGTACTAAATTGCATTTCAGTACGGCTTACCATCCCCAGACCGACGGACAGTCTGAGCGACGATCCAAACTCTTGAAGACATGTTAAGGGCATGTGCCCTGGAATTCAAAGGGAATTGGGATAATCATGTTCACCTAATCGAGTTTGCCTATAATAACAGCTATCACTCCACTATCCAGATGCCTCCGTATGAAGCCTTATATGGACGGCGATGTAGGTCCCCTTTGTTTTGGGATGAGTGGAAAAGGTAGCAATTGGGCCGGAATTAATACAGGAAGCCGCAGATAAAGTGAGGTTGATTCAGCGGAAGATGAAGGAAGCCCAGGATCGACAAAAGAGCTGGGCAGACTTGAAAAGACGGAGCTTGAATTTAAAGTGGGTGATCATGTGTACCTGAAGATAAACCCGATCAAAAGTATCAAGAGGATGCGTACACAAGGGAAATTAAGCCCGAGATACATTGGACCTTTTGAGATTTTGGAAAGAGTCGGAGACTGGCGTATCGGCTAGCCCTACCACCTAAATTGTCCGGGATCCACAATGTGTTTCATGTGTCAGTCTTGAGGAGATATGTGGCCGACCCAGAGAGGATTCTGGAATTGGAGCCAATCCAGTTGAGGGAAAACCTGACATATGAAGAACACCCAGTAAAGATATTGGATAAGAAAACTCAAAGGCTACGAACAAAGATTCACTACGTGAAAGTATTATGGAGGAATCATGCCTTTGAAGAAGCAACCTGGGAAGCGGAGGATGAAATCCGGAGAAAGTACCCCGAGATATTTGAAGGACAAGGTACGTCAGTTCCGTTTTGAGGACAAAACTTTATTTAAGGTGGGGAGGTTGTAAACCCCGGAAATTCTCAGTAGCTAGAAAACCCCAGGAGTTGGAGACGAAACCCTAATCCGATCAGATTGAGTTTAGTAAATGGAGCCTAGGAACCCTAAATCCGGCTTTCCTCGGTTTCATAGTAAAATAAATATTTGGAGTGAATGAATTTGAATTGTTGTTCCAAAGTACATTTCAAACCTTTGAAAGTTTTAAATTCGGGAATTTTTCAATTCCGGGCCTTCCCGAGCCCAATTACGGAAAAGCGTGCCCCGGGCCACGGATTCAGAAAAATATTCCGGAATATTCATTAGAACCGTAATTTTATAAGGATTCCAAAAATATCAATTTCATAATTTTCCGAGCTATAAAGATTACAGTTATAGCTTTTCCCGTGTTTTCGGAACAACCGGTAAAGTAGATGTCTTGTCTACTATTCACAAGTACAACCTACACACACTACCCATACCCTATTCTTACATCCTTACAACTACTCATTTCAATTTTCTTTTCCAAGAAAATTTGTCTCTTAATAATTATTACATTTATTACAATTTCATTTACTAAATTACAAAAAAGTCAAATTTTAAACACACACACACTTCATGCATGAAGTGGCCGGCGCCCCTCCCTCTTGCTCCCCCTCCAATTGAGTTAATTTTACTTCTTTTATTTAACTAAAACCTAATTCCTTTAGTATATATACTAAATGTTCTCTCTCTCTCTTCATTTCTTCCATTTTAACTTTTGAAAAAGAGAAAAACTCTCTCTTCTTACCCTCTTTGTGCCGTGAGGTAGCTCCCCTCCCCCTTCATCACATTTCCAACTTTGCTTCTTCTCTTTTTCACTTCAAGACTCCATTGGTATGTGTATGTAAGCCTTGTTTCTTCCTATTCTTGTAATGGCAAAGGTATACCTTGTGTATTTCCTCATCAAAACCCTATGATGCTCATGCTAGGGATATGGAAATGCATGAACAAGGATGTCAAGCCATCACAAGACATGGATCTTGTGTTTAAATGCATTTTGTTAAGATTTCATGTTGCTCATGCATATATAGTAATGACCTTGTATTTATATTGATGTTCATGCCATGAGATTCATGTTATATACATCATATGTAGTAGATCTAAGGTTTAGACATCCACCACTTCATGTACATGCATGATCATAGGTTCATTTTTGTTTATGTGCTTTATTGATCATAAAAATGAGGTCTTGTTCATGTATAGAGATGCTAGATAGTATATCTCCACATATAGATGGCAAGAACATTGAAAAAGGAAGGACTTTGTTAGATATGAAGAGTTGAAAATTCGGATGAAATGGAAACCCTACCCTAAAGACCTCCAAAATCAATTTTAAACTTATATTTCATAAGAAAAATGAAGGGTATGTGTAATAGATATGTTGAAGGAATTATTTTCATAAGTTTATGAGTTTAGGCATGATAAAAATAAGGAAAACAAGAGGTGAAGTTAGGATGAAAATATTGACTTTAAATGTGTAGTTAAATTCGTAACTTTGTGTAATGCCTATATAAACACTTAGTATTTAAGTCTAAAATGGATGTTTTATAAGCTAAATGAAGTCCTTAGATAAGTATACATTGAAGCCCCAAATTTTAATACATTAGACTAGATTTCCCTTAAGAAAAATGTAAGAAAAGAAAATTTGGAAAATTCGGATTTTTATAACTAGCTTATTTGAAAACATATTTACCAAATGAAATATGTGAATTTTTGTGCATGAATGGAGGCCATGACTATTATAGACTTTGAGAACCTAATTTTAGTCAAATAATAAATAGATTACAAGATTAAAAACCAAAGAAACCCTAAGGAGTATAATGTGGAGAATAACTTCTTAGAATTAGCCTTTATGAAACTTTCCCCAACACTTAGGAGTTCCTAAAAGTTTATTACTACAAAAATCATCATGACCATGCACAAGTTGAGTTCATTACATGGCATACACATTAGTAGTTCATTCCTAAATCATTCATGCATGAATCACTAACTAGGAACATTTCTTATCAAAAGCAAGCACATTTTCAAAGTTGGATCAATTGCGGGACAGAACTGATCCCACTGTTCCGTGACCTTTTATTTTCAAAACTTGGATTTAATACTTGAATTAGATAGATCTTTCGAAGTAGATGAAGATCGATATAAAGTTTGCGAAATTCCGAGTTAAAATGACCAAGTTATGGCCGTTTTAAGTCGGAACTTCCAAATATAGCGAGAAATCCGAATTCAACTAGTCTAGATATAGTTTGATTTAATTACATAATGAGAATCTCATAGGGATTATTCTTGTTGGTAGGTGATTCCGAGCAGGACGACTCTCTACCTCCCGATTACTATTATTAAAGTTTGGTGTCCCATGGCCGAGTGAGTTACTTCCACTCTCAATTAATGCTTGTGAATGTAATGTAGTGGCACTAGTGATGTAGGCAAAGATAAAAGGAATTGTACAAGCATGATGGGGTACGTGGGAATTATTCATGTTGTGAATTGTTGATATGTGAAATGGAGCTTAAGGTATATCGAAACCGAGTGTTAAGTTATTGACTGTTTTATTAGAATCATATGATGAATGTCTGCGTATACTTGTTGGTCACTTAAAAGAATCGAATTAATGACTATTCGACTCCGACTATAAACCGAGTTCATTCATGTCACAATGGGGTTGGAGCATTTGCATTGGTTGGTTTTTCGTGACCCATAAAACGAATGTGAGGTTAATCGTGATCCATAAAACGAATGTGAGGTTAATCGTGATCCATAAAACGAGTTTTTCAGTTGACCGTGAGCTTAAACGGCGTCGTACCGCAGGATCGTTAATCTGCTAACCCGGGATGGAGGGCGCAAGTCCATCCACATATGATTTCCGGTTGGTCATATGTTTGTTGATTTCATTTGTATGGTGCATACACTTGCTTGAATAAACACTTGCTTGATTGATTGTATCTAATTGCGTTATGGAAGTATTACTCACTAAGCTAGTTAGCTTACACCCCGATAGTGTTTACCTTTTGCAGCATGAGTTTATATGGCTTAGGCCAAGACAAGCCACAGCGCAGGTACCGGAGATAGGAGTTTCCTATAGAAGTTTGATTCATTTCTTTTGTATAGACTTCCATTGGAAACTAGGACTCTGGATGACTGTAATAGACTGTTATTCTTTTGCGGGGAATGCCCCTTAGATTTTGTAACGTTAAGATTTATGCGTTTTGATTTATTACTATGGCTAATGAATGCCTTGTTAAACTGTTTAACTCCATTTGTTGAAGTATTCTATTGTCGTAAAGGAACGCTTTACATCTACTTAAGACTTCCGAAGGCCCCGGGTGGGGAACTCGAGAGTCTTACTTAGTATGTGGCGGGCTGTTGTTTAGGATACCCTACGGGGCGTGACACCACCATGGCACATTTCTTGGGCGGTTTGAACAAAGAGATTACCGACAAAGTGGATTTGCTACATTGTGAAGAATTGGAGGAGATAGTACATCTTGCTATTAAAATTGAGAAGCAACTCCAAGGCAAAGGTTCAACCAGGTATGTTTCCAAGTCTTCTTCCAGTTATAATAATTCTTGGAAAGGATATGGAAAATCTGATATAAAAGTGGAACTAAGCCTATAGTAGAGTAGCAAAAGGTAAGCCTATTGGAGATTCATCTGAGAAGCCCAAAATCATTGATCAGAAGGGGAAGGAATAGAGATATCAAATGTTGGAAGTGTCAGGGTGTTGACACATTAGTAGGGAATGTCCTAATAGGTGGACTATGTGGTTAGAAATGGTGAAGTTTCACTGATGATGAGGGAGATGATGGTGACAATGGAGATGACAACATGCCCGAATTGGAAGATTGTAGTGATGAGGAATGTTGAGGAGCCAGTGACGGGTGATATTTTGTTACCAAGCGTGCACTTAACACACAGCTGAAGGAGGAATGTCATGAGGAGCAGCGAGAGAATTTGTTCCATACTCGATGCCATGTGCAAGGGAGGGCATGCTATGTGATTGTTGATGGAGGTAGTTGTACAAATGTGGTGAGTACACTTCTAATACTCGATTGGGATTGCCTACAGTTTCACATCCTAGACCATACAAGCTTCAGTGGCTCAGCGACTGTGACGAGGTGAAGGTAAATAGGCAAGCTTTAATTTCTTTTTCCATTGGTAAATATCCTGATGAAGTGTTATGTGATGTTGTTCCTATGCATGCTGGAGATATCTTATTAGGTAGACCTTAGCAATTTGATAGAAAACAATGCATGATGGTTACTTAAATAGGTATACTTTTACCAAAGATGGAAGAAAAAACCACTTTGTCACCACTATCCTCTAAAGAAGTGTATGAAGATCAATGTAAATTGGAGAGGATAAGAGAGAGAGGCCGAAAGAAAAGAGCGTGAAGAGAGAAAAAGCATTCTTGAGGAGAGAAAAATAAGAGTGCAAACAAAAAGAGCGTTGAAGGTGAGTTGAGGGAAAGAAAAGAGAGGAGTAAAAAGCAAAATAAAGAACGGCCTAGAAGCAAAAGAATAAGAGTGTGAGTTTGATTGCTAGGACAAGTGAGGTTAGGCATGCGTTGAAAGCCAGTAGCTTATATTGTTGATAAGCTCCCAAGGGGGTTAACAAATTTTCACAATCTTTTGGATTTTTTGATTTTAAAGGAAAACAGAAATAAATGATATGGATGATATTATTAGTCGATAGGTGCCACGACTAACAAAATCAAACTGGTTTGTGAATGGAATCACAAATCGAATAACTCACGATTTGTAAAACTCTCACGAATTGCCAAAGGAATATAAAAATTCAATCGGCAAGAAGAATAAAGAAAATTATAATTCTCAATATTCATACATGTATTGACAATCCTGTCAATTACAAGAGATAACTCTCTCACATGAACTCACCAAAAGAAATCAACTAAAACCTTCCTAATTCTCATAACCAAGGCTTAATATATAGTCTTTTACATACAAAGAAATTAAAGATATGTAACTGACAAAAATAAATACTGACTGTAACTGACAAAGAAATTAAAGACACATAAACTGACAAAGAAATTAAAGACATGTAACTGACAAAAATAAGTAACTGACTGTAACTGACAAAGAAATTAAAAATGACAATTAACTGATAAATTGGCCTTGATGCGTTCACATCATTCTCCATTCTTAGAAAAGATTCGACTCGAATCTTGGCAGTCAAATTGGATGGATCTTCATTTGGAACATGCTGAAGCTCTGCAACTTTTGGGGTGACTTTTTTTTTTTTTTTTTTATTTGTGATGATGTGGCATGGCAACAAAAACAAACTTCTCTGACAATTAGTTTTGACATGAACAAACTGCTCCTGTAAAACATCAAACTTGTCATTGGAAGCATCTTAAATACTGGCTATTTTTTTTATTGTATAAGTGTTCCTGTAACCATCATATATGGCTCGGCGGTCATATTGCCAAGGCCTACCAAGAAGCACATGTGTGGTTATCCATAAGAGTAACATCACACAACACAGTATCACAATACTTTCCTATGGATATAGGAACCTTTGCTGCGTGAATATGCAGGATGTTCTTCGCATTTAACCATCTTAACCCATAAGGCTTAGGATATGGAACAACTGGAAGTTGCATCTTCTTTACAAACTCCTGTGAAACTACATTATCACAACTGCCACTGTCAACAGTTAATTTACAAGTCTTACCCTGAATTAAGCATCTGGTATGAAACAAATTCTCCCTATGCCCTGGGTCTTCTTTAACCTGTAAACAATTATCGACACCTGCAATTACCTCTTTTTCCTTCTCAGCCTTAACTATTAATACCTGCTCTACAGATGGTTGTTCAATCATATCATCATCCTCCATTCCTTCTAACTCAACAACATCTGAATTAGGCTTCACCTCAATAACTTCCACATCTTTCACTATATTCAAGTTATCATCACTCACCATTTCAACATTTTTCTCATCAGCAGATTTTCTAGGTTCAACCCAAACCACTTGCAACTCTTCTTCCTCCTTCTGCTGATTAACTTCTTTTCATAACTTTTAAAGAAACGCTCAAAATCCTTTTCAAGTTTATTAAATGCTTGTCTAATTTCAACCAATAACAAATTTTTGTAATCTGAAGTACCATCATGATATTTTAGAGATTGTTTTTCTGGATAATTTAGATCTTTTTGTTTATAAGATTGCTCCTTTCGATAATACAAATCTTCATGAGTACGTCTATGAGATCGCTCACTTCGATAATTCAAATTATCTTCAACATGCCTTGACGACCTTTATAAAAATCCTTTCTTTGATGTTGAATCTCATCCTTATAATAACTTTCAGGATGACTGAATCTCAACATGATTTTAGACAACACAAGCAATTCAATAACAAATCCAAGAACCCTAATTCTCCAAATCCCACAATTCAACAACAACAGAAATTTCGCAGCACAATCACCACCCCAAATTTCAGATCTAACAAGAAAAGTTCAACGATCTTACCAATCTGAAGCGTGTCGCACCAAAAGCTCTGATACCAAATGATAAGCTCCCAAGGGGGTTAACAATTTTTTCACAATCTTTTTTTTTTTTTGGGTTTTCTGATTTTAAAGGAAATAGAAATAAAAGGTATGGATGATATTATTAGTCGATAGGTGCCACGACTAACAAAAATCAAATTGGTTTGTGAATGGAATCACAAATCGATATAACTCTGATGTAAAACTCTCACGAATTGCCAAAGGAATATAAAAATTCAATCAGCAAGAAGAATAAGAAAATTATAATTCTCAATATTCATAACATGTATTGACAATCTGTCAATTACAAGAGAGAACTCTCTCACATGAACTCACCAAAATAGAAATAAACTAAAACTTCCTAATTCTCATAACCAAGGCTTATATATAGTCTTTTACATACAAAGAAATTAAAGATATGTAACTGACAAAAATAAATAGCTGACTGTAACTGACAAAGAAATTAAAGACATATAATGACAAAGAAATTAAAGACATGTAACTGACAAAAATAAGTAACTGACTGTAACTGACAAAGAAATTAAAAATGACAATTAACTGATAAATTGGCCTTAATGTTCACATCATTTGTACTTTTGTACAAAGGGGCTTGTTTGGCCACTAATGATATTAACCCATCTTTGCCTAGTATGTTTTCTGATTTGTTGCAGAATTGGAAGATGTGTTTCTAGAAGAGATGCCTAGTGGACTTCCACTAGTGAGGGGCATAGAGCATAAGATTGACTTCATTCCTGGAGCTACCATACCCAACCGACCTGCCTATAGGACTAATCCTAGTGAGGCAAAGGAGATTCAAAAGCAGGTTGAGGAGTTGCTGGAGAAGGGGTATGTAAGGGAGAGCTTAAGTCCTTGTTCGGTTCCTGTAATCTTAGTACCTAAGAAGGACGGGACTTGGAGAATGTGTGTAGACTGCAGGGCCATCAATAAAATCACTGTAAAGTATCGTCATCCTATTCCTAGGTTAGATATGTTAGATGAATTGTATGGTTCGTGTTTGTTTACAAAATTGATTTAAAATCCGGTTACTATCAAATACGCATGCAAGTAGGAGATGAATGGAAAACTGCATTTAAGACTAAATATGGTTTGTATGAAATGGCTTGTTATGCGTTTGGTCTTAAAATGCACCTAGTACTTTTATGCGTTTGATGAATCATGTGCTTCGTGAATACTTAGGTAAATTTGTTGTGTTTATTTTGATGATATTTTGATTTACTCTAAGTCTTTGAATGATCATGTTGTGCATGTGAAATTGGTTTTGGCAAAACTAAGGGAGGAGAAATTATTTGCAAACCTTTAGAAGTGTAGTTTTTGCATGGATAAGGTTAATTTTCTTGGTTTTGTTGTGTCTAGTCATGGAGTGGAGGTTGATGAAGAGAAGGTCAGAGCCATTAAGGAGTGGCCTAGACCTAAGACAGCTAGTGAGGTGCGGAGTTTTCATGGACTTGCTGGATTTTATAGAAGATTCATCAAGGATTTTAGTACTATTGCTGCACCATTGAATGAGCTTGTAAAAAAGAATGTTGGATTTACTTGGGGCGATACACAAGAACATGCCTTTAATGAACTTAAAGAAAAATTGTGTAATGCGCCATTGCTTGCTTTACCTGATTTTGACAAAACTTTTGAGATTGAATGTGATGCTAGTGGCATAGGAATTGGAGCTGTTTTAATGCAGGACCACAAACCACTAATGTACTTCAGTGAAAAGTTGGGTGGAGCAGCATTGAAGTATAACATATGACAAGGAGTTGTATGCCTTAGTCCGATCCTTACAAACATGGCAACATTACTTTGGCCTAAGGAGTTTGTCATACATACTGATCATGAAAGCTTGAAACATCTGAAAGGTCAAGATAAGCTGAACCGGAGGCATGCCAAGTGGGTGGAATTCATTGAAACATTCCCATATGTGATCAAATATAAGCAAGGTAAGGAAAACATTCCCCGAAAATGCTCTTTCTGGAATTTTTAATGCTTGTGTTGATGGGACTAAATAAATGATTATTTTGTGTCCAATAGATTCTTGTTTAAGAAGAATAAATTGTGCATTCCTAAAGGATCTATTAGGGAATTGTTGGTTAAGGAAGCACATGGAGGGGGCTTAATGGGGCATTTGGGGTAGATAAGACCTATGATATGCTGCATGAACACTTTTTTCTGGCCTGGCATGAGACATGATGTGCATAAAGTTTGTCAACATTGCATTACATGTAAGGAGGCTAAGTCTAAACTACAACCACATGGATTATATACACCATTACCTGTTCCTGATGAACCTTGGACTGTTGTGTCTATGGATTTTGTACTAGGATTGCCTAGGACTAGGAAAGGACATGATAGTATTTTTGTGGTGGTTGATAGGTTTAGTAAAATGGCTCATTTTATTCCATATCATAAAACTGATGATGCTACATTCATTGCTGATTTGTTCTTTAGAGAGGTAGTGCGTTTGCATGGCATACCTAAAAGCATTGTTAGTGATAGGGATGTAAAATTTTTGAGTCATTTCTGGAGAGTTTTGTGGGGAAAGTTGGGGACTAAGCTCATGTTTTCAACTACTTGTCACCCACAAACGAATGGACAAACGGAGGTGGTAAATCGTACTTTGATTCAATTGTTGAGGGCAATAATAGAGAAAAACATTAGGACTTGGGAAGATTGCCTACCTTTTGTGGAGTTTGCATATAATAGGGCTACTCATAGCATTACTCATTGTTCTCCATTTGAGATTGTTTATGGTTTTAATCCACTATCTCCTATTGATTTATTGCCATTACCGCCTAACAAGTTTGTTAGTTTTGATGCTAAATCTAAGGCAGATTTTGTGAGGAAGCTACATAAACAGGTGAAGGACCGAATTGAGCAACAAAATGCCAAGGTAGTTTCAAGGGTGAACAAAGGAAGGAGACCTATGATTTTTCAACCCGGAGATTGGGTTTGGGTTCATTTTCGCAAAGAGCGGTTTCCAATACAATGAAAGTCTAAATTGAATCCAAGAGGAGATGGTCCATTTCAGATACTTGAACGGATCAATGATAATGCCTATAAAGTGGACTTCCCTGGTGAGTATAATGTTAGTGCAACCTTTAATGTTGCTGATCTTAGTCCTTTTGATGTAGGTGATGCTTTTGATTCAAGGACGAATCCTTTTGAGGAGAGGGGGAATGTTACGAAAGAGCCAACGGTCCAAAGTTTAGATTCAACCCAACATGAAGATCAAATGGCTACCACGGAAACTCAAAGGAATTCAAGTTCACTAAGTTTTCCTCAAGGACCAATCACAAGAGCTCGAGCTAACAAGCTTCAACAAGCCTACAATAATCACTTCCAAGGCTTATTAGAGTATGCCAAGGATGAATCACAAGATTATCAAGGCCTTGGAACAAGGAGGGAGCAAGTATACTTCAATATTTTTGAAGCAACATTCAAATAGAGCAAAGGGAAGCTGATTTGCAGGGAGTAGCAAGAATGGCCACCAGCCATTCCCCAAGGTCGCCGGCCATTCTCCCAAGGCCGCCGGCCTTGACCCTTATCGTCGTTTTTTTTTTTAACTTTGCGAAATTTTTGTCCAGTTTGCTCATGGCCGCCAGCTATCTTTGATTGGCCGCCAGCCATCATTTAGGACATATTAATTCCTTGTTTTGACGTTTTGTTTTCCTTGTTTTGGTTATATAAACCTATTTGGTTGTTTGTAAAAGAAAGATTATTGTTGAATGAAAAAAACCAAAGCTTTTGCTTGAATTCTTTGTGTTCTTGATTTAGAATACATACTAAAGGAACATTCAAAGGAGTTTTGATCGCCTTCTTTGCGGAGTGTTTCGGAGATAGGGCTGACCTTGTTCTATCTATTTAGATCAAACACTAAGACAAATCTATTTCTAATCCATCTTAGGGATTGATTACCGATAGAATTCGTGGGTTTTCGTATTACTGTGCTGGGGGTTCATAATATCCAAAAGGGTTCTCACGCGTGATTGCGAAGCTTCTCGCATCAGATAGACAGATAGATGTCGCTAGTAGGACTTTGTCTCGATTGTTAGATCTTTAACTAAAAAGAACTTAAAAGATCGGGAAGCATTTTTGTCATATATGGAGTTTACATATAATAGGGCTATTCATCCAGCAACTAAATTTTCGCCTTTTGAAGTTGTCTATGGATTTAATCCACTGACTCCTCTTGATTTACTTCCATTACCAACAGAGGAGCACACCAGTTACGGAAACGGAAGGCCGAATTAGTCAAGCAAATGCATGAAAAGGTTCGCCAACACATTGAGCGACGAACGGAGCAATTTGCTAGGCAAGCCAATAAAGGACGTAAGAAGATCGTTTTCGAACCAGGTGGTTGAGTATGGGCGCACATGCGCAAGGAGAGATTCCCACAACAGTAGCCTTCTAAGTTGCAACCACGAGGAGATGATCCATTTCAAGTTGTTGCACGAATCAATGATAATGCTTACGAGTTAGATCTTCTAGGTTAGTATAACATTAGTGCGATTTTCAATGTGTCTGATTTGTCTCCTTTTGATGTAGGGCATGCTAATTAGAGGACGAATCCTCTTGAGGAGAGGAGGAACAATGAAGCAGCATCCAAGGATCCGCTATACATTCCACTTGGATCGATCACAAGCTTTAGCCAAGAAGATGGGGGAGGCACTTGGAGCATTCGTTGAAGAAACATGGAAGAAACAAGCTTTGCATGGAGATTTCATCGCGGATCCATCAATGGAGGATTATCTGGACATTGTAAATGTTATACAAGCCTTTGGAGATTCTCCAACGAAATCAAAATTGGAATTCTGCTTGTAGGAGATCAACGTTGGTGCTACACCGCTAACGTTCCATCACAACACCACCAGCGTATGTTAAGCGCGAGAATTATTTGAGACTTTTCAGTTTCCTTCGTTTGTTATATATATTTGGTATTGGTTTTTGTATGAACAATTGACTTTTGAAATAAATATTGTTTTGAGAGAGTTTTTTCTCTTTAGGTTCGGATTGCGAACTTGTGAACCTATCAAGATTTAATCTTGTGGCGTTCATTTTAATTCTACACCTTTGTTTAGGTTTGAAATACAACTTAGGGTAAAGGTTTCCAAGGTTTCCATTTTATTATATCTTTGGCTCAAGCTTGAAATAATACTTTGGGTCAAGATCCGCTTCATATCCGATTTAGCGTTTCTGAAAGCATTGTTCCGCGTACTCTTGCTGGATTTCAGGTTTAATATACCTGGAGTTCGCACCGGTTTTTGGTATCACAGCTTTGGCTCTAAATCAGGTATATCTATCAATTTTTCCTTTTCTCCGTCTTGAGGAAATTGAGTCTAGAGTTTATTTTGAAAATCTCAAATCTTGAGAATCTGTGGTAAGAGAGAAAGTCTTTTAGGGTTTCTTTGTTGAAAAAAGGTTACGATATTTAAGATATACGGTTTAGTATTAAAAAAAAAAAAGAATTCATAAAAAAAAAGAAGAAGAACCTAAAAAAAAATGAGAGAGAGAGAGGGAGAGAGAGAGAGAGAGAGGAGAAGAAAAATCGTGCAAAAAAAATTGTTCTTGAAATTGTTTATGATATTGTTCATTCTTGAATTTTAATCTTGATTTATTCATGTCTCAATTGTTCTTGATCTTCTAATTAGCCTTGACAATTCCTTCTCAAACTCTTGTGTTCCTATCTATTATTATTCTTAATACGAATGCTGTTATTTTCTGTTCCATTAAGTCACAAGTGTGGTCATGATTCAAGAATCGCTGAGTTCAATACAGGACTTGGGGAGAAGGACTATCGAGTGGTAAAATACAATGAGAGGCGAGTTATTACGAGGAAAGCCAAGAGAGTGAGATACGAGAGGGATGTCATTAAATAAAGTGAAACATGTAAGGGATTGTTGTGAGATATTATTTTGTTTTCTGTAGGTGTTCAAGCAAGACGAGTTCCCATCCAATTCAGAAGAGCAACAAGAGTTGACTTGAAACTGCACATGGAGTCCACGACAAAAGCTTTCGAGCAATTATTTCGCAAAAATGAAGAATCTAATGAGAGATGGCAAAGCTTGAGAATTGGATGGCTGCATCGGAGCGAGGTCGGCAACAACCTTAGCCTCGACAACAACCCCCGGTCTAGACAAAACATAGGCAAGGTGGAAGGAGGATACGGGATGAAGAATTTGGGTTTGATTTTTGAGATGAAGTGAGGAAATGGATGATTTTGATGGAGAGATAGGATGCAGGGTATGAGATATGGAAGGCAAATGAATAATTGGGGAGGATCAGAATTTAGGGAATCAAAATGAAGATTCCTCCATTCCAAGGTAAAAATGATCATGATTCTTACTTTGAGTGGGAAAGAAAAGTAGAGTTAGTGTTGACTATCATCGCTACTTGAGGAGAAGAAGATGAAGCTAGCTACAGTGGAAGTTAGAGATTATGCACTTGTCTAGTGGGATCAGCTGAATATGAGTAGGCGACGGGATCGAAAGAGTCCGGTTGACTTAGGATGAGATGAAGGCCATCATGAAGAAAAGGTTTGTCCCTAATCACTATAATAGAAATTTATTTAACCAGTTGCAAAGTCTTACTCAGGGATCCAAGAGTATAGAGGAATACCACAAGGCTAGATTTCTAAATAGCTTGAATCGAGATATAGCTAATGTTGTGGAGTTGTGAGTGCAGCATTATAGAACTGGAAGATATGGTACACATGCCATGAAAGTAGAAAGGCAACTCAAGCGCAAGGGAGTAGCAAGGTATAGATTTAACTCGAATTTGAATTCTAACCCTTCTTGGAAATCGAATTGGAGTAAAAGAGATGATAAATCTAAGGATTTCTATAAGGGAAAGGAAAGGAAGTCAGTACGGAGAATGATAAATCCAATTCCCAAGGTACTAGGAATTGGGACATCGATGTTTAATGCTTGGGTCATTGCGTCTCAATGTCCTAACAGAAGAACATGGTGATGCGTGGTAGTGGCGAGGTTGAGACTGGAGAGCGAGCATGAGAGTGTGGATTCTATGCCACCATTGGAAGTAGCTGATGATGATGTGGAATATGCTGTTCCAGGTGATCATTGGTGATTCAACATGCCTTAAGTGTGCAAGTTAGGGAAGTTGATAATGAGGAGCAGCGTGACGGCATCTCCCATACCCATTGTCATATCCATAATAAGGTATGTCGCTTGATCATAGACAGTGGTAGTTGTACCTATGTAGCTAGTACCTTATTAGTTGAAAAGTTGAGATTGCTTGTTGTATGGATTTAAAAATATGTATTCATTTGTTAAGGACGGTAGGAGTGTAAAACTTGCACCCTTGTCTCCTAGACAATTTTTTGAAGAACAAAAAAAGAAAAAAAAATTAAAGGGGCACATGAGCAGCAAAAGAAAAGTGAGAAAGATAGTGTGAGTGAAAAAGAAGAGAGGAACACAAGTGAGAAAATCTGTAAGAGTGAAAAAAACATTTGTTTGAGAAAAGACAAAAAGAAAGAGAATGGGAAGCAGGAAGAGAAAAAGAAAGATATTTAGTGCAAAGAGAGAAAAGTGAGCTTTTATGCAAAAGGAACGGATGTTAAGAGTGCCATGTTTTTGAAACAGCCTATGATTGTACTTGTGTACAAGGAGGCTTATTGTAATGCTAACGACCTTAACCCCTCTTTTCCTAGCGTTGTTTCTTCACTTTTGTAGGAGTGCGATGATGTTTTTCTTGAAGAAGTTCCGGATATGTTACCGCCTTTGAGAGGAATAGAGCATCAGATTGATCTCATTCCAGGAGCTGCCCTTCAAATAGACCTGCATATAGATGCAATCCAGAATAGGCTAAGGAGATTCAGGGGTAAGTTGAGGAACTCATGTCAAAGGGCTATTGGAAGGGAAGCCTTAGTCCATACAGTACAGGTGCTACTAGTACCAAAGACGGATGGGACTTGGAGAATGTGCATCGACTGTCGAGTCATTAACAAAATCACTGTAAAGTATAGACATCCAATTCCTAGATTAGATGATATGCTGGATGAACCATATGGCTCTTGTTTGTTCTCTAAGAAGACCGATTTAAAATGCGGATACCATCAAATAAGACAAAAGAGTAGGTGATGAATGGAAGACGACCTCTAAGACGAAATATGGTTTATATAAATGGTTAGTCATGCCTTTTGGTTTAACTAACGCGCCTAGTACTTTCATGAGACTCATGAACCATGCTTTGCGTGCTTATATTAGCAAGTTTGTTGTAGTCTATTTTGATGACATTCTGGTATATAGTAGGAGCTTGGATGATCATATCCAGCACTTGCACTTAGTGTTTGATGTCTTAAGGAGGGAAAAATTGTTTGCTAACCTCAAAAAGTGTTCTTTTTGCACGAACAAATTGTGTTTCTGGGTTATGTAGTTAGTGCTCAAGGAATACGAGTTGATGAAGAGAAGGTTAAGGCTATTAAAGAATGGCCTAGACTTACCACTGTTAGTGAGATTAGATGTTTTCATGGTTTGGCTAGTTTTTATAAGAGATTTGTTCGCGATTTTCAGTAGTATAGCGCACCATTGATTGGGGTGATTAAGAAAGGTGTAGGCTTTAAGTGGGCAAGTGAGCAAGAAAATGCATTTAATCTGCTTAAGGAAAAACTTACTACTGCACCTATTCTGGCACTACCCGATTTTGAAAAGACATTTGAAATTGAAAGCGATGCATCTGGTTGTGGTATGGGGGCTGTTTTGATGTAGGAAAGGAAGCCTATTGCCTACTGTAGCGAGAAGTTGAATGGAGCCACTCCGAACTATCTAACCTATGACAAGGAGGTATATGCTTTGGCTCGTGCCCTACAGACTTGGCAACACTACCTGTGGCCTAAGGAGTTTGTCATTCATACTGATCACGAGTCCTTGAAGCATCTGAAGGGGCAAGGCCGGTTGAATCGAAGACATGCAAAGTGGATGGAGTTCATTGAGATGTTTCCGTATGTAATCAAGTACAAAGAGGGTAAGGAAAATGTCGTGGCAGACGCATTGTCTCGAAGGTACATCTTAATCTCTACTTTAAATGCAAATTTTTTTGGTTTTGAGTACATTGAAGATTTGTATGCTAAGGATCTTGATTTTGCTAATGTGTATGAGGGCATGCAAGAAGGGAGGTTTTGGTAAGTTCTACAGGCATAATGGTTATTTATTTAGGGAAAAACGCTTGTGTGTGCCTGATAGTTCTTTGAAGGAATTACTAGCGAAAGAGTCCCATGGGGGAGGATTAATAGGACATTTTGATATGAGGAAGACTTTAGATGTGTTAGAAGAAAATTTCTTTTTGTATCGTATGAGAAAGGATGTCGAGAGGATATGTGAGAGGTGTATTATTTGCAAACAGGCGAAATCAAAAGTTGTCCACATGGTTTGTACACCTCTTTACCTATTCCTAGCGAGCCCCGGGTAGAATTATCCATGAATTTTGTTTTGTGCTACGTCCCAGAGAGGTCATGATTTTATGTTTGTAGTTGTTGACAGATTCTCTAAAATGACTCATTTTATTCCCCGTCATAAAATTGACGGTGCAACTCACATTGCCGACTTGTTCTTTCAGGAAGTGTGCGCTTACATGAAGTTCCTAGAAGTACCGTTTCTGATAGGGATGCCAAATTCTTTAGCCACTTCTGGAGGGTTTTATGGGCGGAAATGGGAACCAAGTTGTTGTTTTCAACTACTTGTCGTCCACAGACGGATGTACAGATAGATGTCGCTAGTAGGACTTTGTCTCGATTGTTAAGATCTTTAACTAAAAAGAACTTAAAAGATCGGGAAGCATTTTTGCCATATATGGAGTTTGCATATAATAGGGCTGTTCATCCAGCAACTAAATTTTCGCCTTTTGAAGTTGTCTATGGATTTAATCCACTGACTCCTCTTGATTTACTTCCATTACCAGTAGAGGAGCACACCGGTTTAGATGGGAAACGGAAGGCTGAATTGGTCAAGCAAATGCATGAAAAGGTTCGCCAACACATTGAGCGACGAACGGAGCAATTTGCTAGGCAAGCCAATAAAGGACGTAAGAAGATCGTTTTCGAACCAGGTGGTTGAGTATGGGTGCACATGCGCAAGGAGAGATTCCCACAACAGCAGCCTTCTAAGTTGCAACCACGAGGAGATGATCCATTTCAAGTTGTTGCACGAATCAATGATAATGCTTAAGTTAGATCTTCCAGGTTAGTATAACATTAGTGCGATTTTCAATGTGTCTGATTTGTCTCCTTTTGATGTAGGGCATGCTGATTAGAGGACGAATCCTCTTGAGGAGAGGAGGAACGATGAAGCAGCATCCAAGGATCCGCTATACATTCCACTTGGATCGATCACGCGAGCTATAGCCAAGAAGATGGGGGAGGCACTTGGAGCATTCATTGAAGAAACATGGAAGAAATAAGCTTTGCATGGAGATTTCATCGCGGATCTATCAATGGAGGATTATTGTAAACCCCAGGAATTTTCCACATTAGTACACGACCTTAATGAAGGAACAAACGACCTCCATTAATCCTCAACTCTTCCAGAACGAATCCACTCTCAAATAACAACCAAAACGAATAAAAAACATAAAACAAACTGATCAAAACACCCAAGCTTGGATCAAAGGAAAAACAAAGCTAAAAACCCTTGAAAACAAGTTCAAAGGTAAGTTGATGAAGTTCAAACGATTTTCTTTCAAATATAAGAGTTATAACTGACTTATAATCATTTTAGGAACGTAATAAACACAATCACAAGCTTCGGATTACATCAAACAAGCTCCAACGAGGTAATACTCCAAAATCCTAACTATATTTTGGTAAGAATCGAGATCTATATATATATTATGTTTTTAAACGTTTTAAACGTGTTTTATGTCTTTATATATGATATATAAACACTTATAAATAGTTTGGGTATGTTTTTAACGTGTAATATTCAAAGAAATGAATTGAACCGAGGAGGAAGATGATGAACAGTACCAACACTGCCTCAAAGCCGGCAATGTAACCACTCAACGCCGGGGCTTACAAAGATAGGCTGGCGGCATAGAGGCGGCCTACACTGATCAGAGGCTACGTAAAATAATTTTTCACGTAAAAGTTGAATGAAAGCCGGCTTCCTGGAAATCTACGCCGACGGCGTAGGGCCGACGTACGTTGAAAGCCAACAGCTTTCAAAGCCGGTGCACTCAATATGAAAATTTCTTCAAAAACAATTTTACACCAGCATCTGGGCTTAAAGGCCGGCGGCTTTGAGCCGGCGTACAGCTAAATTTCCTCAACGCGAGCTTTTCTGACCTAAATAGAAAAACTATATATATATGTTTTATATATAACCTAGCTTGAGTATATATTATATTATGTTTATATAAGAATGTGTTATTAGATAGTATTTAATACAAGTTATTTAAGCCTATTTAGATTAACATCTAATAACTTTTTTAAAACCCTAGAACTAAGAAGAATATTTAGTGATAATGAAAGTTTAAATAGTTAATTATTTGTTCTAAATAGATAAAAATAGGTAAGAATGGAAATTGAAATAAACCAATTTCTTGAGTAATGTGATTCCTAGAAATAAACAAAATAATTATGCGAGATAAAATAGGAGAAACACGACAACACTAAGTAATTAATTACCAAAAGAATCGAGTAGGACACGAATACATATAGGAATTTAGTTAATTTGTATTGATGAATACTTTGTCTTAAATTAGGTAATTTTGATAACTAGAGGATCTACTAGCTGATTAATACGACTGAGTCAGTATGAGCAGATGAGTATATTCAGCATCATATTGTACTGGTTGTGCTTGTAAGTAGCTAATATGTAATACAAAAAATAATCAAATAAGTGTTTGTTGAGAGTGATATGATCTGATAGTATGATTATTAAAATATCTTTACAAAGGCGATAATGCAAGATTGATATGGTGAAATAGTAAAATGATGATTTGTGTAATGTATGGTCACCTTGAAAATTGATTAAGAATTATTGACTTAACGAAATAATTTGAACATGCATTGCACGAATTGCATTATTGTATATATGGTTGTGACAGCCTGCTACGTATTAATATTCGGATCTCTGTTTTCGCTTGTTGTTCGTAATGTGTTAGTTCTTCCAGGTTCTCTTTGGTTTGGTGGTCCTCTGAGGATCTAAAAGGCCGAAGAACGTCGCCCGTTAGAATCGCTTTGAAATGATTAATACTTAGGGAGTTTCTAAGGGGATTGCAAGAGATGGTCTATTCAATTAACTATATTCAAAGTGATAACCTTAAAACGAGAAATCGTTGATTCTCCTGTGTACTTAGTCTCTCCTGGGTAGGTGGGTCATTGAGTACTGCTTCTTCAACCCATTAAAAAGAGGGCGTAAATATTTTTCCTGTTTGGATTCTAGATCATCCAAACTTGTATCTGTGCATATGGTTGAGTGCTTGCATTGCATATGATTGCTAATAACTTGTGTGATGTATGATATGTTTGGTTATTCACTGAGCTGTGGTTTCGCTCATACTCCTACGGTCTTTTCAGGTTTACTTTACGACCCTGGTTAGTTACCTCCAGGAGTATGGTTCCGGTAACGGTTTAGAAGTTGAAGGTCGACACTTATAGTTTGGTTTAATGGTCATGTACTAATAGAATAGATTATTTAGTTGTGCACTATAAAAGAACTATATGGTTTGTAATAGTTTTGTAATGTTTATTCACTAAATTATTTCTTTCATATATTTGTTATTTCATATCAAGCGACTAAACAGATCCTGTTGTTTTGAAAACCTGTCATTCTCAGAAGGTAATCTAGTGATAGTATTCAAGTGTAACTTGTTTGCTACTACTAGGATTCCCTCGGGATGTGACAATTATCTGGACATTATAAATGTTATACAAGCCTTTGGAGATTCTCCAACGAAATCAAAATTGGAATTGTGCTTGCAGGAGATCAAACCTGGTGCTACACCGTTGACGTTCCATCACAACACCATCGGCGTATGTTATGCGCGAGAATTATTTGAGACTTTTCAGTTTCCTTCATTTGTTATATATATTTGGTATTGGGTTTTTTTTAATGAACAATTGACTTTTGAATGAATATTGTTTTGAGAGAGTTTTTCTCTTTAGGTTCGGATTGCGAACTTGTGAACTTATCAAGATTTAATCTTGTGGCGTTCATTTTAATTCTACACCTTTGTTTAGGTTGGAAATACAACTTAGGGTAAAGGTTTCCAAGGTTTCCATTTTATTATATCTTTGGCTCAAGCTTGAAATACGACTTTGGGTCAAGATCCGCTTCATATCCGATTTAGCGTTCCTGAAGCATTGTTCCGCGTACTCTTGCTAGGTTTCAGGTTTAATATACCTGGAGTTCGCACCAGTTTTTGGTATCAGAGCTTTGGCTCTAAATCAGGTTATATATCTATCAATTTTTCCTTTTCTCCCTCTTCAGGAAATTGAGTCTAGAGTTTATTTTGAAAATCTCAAATCTTGAGAATCTGTGGTAAGAGAGAAGTCTTTTAGGGTTTCTTTGTTGGAAAAAGGTTACGATATTTAAGATATACGGTTTAGTATTAAAAAAAAAAAGAAATTCATCAAAAAAAAAGAAGAAGAACAGTAAAAAAAATGAGAGAGAGAGAGAGAGAAGAAAAATCGTGCAAAAAAATTGTCCTTGAAATTGTTTATGATATTGTTCATTCTTGAATTTAATCTTGATTTATTCGTGTCTCAATTGTTCTTGATCTTCTAATTAGCCTTGACAATTCCTTCTCAACTCTTGTGTTCCTATCTATTATCTATTCTTAATACGAATGCTGTTATTTTCTGTTCCATTAAGTCACAAGTGTGGTCATCATTCAAGAATCGCTGAGTTCAATACAGGACTTGGGGAGAAGGACCATCGAGTGGTAAAATACAATGAGAGGCGAGTTTATTATCGAGAAAAGCCAAGTGAGTGAGATACGAGAGGGATGTCATTAAATAAAGTGAAACATGTAAGGGATTGTTGTGAGATATTATTTTGTTTTCTGTAGGTGTTCAAGCAAGACGAGTTCCTAATCCAATTCAGAAGAGCAACAAGAGGTTGACTTGAAACTGCACATGGAGTCCACGACAAAAGCTTTCGAGCAATTATTTCGACAAAATGAAGAATCTAATGAGAGATGGCAAAGACTTGAGAATTGGATGGCTACATCGGAGCGAGGTCGGCAACAACCTTAGCCTCGACAACAACCCCCGGTCTAGACAACAACATAGGCAAGGTGGAAGGAGGATACGGGATAAAGAATTTGGGTTTGATTTTTGAGATGAAGAGAGCGAAATGGAATTATATGGGAGAGATAGGATGCATGGTATGAGATATGAAAGGCAAATGAATAATTGGGAGGATCGGAATTTAGGGAATATCAAAATGAAGATTCCTCCATTCCAAGGTAAAAATGATCATGATGCTTACTTTTGAGTGGGAAGGAAAAGTGGAGTTAGTGTTTGACTGTCATCGCTACTCTGAGGAGAAGAAGATGAAGCTAGCTGCAGTGGAAGTTACAGATTATGCACTTGTCTAGTGGGATCAGCTGAATATGAGTAGGCAACGGGATCGAAAGAGTCCGGTTGACACTTGGGATGAGATGAAGGCCATCATGAAGAAAAGGTTTGTCCCTAATCACTATAATAGAAATTTATTTAACCAGTTGCAAAGTCTTACTCAGGGATCCAAGAGTATAGAGGAATACCACAAGGCTAGATTTCTAAATGGCTTGAATCGAGATATAGCTAATGTTGTGGAGTTGCAGCATTATATAGAACTGGAAGATATGGTACACATGGCCATGAAAGTAGAAAGGAAACTTAACGCAAGGGAGTAGTAAGGTATAGTTTAACTCGAATTGGAATTCTAACTGTTCTTGGAAATCGAATTGGAGTAAAAGAGATGATAAATCTAAGGATTTCTATAAGGGAAAGGAGAAGGAAGTTAGTACGGAGAATGATAAATCCAATTACCAAGGTACTAGGAATTGGGACATCGAATGTTTCAAATGCTTAGGTCATTGCATCTCAATGTCCTAACAGAAGAACCATGGTGATGCGTGGTAGTGGCGAGGTTGAGACTGAGAGCGAGCATGAGAGTGTGGATTCTATGCCACCATTGGAAGTTGCTGATGATGATGTGGAATATGCTGTTCAAGGTGAATCATTGGTGATTCAACGTGCCTTAAGTGTGCAAGTTAGGGAAGTTGATAATGAGGAGCAGCGTGACGACATCTTCCATACCCGTTGTCATATCCATAATAAGATATGTTGCTTGGTCATAGACAGTGGTAGTTGTATCTATGTAGCTAGTACCTTATTAGTTGAAAAGTTGAGATTGCTTGTTGTATGGATTTAAAAATATGTATTCATTTGTTAAGGACGGTAGGAGTGTAAAACTTGCACCCTTGTCTCTTAGACAATTTTTTGAAGAACAGAAAAAGAAAAGAAAAAATTAAAGCGGCACATGAGCAGCAAAAGAAAAGTGAGAAAGAGAGTGTGAGTGAAAAAGAAGAGAGGAACACGAGTGAGAAAATCTACAAGAGTGAAAAAAACATTTGTTTGAGAAAAGACAAAAAAAGAGAAATGAGAAGCAGGAAGAGAAAAGGAAAGATATTGAGTGCAAAGAGAGAAAAGTGAGCTTTTATGCAAAAGGAAAGGATGTTAAGAGTGCCGTGTTTTTGAAACAGCCCATGATTGTACTTGTGTACAAGGAGGCTTATTGTAATGCTAACGACCTTAACCCCTCTTTTCCTAGTGTTGTTTCTTCACTTTTGTAGGAGTGCGATGATGTTTTTCTTGAAGAAGTTCCAGATATGTTACCGCCTTTGAGAGGAATAGAGCATCAGATTGATCTCATTCCAGGAGCTACCCTTCCAAATAGACCTGCATATAGATGCAATCCAGAATAGGCTAAGGAGATTCAGGAGTAAGTTGAGGAACTCATGTCAAAGGGCTATTGGAAGGGAAGCCTTAGTCCATACACAGTAGAGGTGCTACTAGTACCAAAGACGGATGGGACTTGGAGAATGTGCATCGACTGTCGAGCCATTAACTAAATCACTGTAAAGTATAGACATCCAATTCCTAGATTGGATGATATGCTGGATGAACCATATGGCTCTTGATTGTTCTCTAAGAAGACCGATTTAAAAAGTGGATACCATCAAATAAGACCAAGAGTAGTTGATGAATAGAAGACGACCTTTAAGACGAATTATGGTTTATATGAATGGTCAGTCATGCCTTTTGGTTTAACTAACGCGCCTAGTACTTTCATGGGACTCATGAACCATGCTTTGCGTGCTTATATTAGCAAGTTTGTTGTAAGTCTATTTTGATGACATTCTGGTATATAGTAGGAGCTTGGATGATCATATCCAGCACTTGCACTTAGTGTTTGATGTCTTAAGGAGGGAAAAATTGTTTGCTAACCTCAAAAAGTGTTCTTTTTGCACCGAACAAATTGTGTTTCTGGGTTATGTAGTTAATGCTCAAGGAATACGAGTTAATGAAGAGAAGGTTAAGGCTATTAAAGAATGGCCTAGACTACCACTGTTAGTGAGGCTAGATGTTTTCATGGTTTGGCTAGTTTTTTATAGGAGATCTGTTCGCGATTTCAGTAGTATAGCTGCACCATTGATTGGGGTGATTAAGAAAGGTGTAGGCTTTAAGTGGGCAAGTGAGCAAGAAAATGCATTTAATCTGCTTAAGGAAAAACTTACTGCTACACCTATTCTGGCATTACCCGATTTTGAAAAGACATTTGAAATTGAATGCGATGCATCTGGTTGTGGTATATGGGCTGTTTTGATGTAGGAAAGGAAGCCTATTGCCTACTGTAGCGAGAAGTTGATTGGAGCCACTCTGAACTATCTAACCTATGACAAGGAGGTGTATGCTTTGGCTCGTGCCCTATAGACTTCGCAACACTACCTGTGGCCTAAGGAGTTTGTCATTCATACTGATCACGAGTCCTTGAAACATCTAAAGGGGCAAAGCCGGTTGAATCGAAGGCATGCAAAGTGGATGGAGTTCATTGAGATGTTTCCGTATGTAATCAAGTACAACGAAGGCAAGGAAAATATCGTGGCAGACGCATTGTCTCGAAGGTACGTCTTAATCTCTACTTTAAATGCAAAATTTTTTTGGTTTTGAGTACATTGAAGATTTGTATGCTAAGGATCTTGATTTTGCTAATGTGTATGAGGGCATGCAATAAGGGAGATTTTGGTAAGTTCTACAGGCATAATGGTTATTTATTTAGGGAAAAACGCTTGTGTGTGCTGATAGTTCTTTGAAGGAATTACTAGCGAAAGAGTCCCATGGGGGGACTAATGGGACATTTTGTTATGAGGAAGACTTTAGATGTGTTAGAAGAAGATTTCTTTTTGTATCGTATGAGGAAGGATGTTGAGAGCATATGTGAGAGGTGTATTATTTGCAAACAGGCGAAATCAAAAGTTTTCCCACATGATTTGTACACCCCTTTACCTATTCCTAGTGAGCCCAGGGTAGAATTATCCATGAATTTTGTTTTGGGTTAGTGACATGGTAACCCTAGGTATATTAAACCTAGAACCCCCAAATCGTTGATTGGAATTGGAACCTGAGGATCGTCTTGTGACAAGTCGTCGTAGGATGGAATTAGACCTCAATCAAACCTGCTGATTGTAACCTAATTATCAATGAATGGAATGGAACTAGACCTCGAACAAACCTGTTGATCGCAACCTAGTTATCATGTCGACCTCCTTAAGTGTTTAGATCAGAAAATCAAATGGAAATTCGTTCACAAGGAACAAGATGGAGTTTTCTCTCAAAGAGAATGAATAACATTCATATAATTGTTTTTGATACATAACCATAATAGGGTTTTAATAGCCAAAGAAAAGAAAACAAAACGTAAAAATACATTAAAACACGTCCATAAAAGATGGCTGGCAGCCAACAAAGGATGGCCGGCAGCCATGAGTGTTCTAGACTCAAAAGCAACAAAATTCGAAAATGAGCAGATATAATGGCGCCGGCCATTAATCCTGCAGAGCACTTCTTGGCTCCTTCTTTGCTCTATTTCACTTGCTTTCCATTTAGATCCCTCCGGAGCTTATTTTGATGATGTTAAGCACTTTTGACTCATTTTTATTGGTGGATAAATGCAATTCCTTCTCTTGCAACTCCATAACAAGTCCTTGCAATGCCTCCCTCATTCGTTTAGCCTTAGCTCTTGTCATGGGACCTCCAATATCTTAATGGATCGTTGGATTTGAACTTTGGACCCATTGATGCTTGATGATCCTCATCATTCCCCCTTCCTCGAATAGATTCGTCCTCGAATCACCTGCATCATACAAAGAAAGATCAGAAACATTAAAAGTTGCGCTTACATTACCATAATGACTGGTAAGTCAATCTTGTAAGCGTTATCGTTGATGCGCTCCAACACTTGGAATGGCCCATCGCCTCTAGGGTGTAGCTTAGTTTTCCTTTGAGCAGCAAATCGCTCCTTTCGCAAGTGCACCCACACCCAATCTCCTGGTTGGAAAACAACCTTCACACGACCCTTATTGGCCTGACGTGCATAATGTTCATTTTTCTTTTCAATATTGGCCCGAACTTGAGCATGCAATTCCCTCACAAAATCTGCCTTGTTCTTACCTTCAACATCAAAACTCATTAGCAGGTAAAGGCAAAATATCCAATGGAGTCAAAGGATTAAAGCCATACAATTTCAAATGGGGAATATGATGTTGTGGAATGTACAGTTCTATTATATGCAAATTCTACATGGGGTAAACATTTTTCCCATTGCTTCAAGTTCTTAGGAATCACAGCACGTAACAAAGTTGAAAGAGTCCTATTGACTACTTCCGTCTGACCATCCGTTTGAGGGTGTGCAACAGTGGAAAACAACAATTTTGTGCCTAACTTGTTCCACAAAGTACGCCAGAAATAACTTAAAAATTTGACATCCCTATCACTCACAATGGATCTAGGTAACCCATGCAAACGCACAATCTCTTTAAAGAATAAATCAGCAATATGTTGTGCATCATTAGATTTAGAACAAGCAATGAAATGAGCCATTTTACTAAACCTATCAACAACAACAAATATGCTATCTTTACCACTCTGAGATCGTGGTAATCCTAATACAAAATCCATAGAGATGTCGGTCCAAGGTTGATTAGGCACAGGTAAAGGAATATATTCTCCATGAGGCATTATTTTAGACTTAGCCTGTTTACATACAATGCATTTGTTACAAACAGTTTGGACATCACGTTTCATCTTAGGCCAAAAGAAATGCTCATGCAAAATATCCAATGTCTTTTGAACACCAAAGTGTCCCATCAATCCACCCCCATGAGTTTCTCTAACAAGTAACTCACGCACAGAACTCCTAGGCACACACAATTTACTTTTCTTAAACAAATAACCATCGTGCCTATAATAATCAGCATAACCAGAAACAGCACAAGCAGCCCAGATTTGACTGAAATCAGAATCAGTCTCATACAATCCCTTAATAAGCTCAAACCCAAGCAACTTAGTATGTAAAGAAGTCAAAAGTACATACCTTCGAGAGAGTGCATCAGCAACCACATTCTCTTTTCCTTGCTTATACTTTATCACATAAGGGAAAGTTTCAATGAACTCAAGCCACTTTGCATGTCTTTTGTTCAACTTACCTTGAGTTTTGAGAAATTTCAGACTTTCATGATCTGAATGAATGATGAACTCCTTGGGCCAGGTAATGTTGCCACGTTTGCAAAGTCCTCACCAAGGCATAAAGCTCCTTGTCATAGACGGGGTAATTCAATGCTGCTCCACTGAGCTTCTCGCTAAAATAAGCGATTGGCTTCGAATCCTGCATCAAAACACCACCAATACCCTTCCCGGAAGCATCACATTCTATTTCAAAAACTTTCTCAAAATTAGGTAAAACAAGTAATGGTGCATTTGTCAATTTATCTTTCAAATCATTAAAAGCTTTTTCATGCACTTCTGTCCACCTAAACTCACAATTCTTTTTAACAAGATCGTTTAAAGGAGAAGCTATAGAACTAAAGTCTTTCACAAATCTCCTATAAAAACTTGCTAAACCATGAAAGCTTCTTACCTCACTTGCATTCCTTGGTGTTGGCCATTCTCGAATTGCCTTCACCTTGTCTTCATCAACGGAAATCCCATGTGCACCTACAACAAATCCAAGAAAAACAACAGTTTCCGTGCAAAAGGTACACTTTTTCAAATTGGCATACAATTTGTTTTCTCTCAGGACAGTGAAAACAGATTGTAAATGCTGAACATGTTCATCCAATGTTTTGCTGTAAACTAAGATGTCATCAAAGTAAACAACAACAAACTTTCCAATAAAAGCACGAAGAACATGGTTCATTAATCGCATAAACGTGCTAGGCGCGTTTGTTAATCCAAAAGGCATTACCATCCATTCATATAGACCATATTTAGTTTTAAAAGCAGTTTTCCACTCATCTCCCTCTTTCATACGAATTTGGTAATAGCCATTTTTCAAGTCAATTTTGGAAAACAACAAACAGCAACTCATCAAGCATATCATCAAGTCTAGGAATGGGATGTCTATACTTAACTGTAATCTTGTTGATAGCTCGACAGTCAACACACATTCCATGTTCCATCTTTCTTT
Organism: Combretum micranthum; assembly: GCA_024138025.1. NCBI lineage: Eukaryota > Viridiplantae > Streptophyta > Magnoliopsida > Myrtales > Combretaceae > Combretum > Combretum micranthum. Next base: position 69,825 of record JAMXBD010000618.1, read on the forward strand.
GGAACCAAAATAACAGGAACTGAACATGGACTGAGGCTCTCCCTTACAAACCCCTTTTCTACAAATCATCAACTTGCCTTTAAATCTCCTTTGTCTCCTCAGGATTGGCCCTATAAGCTGGCCGGTTAGGAATAGAAGCACCTGGAATAAAATCAATTTGGTGCTCAATTCCCTTTAGTGGAGGCAATCCCCTTAGAACTTCTTAAGGAAATAAATCCTCATATTCCTGCAAAAGAGAAACCACCACACTTGGCAACGAAGAGTTAAGGTCAGAAGTAGTAAAATAAACATCCTTGTGCATGAGTACAAGTAGTTGTTTCCTTGCCATGATTGCACTTTTAACCTCACTTTTTCTTGTAACTTCCTCTCCACTCAATGTGTTTGACTCTCCTCTATCATAACTCACAAGTGTTTGTTTCTCTCGAAACTCTCTTGCTATCCTCACTTGATTTTCACATGCTTCCCATGGTTTCTGAGGAGTGAGAATCACAGTTCTTTTATTTAGAACAAAAGAATATTGGTTCTTGTACCCATCATATGTCACTTTCCTATCAAACTGCCAAGGTCGGCCTAGCAGTAAGTGACTAGCCTGCATGGGAACTATGTCACAAAACTTCATCATGATAATTTCCTATAGAAAAGGAAATAAGAACCTGTTTGTCACCTTGATCTCCCCACATTCATTAACCATTGTAAATCTGTAGGGCTTTGGATGTTTCACAGATTTTAACTTCAATTTATCAACTAGCAAGGTACTCGCAGCGTTAGTGCAGCTACCACTATCAATAATCAGTGTACATACCTTCTTCTGCACATGACACCGGTATGAAAAATATGCTCACGCTGTACCTCTTCACTTTCACTCTCATCCTTAGGTTGAGTACTAAGGACTCGCCTAGTAACCAATAAATCTCCTTTCACAGGACCTTCCACATCTACATCACTAGTCTTCCAAACTGGCATATCAGGATCATCTCTGAACTCACACTTTCAACATCGCCATTATCCAAAATAACCATAGCCCTTTGATTCGGACATTGAGAAGCAATATGTCCAAATCCTTTACACCTGAAACATTGAATATCACGAGATTTACCATAAGACTTAGTTTCAGATTTACCTTTGTATGGAGTAACAGGACTTTTGGCCTTTGAATCCTCCTTGGACTTCAAATCTGAATTGTTCTTCTTCCAAGTGGACTTCCATGAAGAATTAGAAGTAGAACCAAATCGAGAAGACCCTTTAAACTTTAATTGTTGCTCCACTTTTATGGCATTGTGCAACAACTCCTCAATATCAAGATAAGGATGGAGTTCTACCACATTAGCAATCTCACGGTTCAATCCATTGAGAAATCTAGCCATAGTAGCTTCATCATCCTCTTTCACATCAGCCGGATCATAGCTACTTCCATTTCCTTGTAATAATCCTCTACACTTCTTGACCCTTGTGTCAAACCTTGTAATTTTCTATGTAAATCCCTATAATAGTGAGGGATAAATCTTTTTCGCATCACCGCCTTCATTTCATCCCAAGTACTAATGGGTCTCTCCTCATTTCTCCTCCTATTTCGCACAAGTTGATCCCACCATACACTAGCATAGTCGGAAAACTCAACAGAAGCCAACTTGATCTTTTTGTCTTCGGAGTAATTGTGGCAATCAAAGACATGATCCACCTTTCTCACCCATTCTAAAAACAATTCCGGGTTTCTTACCTTGAAAAGGAGGTATCTTTAATTTGATATTCCCTAAGGAATTATCTTGTTTTGGAGCATTCCTCCACCTTCTTATAACCGGATCCTTCAGACTCAGATTCATCAATCTCTTCTTCATTACGTCTCATTCCTCTATTGCTCTTAGTCTTACTTGCGGATTCTATATTGTCAAGCCTTGCATTCATCATCCTAAACTGATCCTGTATCGATTTGACGAACAATTTCATATCAATCTTATCACTTTCTCCGTCACTACCCATATCTTAACCCTGCAGAAAATTGGTTAGTAATAATCAAACAAGAAAAATAATAATCCTCACAATTCGCTCCCTCACGTGTTTTCACTCAACAGATGACACTCACACTCGTGTCTTTTCGCTCAAGAAAATAATGTTCCTCACAACTCAATCTCACAATCCCTTGTTCGGAATTCTCTCAATGATTTTCTCAAAATAAATCACAAGGTGAACTCACGCAACAACCAGAAAATTTCAACAACAAATTGGTCGGAATCAAAGATGAAATGAAAAAAAAAGATCCAATCTCAAGAACGTATATACCGCAAATTCTGAGAATTGAAAAGACGGAACAGAAACTTAGATCTATGACAAGATCCCAAGAGAATATTGATAACAATTTCTTTTTTTTTTTTTTTGACAGATGGAACAATATAAAGATGGTTCTTTTCTTTCTTTTCTTTCTTTTTTTTTTTGACAAATGGAACAATATAAAGATGGTTCTTTTTTTCTTTTCTATTTTTTTTTTTTTGACTCAAGAACCCTAATCAAGAACAACAAAAAATAGATAGCAAGATTAAATAAAGATAAAAGGATAGATTACTTGTGACAAGAAACCGTAGCTCTGATACCAAATGATATGGTAACCCTAGGTATATTAAACCTAGAACCCCCAAATCGTTGATTGGAATTGGAACCCGAGGATCGTCTTGAGACAAGTCGTCGTAGGATGGAATTAGACCTCAATCAAACCTGTTGATTGCAACCTAATTATCAATGAATGGAATGGAACTAGACCTCGAACAAACCTGTTGATCGCAACCTAGTTATCACGTCGACCTCCTTAAGTGTTTAGATCAAGAAAATCAAATGGAAATTCGTTCACAAGGAACAAGATGGAGTTTTCTCTCAAAGAGAATGAATAACATTCATATAATTCGTCTTGTTCCTGATACATAACCATAATAGGGTTTTAATAGCCAAAGAAAAGAAAACAAAACATCAAAATACATTAAAACACGTCCATAAAAGATGGCTGGCAGCCAACAAAGGATGGCTGGCGGCCATGAGTGTTCTGGACTCAAAAACAACAAAATTTGCAAAGTTAAAAAAAATGAGCAGATATAATGGCCGGTGGCCATTAATCCTACATGGCACTTCTTGGCTCCTTCTTTGCTCTATTTCACGTGCTTTCCATTAGATCCCCTTCTGAGCTTATTTTGATGATGTTAAGCACTTTTGACTCATTCTTATTGGTGGATAAATGCAATTCCTTCTCTTGCAACTCCATAACAAGTCCTTGCAATGCCTCCCTCATTCGTTTAGCCTTAGCTCTTGTCATGGGACCTCCAATATCTTGCAATGGATCGTTGGATTTGAACTTTGGACCCATTGATGCTTGATGATCCTCGTCAGATAGGTCCCAGAGAGGTCATGATTTTATGTTTGTAGTTGTTGACAGATTCTCTAAAATGACTCATTTTATTCCCCGTCATAATATTGACGATGCAACTCACATTGCCGACTTGTTCTTTTAGGAAGTCGTACGCTTACATGAAGTTCCTAAAAGTACCGTTTCTAATAGGGATGCAAAATTTTTTAGCCACTTCTGGAGGGTTTTATGGGCAAAAATGGGAACCAAGTTGTTGTTTTCAACTACTTATCGTCCACAGACGGATGGACAGATAGACGTCGTTAGTAAGACTTTGTCTCGATTGTTAAGAGCTTTAACTAAAAAGAACTTAAAAGATCGGGAAGCATTTTTGCCATATATGGAGTTTGCATATAATAGGTTGTTCATCCAGCAACTAAATTTTCGCCTTTTGAAGTTGTGTATGGATTTAATCCACTGGCTTCTCTTGATTTACTTCCATTACCAGCAGAGGAGCACACTGGTTTAGATGGGAAACGGAAGGCCGAATTGGTCAAGCAAATGCATGAAAAGGTTCGCCAACACATTGAGCGATGAACGGAGCAATTTGCTAGGCAAGCCAATAAAGGACGTAAGAAGATCGTTTTCGAACCAGGTGGTTGAGTATGGGTGCACATGCACAAGGAGAGATTCCCACAACAGCAGCCTTCTAAGTTGCAACCACGAGGAGATGATCCATTTCAAGTTGTTGCACGGATCAATGATATTGCTTACAAGTTAGATCTTCCAGGTGAGTATAACATTAGTGTGACTTCAATGTGTCTGATTTGTCTCCTTTTGATGTAGGGCATGCTGATTAGAGGACGAATCCTCTTGAGGAGAGGAGGAACGATGAAGCAGCATCCAAGGATCCGCTATACATTCCACTAGGATCAATCATGCCTATAAGGAAGAAGTGTTGGTCGGAGCTTGAAGTGATCTATGCAGTGGAAAGGATTGCCGTTCATAAATTAGGAGAACCCATGTTGTAGGAAGCTACCTTTGTGTGAGAAACAAAGGGGACCGACTTTTCCTGATTTCTATAACCTGGAACCCAATGGCTACCTGTTTACGTATGCTCATGACTGTTGGGGATCATACTGATTGGCTTCAGGCTGATGCTCAAAGTCACTTCTTCTGGTGGGGAGTGTATGGGGAAGTGATACCTCCACCCACCAACATGGCTCAGCCACCCCCACTAAGTGGAATTGACTACCAGCCCCACGAAGAAGAGGTAGATGAGACAAAAGGTATGGAAGTTATCCATCCTGAAGAGATTGAGGGTGGGGAAGGGCAAGGATTAGCATGCAAAGAGTGGAATTGATCGCCTAGAGAAAGGGGCGAGACCCATGATTGACCCATAAGTCCAAGCTGAATTTTGTAGCAGCGACCTTGAAAGATAGGTCATAGTATGTCGATGTTTTGGACGTTACCTATGTTTGTTGCTGGTTATGATGTTTGCATTAGTGTGACCTAATATCGTTTTCCATGTAGGGGCCCTTGTACCCCAGCTATGTTTAATGAAAAGCTATATTATGATATATGAAGTTAAGAGTTCCTTGTTCACGTTTCCTAAAATTATACTTCCTTTATGGTTATTCACTTGTACAATAACTTCCGGCAATATCGAAATCTGATGGAAAAAGCTAAATAATGTTATCAAGAGATTATTGACTAGGTTACTTAAAGGGAATACAATCACGGTAGAGAAAGAAGACGCTGAAAACAAATCACAGCAGACAAACCTGATAATAATAATAAAAATACTAATAAATAATTAAAATAACAATAATAACAATGATAATAAATAATAATAATGATAATAATAATAATAATAATAATAATTAATAATAATAATAATAATAATAATAAATATACATATCTATAGAATGAGCTAAAATAAAACAAAATAAAATCAAAATGACCTTAGGGTAGTTGACATGAGTATTTAAGCCATCCGATCAATTATGCTTGCCCTCGACCAGTACAAGCTTGGTAGGAAACCGATGAGGCAAGTCCTTCTGAATGATCTAGATAAGGATATATGTCGATTTCGGGATCTAAATGGAGTCACAATTGAAAATAGGTATCCGCTCTCTAAGGTCGACGACCTGCTAGACTAACTACTTGGGATAAGTGCATTTTCAAGGACCGATCCTCGACCCAGATACCCTCAGTTAAAACACTAAGCCAAGAAACGTACATGAAACCACATCTCGAATTATACAAGAACGTTATAATTCTTGATTGACGACATTGAAGTGACAATTGTCCCTGTTATATTCATAGACTGGATGAGCTGGGCGTGTAGGTCCTTACTAGATGAATTACGTGAGATTTTATGGACGATAGCCTCATCTACACATTGACACGGAAGTAGCATGAAGGGTACCTATGCGTAACATTACCGACTTTTAAGAAAGGTCAAGAATTACACCAAGTTCTCTCCATATGAATTCTGGCCGAGGAAGGCTTCCTCTATGGACCGCATGGTATCGGAGGAATGTGTATCTAAGAACTTTGAAGGGATAACAGTACAAGGGATTGGGAAACTGCCTAGACCCGCAAAGGATGTTAGGAGTTCTCCAAGATCGATAGGGTACTATAGAGAGTTGTTAAGAGTTCCGAGCCCTGGATCAAGAATGAATGGAGAATTCCATTAACTTTTGAATGAAAATATTTAAGAGATTTTTCTCCTTTAGTTCCATAGAGATCTTGTGATTTTATCAATATTAATTTCTTGTGGCGATCCTTCTATTTATACCTTTTGTTCTAATCTGAAATACAATTTAGGGAAAAAGGTCCCATCCTTGTATATCTTAAGTTTGGGTTTGAAATACAACTTCGGGTGAAGATTCATCCTCTGATCTGATTTAGCTTTCCTGTAGACCTGCTTCCAAAATCGAATCATTAGGTTCTAGGTTTAATATACCTAGAGTTCACAGCAAGTCGAGCCGAGCTTTTTATCCAGCCTAATGAGCTTTTATCGATCTTGGAATTTAAGCTTAAGTTCAACTCATTTACATAATCCGTTTTCCATTTTTTTAAAACCTAAATTATAATATATAAGTGTTTCAATAATATATATATACATAATTATTAAATAGAAATTAGTTATTATTATTTTTATGATGTAGTTATAGATAATATATCATGCATAAAAAAATTCATAAATTTTGCTAACGAGCTTATTATTAATGAGCTTGTTAATGAGTCTAGCTGTGAGCCTGTTTATGAGCCTAAACGAGTTAGTTCACGAGCTGACTCTTGAGACTAAATCAAAACTCAAGCTTTATTCGTTTAGATTAAGAGAGCCTTACTAATTGAGCTTAGCTTATTTACTAATCGAGCTTAAGCCAAGCTGAGCTTGAAGCGAATCGAGCTCGAGTAGCTCATGAAGAGCGCAATTCGTTTGCAGCCCCACCTCAAAAAGGTAAGAGAAGACATTTTTTTTATAAATCCATGTGAAAAATCCCCTAAAAGCAGCCCCTGTAGAAATCAGAACTACTTTCTTCTAACACGTAAACAAAACAAAATGAAACGAACTCTCTCGCGAGCTTATTAACTATATTGTTGTGTCTACTGCCTATGGACTTAATTGCGTTTAAATGGTTATAAAAAAAACACACACACACACATTTAAGAGGTTGTCTTGATTGGTGAGCCTTGCGTTCATGTAGTCTTTTTAAATTCGTGAAACAAATTTCATAAAGAAATTATGTTAATTTTTCATTTTAAATGTATCAAAAACTGATTTATAACTCTCCAGCTCAACCATATTACACTATATGTCATGTTTGGTACGCGGGAATTATTTAAAATGGATTAGGAGATGGAATGATAAATCCATTCCTTTGTTTAGATACATCATGGAATGGAATCGAGTTGATATGTTATTTGTCAAAAATATCCCTACTAATCAATGTGAATAAGAAATAAGTACGAAGATAAAAAGGTAATTCAATATTAATCATTTATGAGTTAGGAATGGAATCGCAATTCCGCCTTTGAGACGGCGGAATTGAATTCCCCTTCAAAGCCGAAATCATCGATTCCTAGGAATCGATTCCGGCTTTCAAAAATGCAACCAAATATAGGAATGAGAATAGAACCTGGAATTATGATTCTATTCCAGGTTCATTTCCATATACCAAACATGATATAGGGGTATTTTAATGATGACACATAAATGGAGAAAATTGTATGATTACCAAACCCTCAAATAAAAATTACTCGAATACTAATTACATAAAATTAATCACTAAAATATCAATGCAAAATCGCATATGCAACATGCGATTCACGTTCGACAAAAAAAAAAAAAAACGTGAAATACCCTTTGAAGATGCATTTTAGCAATGTATGACTTTTGGTTGGATCGCATTTTCAAAGGGTGATTTATGTGTAAATTTGTGAAATGCCCGTTCAATATGTAACTTTGCATTGGTATTTGTGTAATTATTTTTGTATAATTTTTTTCTATAACATGTGTTTCACCCTATATGATTGAGTAATAAATCATTTATGAGGTTATTTATTAAGAATAAATACTTATTTTCATTAAATCACTCCAAATAATTTTTACCTAAAAGAAGATTTTATTGATAAAATTTTCATATACATGTAGTAAAACTAATTATTAAAACTACTATTGCCTCTATTTTATACACAATGCATATATATATATATATATCAAAAAATTTATTAGTATTTACACATAATGTGTATATAACATGCTAATTACTGTAGCCAATAAGTTTCTCAAACTCATGATTCTATATAGAATCATAACATAGAATCAAAACGCAAAAAAAAGGTAAATTTCTATAACACGTAAAATAACTTTAAAAAACTATATATATGCTTCCAAAAATTGGAAAAAAAAAACTTCAAGTACATAATGAATGTAAAAAACGAAAAACTAAAAAATTTAGGTTATCTTTTTTTATAATAACTCTTAATACATAATACAACATATATATATATATATATATAAAGAGTAAGTAGAGTCATAATTAAGTTCTTTCTATTATTTTGTTTAAAATAAGTTATAAATTAAAGGTAAATCAAACTATTCAACCTGTATCAATTATATAGTGAAATATATTAGATTTTTTTATAAAGTATATAGCTATAACTACTCAACTTGAATTACTTCTATAAATATTAAACACAAAGGTTGGGGGGAGGAGGGAAAGAGAAATAGAGGAAGAGTGTGATGTGATCCTAGAAGCATCAAATTTAAATTCGACCAAGATCAAGTCCAAAGCTTTTCTTCAAGGGATTGGAGATTCAATAGCTGGAAATTCAATACTGAAAACCCGAGTCAAGCGAACCAAGAATGTTTACAAAATAGTTTGGGACTCGAAAGATTGAAGTTGTGGAGTTACTTCATAGTACACCACTGGCCTTCATTAATTAATTTGCTGGCCTCTATTATACTTTGATGACTTTTGGAATTTCTTTCATAGCTTTTCAAATTTCTTTATTTTTATTAATGTAGGATTTATTATAATTATGTTTTTCAATTACGTTGTCAGTTATATAACTACCATAATTATGCTTTTCAGTTATATTGTTAGTCATGTAATCATCACAATTCTATTTTCAGTTACAATTATATAACTGCCTTGTAATAGTATATATATAAAGGCTAGTAGATACTTAATGTAATAATCAAATTATGCGATTATTTCTATGAAAGAAATTGAGAGTTTTCTCTCTTGAGTTCTTTGATGAACTTGTGTTGAACTTATTGGGAATTTCCCGTGGCGTTCAATCCCCGACTTACCAATCAGTTTGCCATCACCGATTGTGGTGTCTTCGATTATACGAAGGTTTCTTCTTCGATATAAGCAACGAGTCGTGGTTTCCACTAGAATTCTTAGACAATCCTTGGGTTTGAATTGCATCATCGATAGTTGGGTCTTAGGTTTAATATATCTAAGGTTTTCCGTAGCATTTGGTATCAGAGCGAAGGTGTTCTAAGATTCCATATCCCGGTTCGATTGGAGGTAATTCAATCGTTCATATCCTCAGTTGTTTTTGTTGTTGTTGGTATAGGAATTTTTTGATCTGGAAGTGTTAGATAAAAAAAATAAGATTTTACTTTTACTATATTGTTGGAGTCGTTGAGAAAAGATCTGATCTTTTGAAGGGTTTGAAATATAACTTTGGGTCAAGATCCATCCTCCGATCTGATTTAGCTTTCCTGACGGCCTGCTTCCGCAAACTAATCATTGGGTTTCAGGTTTAATATATCTGGAGTTCACATAATTTTTTTGTTAAAATTTGATGACTTTTGGAATTTCTTTTATGGCTTTTCAAATTTCTTTATTTTTATTGATGTAGGATTAATTATAATTATGTTTTCTAATTACGTTGTCAGTTATATAACTACCATAATTATTTTTTTCAGTTACATTGTCAGTGATGTAACCGCCACAATTCTATTTTCAGTTGCGATTATGCAACTGCCATGTAATAGCTTATATATAAAGGCTAGTAGATACTTAATGTAATAATCAAATTATGCAATTATTTCTATGAATGAAATTGAGAGTTTTCTCTCTTGAGTTCTTTGATGAACTTGTATTGAACTTATCGGGAATTTTCCATGGCGTTCAACCCTCGACTTACCAATCAGTTTGAATTCCATCATCGATAGTTAGGTCTTAGGTTTAATATACCTAAGGTTTTTCGTATCAGATTGTGGAAGTAAAATTGAAATGTGATAAGATAGACGTATCATCCTAATAGTTAATGAGTTTGTAAAAATAGAGTTATATTATATATATATATATATATATTTATTTAGGTTATTTGACTCAAATAAGTAGAATTGGTAAACTCTATTAAAAATGTAAGATTCTACTAAGTTTACATGTAGAGTCGATTTAAACTGTAAGATTCTTAAAAAAAAAAAATTGATTCCACACATGGGTCAACTTGGAAGAACCGTCTAAAATTGTAAACTTATAAGCATATGAGTAAAATTATGATTTTAACAATTATACCTTTAAGTCTTTTCTTCTGTATACTTTCAGTTATTGTAACTTTTATTCAATTATATCCTTTTGTTTTTCCTATTCTTGCTAATAATACAAATATAGATACATTGGAAACACTAGCAATATCAAAAAATGTTATAAACCTTTTTAACAAGATTAAAAAATAATTTTACATTTTAATATATTTATTTTTTCAAGTATATAACCAAAGTAAAAAAAGGGTTAAAAAAAAAAAACTCTTTGAAGTCACGTGTCAAGGGACTACCCAAAAAGAACCTACATCTACAAATAATTATAATGACTCTTGAGTGCTACTCACCAATTGAAATCGTTTACCCCTAATTTCATACCACAAATATTCTTAATCAAGATCATTCGTAGTATATTTCTATTTATAGAGATTCAATATGGTATAGCATCTATATTATTACCTTCTTCCATTGTTCCACGTCTTTAAATGGTGAGGTGGGAAACTGGTTCCTTTCCTGATTTTCACGTTCTTCTTTAATAAATATTAACTATTACATAAAGAAATTGAATTATTTTAAAATAATTCCATACATAATTAATTTATTTTAATTATGTGCCGTATCATACTTGCTAGTACTTACATAACAGATTATATTGCACGACTTGATCATAGTCTAATTCGCTATTTGGAAAATAAATAAATAAATGAAGTAAGGCCATATATATACTTAACTAAACATTAGTTTTATCAATAATTTCAATTGAAATTTGAGCTTCACAAGAAATGAATGGACAGTTTAACAATTCCTTAAAAGAAAGAAATTGTTGGGAAATACCGACTTTCATCTCGAGGTTTCTCAGGGCAAAAGTTTGTGCAGGATAAACTGATGGGATAAATATACAATGGAATAGTAATTTAATATTTGAATTTTACATAAAAATTTAATTTGATGCTTATACTTTGAAGTATTCAATTTCATACCTAATCAAATATTTTATATTATTTTAACTATCTCGTTAAATATTATTTACTCTATTTGCTAACTTGAAAGAGGTAATACAACATTAAATTTTTACTACATTTTTAACACCATCTAGCATTAACAAGTTACTTTTTTCACATCATAAAATGGAACAATCATCAAATTAGACATTTTTCTGTATATAATTTTATTGGTCAATATTTCTATAAAGAATTAAAGTTACGAGGGCTTCCAAAGTTTAGGTGTATCTAACCTGCTGGACCGTCAATCCTTATGAGATCATCTGGTTGTGTCAACAGAGTAGGTAAGTCAACAACTTTCACTTTACAAATAAATTCTCAAACTTGTTGGATGGTCTTATTCCCATTGGATTCCGGTTAAATATATACTTAAGCTTTTAAATATTATAAATATTTTTTCTTTAACTTGATAACTTTGTAAATAATATTCAAATTGATTTCCTAAACTTTGACTTAACTAAAAATTAGGGAAATTGTAAATGACCTCTCCAAACTTTTACCAAGGTGCGGATTCACTCTTGAATTTTTAAATACACTTATGAACCGGCTAAACTTTCAATATTGACATAGTTAAGGATAATTAATATTATTTGTTAAACAATAAGAAATTGTAGATTATCCCTCAAACTTTTACTTAGGTGTGGATTTTTTCCAAAACTTTCAAAGTATACATTTAGACCCCATAAACTTTCAACAATTAGCATCTTCCATATAAAAAAAAAAAAAAAAAAAAAAAAAAATTTCAAGTGCCAAAACAATTTTATTAATATTTCATTTCAAATTCCTTTTTCATATAATTCACTATTTTTAGAAGTCCTTCAAGAATTCCAATAATATACATAAGCAAGCAAATTTAAAGCTATATTTCGTTATAAAAACACATGGACCAATTTGATTATTTTTATAACTTCTTTCAACAAATACATTAAGGCAATTATACCACATGCACCCATGCTATTTCTCTATGCCATGATCTTTATTTGTAGCTTAATTAAATAACTTTTCTGAGAACTTCCATCAGATTTTTATGACATTCAAAATCCTTCATGGATTTTCATATAAATATTATTCTGAGGTGTATTTGTAATGCCCTAAACTTAAGGGCTGTTAAAATCATCACATGTTCATATTTTATAAGGACACACAAAGACTATAAACTTGCTATATTTCATCATAAACACTATTTAATACCACTAACACACATACGTTAATTACTCCATGTCAACAATAACACCATAAATACTTCACATATAACCACTCCAAACATTCTCAAATCTTATGTAACATTAATACATGATGACTCATAAAGTCCATCTAAACATACACTATTACAAACCAGTAATTAGGCCTATGCTTTATCATACCATCCTAATGCATAGAAATAACTATAACATAATTTGCTGGATAGTCCTAGTCGCTAGTGTCCACTACATAGGCTATAATGACATTATATCTGGTTAAGCCAAAAGAGTTTCAACTGTACCTTAAAAAGAAAAGGAGTGAGCCAAAGCATAGTACAACATACCAATAAACACATGCATGTATACAAATAGTGATAAAATCACATGCATTAATGTCATTAATGCAACAAACAATCATTTAATTATCTATAAAATTTAGTCTAGCATCCATGCAAAGGGATATCTTATTCACACACACACACACACACACACACACACATATTGATTATCGAGTACTCCCTGGTAATTATGACATCGACACAACTAGATCTAACCTAATCCTTTTCATGCACAACTTCTAATACGAACCACGTCAACATGTGATGAGACCCGTTATCGCAATCTAGAAACTAGATCCAAGACCTTTCTAAGAACATAATGGAAACCGCAACTTGTTACTTATATTGAAGTAAGAACGTTAGTAAAAAAATGAAGATGCCACAATCGATAATGGAAAACCAATTGATAAGTCGGGTGAATGCCACGGGAAATCTCGATAAGTTTAGAAAAGTTTTTTCTAGAACTTAAAGAGAAGAAACTCTCAGTTTTCATTCATCAAAGATATAAAACTATCTTTACAAAACAAGAGCCAAGGACTATATATATAAAACAAAGGATACCTAAAAGACGTAAAAGAAATTACAACTTTCGTCTAAATGAAGCTGGCGACCTATAATGTTAAGCTGGTGGCCTATACCATAGAAGTCGGCGGCTTTGATGATGGCCTTTAAAAACTCTAATATGTGAATATTGAAGGCCGGTGGCCTAAGTCTATATGCCGGTGACTTTCAGGCGGCGTACAGCCTACTACTTCAAACTTTAATCTTTCATGCCAGCTTTGAATCTGCTTGTTTGTTATATGATCATCCATATTGACTTTAAAGCTCCTACAATTTTTGAAAGACATTAATCTTCCATGACAATGCTCTTTGATCTCCATTGCCTCCTTCCTTGAGAAGATTCGTCCTCAAATCTTGGTAGTCAATTGGAATGAAACATGTCTTCTTGGATGCAATTCTCTTAAAAGAGGTGGTTCATTTGGATTTTCCTAGGGAAACAACTCTTTACTAGAAAAAGAACAGTTAAGATCATTAGTCAAAAAAATCCTTGTACAATGTTACAAGTAGCTGCTACCTTGCAAGCAAAGAGTTCTTAATCTCACTTTTTTTTTATCTCTCTCAATCTTTGCTTTTTCATCTCTCAATCTCACTTGCTTTTCTCTCTCCTCAGTTTTTTTTAACACCTTGTGCACCTTTTGTATGGAAACTGTGGTTTTTCTTGGGTTTGTTGTAGGTGCAAATGAGATTGCTGTTGATGAAGAGAATGTGAAGGCGATCAGGGAGTGGCCAATACCAAGGAATGCAAGTGAGGTCAGAAGTTTTCATGGATCACCAAGCTTTTATAGGAGATTTGTTAGGGACTTTAGTTCTATAGCTGCTCCTCTAAATGATCTTGTTAAGAAGAATGCTGAGTTTAGATGGACTGAAGTGCACGAGAACGCTTTTAATGCTTTGAAAGGTAAGTTGACTAATGCACCATTACTCATTCTACCTAATTTTGAGAAAGTTTTTGAGATTGAATGCGATGCTTCTGGGAAAGGTATTGCTGGTGTTTTGATGCAGGATTCCAAACCAATCGCTTACTTTAGCGAAAAACTCAATGGTGCTGCATTAAACTACCCGATCTGTGATAAGGAGCTGTATGCTTTAGTGAGGATCTTGAACACTTGGCAACATTACCTATGGCCCAAGGAGTTCATCATTCATTTAGATCACGAGAGCCTGAAGTTTCTGAAAACTCAAGGTAAGTTAAACAAGAGATATGCAAAGTGGCTGGAGTTCATTGAAACATTCCCTTATGTGATTAAATACAAGCAAGGGAAGGAGAATGTGGTAGCTGATGCACTCTCTTGAAGGTATTCACTCTTGACTTCTCTACATACTAAGTTGCTTGGGTTTGAACTCATTAAAGGATTGTATGAGACTGATGTTGATTTTAGTCAAATTTAGGCTGCTTGTGCTGAAATCTGGTTATGCTTATTACTTTAGGCGTGATGGTTATTTGTTCAAGAAAGATAAATTGTGTGTACCTAAGAGTTCTGTGCATGAGTTACTTGTTAGAGAAACGCATGAGGTGGGCTAATGAGACACTTTGGTGTTAAAAAGACTTTAGATGTATTGCATGAGCATTTCTATTCTATTGGCTTAAAATGAAACATGATGTCCAAGCTGTTTGTGACAAGTGCATTGCATGTAAACAGGCTAAATCCAAAGTAATGCCTCATGGAGAGTATACCCCATTACCTGTGCCTAATCAACCCTGGACTGACATCTCTATGGATTTTGTGTTAGGGTTACCACGATCTCAGAGTGGTAAAGATAGCATATTTGTTGTTGTTGATAGATTTAGTAAGATGACTCATTTCATTGCCTGTTCTAAAACAAATGATGCACAACATATTACTGATTTGTTCTTTAAGGAGATTGTGCGTTTGCATGGCTTGTCTAGATCCATTGTGAGTGATAGGGATGTGAAATTCTGGAGTCATTTCTGGCATACCTTGTGGAATAAGTTAGGCACTAAATTTAGGGATGTAAATGGGTCGGTTCGGATCGGGTCATCCTGTCCCAAACCCGACCCGTTTATAAATGGGATCCCAGAACCCGACCCGACCCGACCCGTTTAATATATTACATAATTAAATGCATCATTTTATTATTTCATTAAATTATTATCGTAGTGAGGCATGTTGAGGAGGGCAAAAATTTCAATGGAGTTGATAAAGATCCTAATTTTTATTTAAAAAAAATTAGAAAACGTTAAAGACAGGTAAAAAATTATTAAACATGAAAACTAAATATATAAGGTAAAGTCAGTAACTCAAGACATGTCATTGCCTAAAATTATTAGAAGACTTATATATATATATATATATAATACATCCAACTCATAATAATGATAAATAATAATAAAATGATGACAGTACACGGCGATCTATATATTCTTGTTTTATTTATCATTATATATATATAATATCTATTTTTTCTGAGAAAATTAATTTTTATGCTTTGTTGTGTTGCATGGGAAAGAAATGAATTTTGAAAAGTGGGGAAGGTTGCACATGGAAATCGATTTTCTCTGGATAATTGGTCAGTGATTATTAATTATAAATATAATTTATATCCTATCATGTGACTCAATACATGAATAACAAAATAATTATATGAAAAGCATCATTCAACTAATGAATAAGTAAATTTCTTAAACTAAAATTTTTAATTTTTTTTAATTAAATCGGATCGGGTTTTCCCAACGGGTTATGAGTATAACCCAAAACCTAACCGTAAACCCTATAGGGTCTGACCCTATAGGGTTTTTAGCGGGGCGGGTGGGCGAGTACCCTATAACGACCCGCCCCGGTTGCATCCCTAACTAAATTGTTGTTTTCTACTGTTGCACATCCTCAGACAGATGGTCAGACGGTAGTAGTCAATAGGAATTTTTCAACTTATTGCGTGCTGTGATTCATAAGAACTTGAAACAATGGGAAAAATGCCTGCCACATGTTGAGTTTGCATACAATAGGACTGTGCATTCCACTACATCTTATTCTCCATTTGAGATTGTGTATGGTTTTAACCCCTTGACTCCATTGGATATTTTATCTTTGCCTGCTAATGAATGTGTTGATCTTGATGGAAAGAGAAAGGCAGAGTTTATCAGGGAGTTACATGCCAAGGTTTGGGCTAACATTGTGATATGGTAACCCTAGGTATATTAAACCTAGAACCCCCAAATCGTTGATTGGAATTGGAACTCGAGGATCGTCTTGAAACAAGTTGTTGTAGGATGGAATTAGACCTCAATCAAACCTATTGATTGCAACCTAATTATCAATGAATGGAATGGAACTAGACCTCGAACAAACCTGTTGATCGCAACCTAGTTATCACGTCAACCTCCTTGAGTGTTTAGATCAAGAAAATCAAATGGAAATTCGTTCACAAGGAACAAGATGGAGTTTTCTCTCAAAAAGAATGAATAACATTCATATAAATCGTCTTGTTTTTTTCTCTATACAAAGCCCATAATATATACAAATGAAGAATAAACTGAAAAAACCTAAAACAGTTACGTGCATTAAAGCACACCTAAAACAGTTACACTATTTTGAAAAACACTTTAAACCTAAAACAGTAACAATATTAAAAATACTTTAAACCTAAAACAGTTACAATATTTTGAAATATACTATTTAACTTGAAACATTTAAACTATCAATAAATATTCCTAAAAATCCTTTAATCTCTTGTATCCCAAACTTTGACTTGTGATTTAATGATCATAACTCTCGTCAATAAGCCTTCTTTTCCTTTAACTGGATTATTGATCTTGAACTTGATGGGCTCAATTGATGATGCTATATGGATCACATCAAGAAAAAGAATGAGCACTATGCTCGCCAGGCCAATAAGGGTCGTGTGAAGATTGTCTTCCAACCGGGAGATTGGGTGTGGGTGCATTTGAGGAAGGAGAGGTTTGCTGCTCAAAGGAAGTCTAAGTTGCACCTAAGAGGAGATGGACTGTTTCGAGTGTTGGAGCGTATCAATGACAATGCTTACAAGATCAACTTACCAAGCCATTATGGTAATATAAGCGCTGCCTTTAATGTTTCAGATCTCTCTTTGTATGATGCAGGTGATTTGAGGACAAATCTTTTCGAGGAAGGAGGAAATGATGAGGATCATCTAGTATCGAGAATTCAAGAGCCAAAGTCCAGTGATCCACTCCATGGCATTGGAGGACCAATGATAAGAGCTAAAGCTAAACGAATGAAAGAAACTTTGCACGGGTCTAGTGATGGAAGTGATGGAGTTGCAAGAAAAGGAGTCAAACTCCACCAAAGAAGAACCGACATTAATTCACATTATTCAAGCTTCCAAAGAGATGGTCAAAGGCATGGAGAACCCCGAGATGAAAGTTACATTGAATACTGAAGACTTCAAGAAGTGTGAGAAAGCTTCTTCGACCGGTTATTAATATTTGGACTTTTCTAACGCAACTTTTAGTCTTCCAGCAATGTTTTTTTTTTTTAAGTTTTTTTATGTCGGGTTTATTATTTGTTTTGAGAATTGTTTTATGTCGACATTTTGGGTCTTTTCCCATGTGTCTTTTAGTCTTTTTCTTTTATTATATATAGACATATATGGTTGTAAACAGGAGAACATCATTAAATGAAAAACAGAATTTTGAGAGCACTCTCTCTTTTGTTCTTTGCAAAAGAACTCCTAATTCGATTTCTTCAATCTAAGTGCTTGGGGAAATCATATTGATAACTCAGGTTTCAATCAACAGGTTTGGTTGGGGTCTAGTTCCAAATCCAATCTTGTTCAAGACAATCTTTAGGGTTTCAATTTCAAATTACGATCATGGGTTTTGAGTTTAAACTACCTAGGGTTCGCATCACACTTGAGATGAGATGAAGGCCATCATGAAGAAAAGGTTTATCCCTAATCACTATAATAGAGATTTATTTAACCGGTTGCAAAGTCTTACTCAAGGATCCAAGAGTGTAGAGGAATACCACAAGGAAATGAAGATAGCTATGATCCGAGCCAATGTAGAAGAAGATAGAGAGACAACAATGGCTAGATTTCTAAATGGATTGAATGGAGATATAGCTAATGTTGTGGAGTTGTAGCATTATATAGAATTGGAAGATATGGTACACATGGCCATGAAAGTAGAAAGGCAACTCAAGCACAAGGGAGTAGCAAAGTATGGATCTAACTTGAATTGGAATTCTAACCCTTCTTGGAAATCAAATTGGAGTAAAAGGGATGATAAATTTAAGGATTTCTATAAGGGAAAGGAGAAGGAAGTTAGTAAGAGAAGGATAAATCTAATTCCCAAGGTAGTAGGAATCGGATATCAAATGTTTCAAATGCCTGGGTCATGGACATATTGCATCTCAATATCCTAACAGAAGAACTATGGTGATGCATGGTAGTGGCGAGATTGAGACTAAAAGTGAGCATAAAAGTGAGGATTCTATGCCACCATTGGAAGATGTGATGATGATGTGGAATATGCTGTTCAAGGTGAATCATTGGTGATTTAACATCTTCCATACCTATTGTCCTATCCATGATAAGGTATGTTGCTTGATCATAAACAGTGGTAGTTGTACCAATAGCTAGTACCTTATTAGTTGAAAACTTGAGATTGCCTATTGTAAAATATTCTCGACCATATAAGCTTCAATGGTTGAATAAGTGTGGGGAAGTGAGGGTGAATAGGCAAGTTTTTATCTCTTTCTCTATAAGGAAGTATAAGGATTAGGTTTTATGTGATGTGGTGCCTATGCATGCTAGCCATAATCTGTTAGGAAGGCCTCGACAATATAACAGAAAAGTCATGGATGATGGATTTAAAAAATATGTATTCATTTGTTAAGGATGGTAGAATTGTAAAACTTGCACCCTTGTCTCCTAGACAAATTTTGGAAGAATAGAAAAAAATTAAAGAGGCACATGAACAGTAAAGAAAAAGTGAAAAGAGAGTGTGAGTGAAAAAGAAAAGAGAAACACGAGTGAGAAAATTTGTTAAAAGAGTGAAAAACACATTTGTTTGAGAAAAGACAGAGAAATGAGAAGTAGGGAGAGAAAAAGAAAGATATTGAGTGCAACCAGAGAAAAGTGAGCTTTTATGCAAAATGAAAGGATGTTAAGAATGATATGTATTTGAAACAGCCCATGATTGTACTTATGTATAAGGAGGCTTATTTTACTGTTAACGACCTTAACCCCTCTTTTCCTGATGTTGTTTCTTCACTTTTGCAAGAATATGATGATGTTTTTCCTGAAGAAGTTCCATATGGATTATGCCTTTGAGAGGAATACAGTATTGGATTGATCTCATTCCAGGAGCTGCCCTTTCAAATAGACCTGCCTATAGATGTAATCCAGAAGAGGCTAAGGAGATTCAGAGGCAAGTTGATGAACTCATGTTAAAGGGCTATGTGAGGGAAAGCTTTAGTCCATGCGTAGTTAATTAAAAAGTAGGAGTTTGATTGTGCGACTCCATGGTATTCTAGCGGTAATCATTTCAGATCGGGATCCAAGGTTTGTTTCGAAGTTCTGGACGAGCCTACAAAAGAGCCTAGGCACCAAGTTGCATTTCAGTACTGCCTACCATCCTCAGACAGATGGACAGTCTGAGCAAACCATTCAGACCTTAGAGAACATGTTAAGGGCTTGCATATTGGAATTCAAGGAAGTTGGGATAATCATATACCCCTAATCGAGTTTGCCTATAACAATAGCTACCACTCAACCATTCAGATGCCACCATACGAAGCCTTATATGGACGGCGTTGTAGGTCCCCTCTGTTTTGGGATGATGTGGAAAGCTAGCTATTGGTCCTGAATTGGTTCAGGAAGCAGCTGATAAGTCCGGGTTATTCAACAGAAAATGAAAGAGGCTCAAGACAGACAAAAGAGTTGGGCCGATCTGAAGAGAAGAGAATGGAATTTCAAGTAGGCGATCATGTCTATTTGAAGATAAACCCAATCAAGAGCATAAAGAGGATGTGGGCTCAAGGGAAATTAAGCCCAAGGTATATTGGACCCTTTGAAATTTGGAAAGAGTGGGAGATTTGGCCTATCGGCTAGCCTTACCGCCGAATTTGTCGGGAGTTCATAATGTGTTCCACGTCAGTGTTAAGGAAGTATGTACCTGACCCTGAGCGGATAGTGGAGTTGGAACCCATTCGGTTAAAGGAAAATCTCACCTATGAAGAGCATCCAGTAGAAATCTTGGATAGAAAACTCAGAAGCTTCGGAATAAAGAGATGATATGTTAAAGTATTGTGGCGAACCACGCTTCTGAGGAAGCAACTGGGAAGCTGAAGAGGAAATCCGAAGGAAATACCCCGAGTTGTTTGAGAATCAAGGTACGTCAGTTCAGTTTTGAGGACAAAACTCTTTTTAAGGTGGGTAGGTTGTAAACCCCGGTTTTTCAAGTAGCCAAGATAACCCTAGAACCGGAAACCAAAACCCTAAACCGGAATAGCTCAAGTCTAGAGTGAGAACTAGGAACCCTAATTCGGCTTTTCCTCGGTTTCCAATTAATAAACTTTTCTAAGAAAATTTAATTTGAATATAGTTCTTGATTATATTTCAAACCAAGAAAATATCAGATTTTAAGAAAATTTCAATTCCGGGTCATCCCGAGACCCATTATAGAAAAACGTGCCCCGGAACTAGAATTTCAAAAATTACTTATGAGTACTCATTTGAACCGAAATAAAATAAGGATTTCAAAAATATATTTTTCATAATTTTCGGTTTATGAAAAATACAGTTATAGCCTTTTTATTCGTATTTCATTACTACCGGAAATTAAATTGTCTTGTCAACTATTCCTCACTATTCAAAAGTACCACCTACCACCTATACTACATTAGCACACTCTATAACTCTAACTCTTACCATCACTCAAATCACTCACTTTTCTCCATAACTTTTGTCCTTAACTTTCCTTACAAATCATAACAACTTCACTTCAATGTTAAATCAATCAAACAAAGCAAATTTTTTTTCAAACTTTCCCCCTTCTCCCACAAGCAAGCCGGCGTGATGGCCCCCCTCCCCATGTCCATTTTGCAATTTTTTTTAACTCCTTTTAACCTAAACTCATTTCCTATTTAAACTACATTTTCTCTCTCTTTCCTCATTCTTTCACTTTCCAAATTTTTCAAAGTGTAAAAGCTCTCATTTTCTCTCCCATTTCCCTCTTTGCCGTGACCTTCCCAAGCCCCACACACACACACAACTTCCATTTCTTCTTTTCATCTTCCATTTACTTCAAGTAAGTAGACTTTTACTCCTTCCACTCATAGATCTTTGTTATGGCTAAGTGATTCTTGGATATTTCCAACCAAAGGACCCCATGAGCTTTTGCTAGGGTCAAGGAAAGATCAAAACAAGAATACCGAACCATTACAAAGTAGATCTAACACTTTAAAGGAGCTTTCATGCCAAAAGCTTTATGTTTATCCATCAAAAAGTGTTTTAAACAAAAGATCTTTTATAAAAATATAGTTTTTATGTTTTCAAAACTCATTTAAGCATATGAAATAATAGATCCATTTTGCTACTCATGATCATGTAGGCATTTAAGGTTTCATTATTATTTTGTGTCTATGTGCATTAATAGTCTTTAATGCTTTTGTCTTTAGTAAATAACCTTCTTAGTATATAGATCTATGGTTAGATAAGTAATAAAGTCAAAAAGGAAAATACTTTTCAAGAAACAACTTGTGTAAATTCGGATGACTTTGTAAACCTAGGTCAAAAACACTTTTATCAACTTCTAAACATATATTTTATAAGAGAAATGAAGCCTATGGGTAATAGATAATGTTTAGTAATATTTTTCATGAGTCTAAATGAGTTTTTACTAAAGAAAATGTTGGAAACAAGAAATGAAGTCCATAGAAGTTTTGAGCTAAAAGTCATGTAGACAAAATTCGTAATAATGGATGTAGGGTTAGAAAACACTATTTTTCCAACTTCAAAAATGATATTTTCTTAAATAAATGAAGTCCTTAGGGTATAAGTATAATAAATACTTAAAGTTTTGGGTATAAAATTATTTTTCTCAAAGGAATCAACTTGAAAGTGGAAATTTCTAAATTCGGATTTTTGGAAACCCCATAGTAAAAGACCCACTTAAAAGTTTATAAATGTGGATTTTATTAAAGAAATAAAGGCCTTAGGATATAACTAATATAAGGGTCAAAATTTCTTTAAACAAAGTAGAGTTTTTCTAAAGAAAATCCTTGTAATATAGGTGTGTCAAGTGTAGTAAATTCACTTACTAAACATTGGTATAAAATGGTTTCTAAGAAAAGTTTATTTTAAAATTCTTTAAATCTAAAAAGTTATAAGAACATAGACTCATTAAAGTTCACATCATGACATTCATGATAGGGAAAATCATTACCATTGCATTTAGTATCATTTTATACTTAGGAATCTCAAATGCATTCATGAAAACCGCATTTTTGGAAATAAACCCTGTACAGATCTGATCCCTCAATTCCGAGGCTTAGATATTTTCAAAACTTGATTTAAACTTCATATTTAGAAAGCTCTTCCGAAGTAGATAGAAATCGGTATAAAATTTGCGAAATTCCGACTTAAAACGACCAAGTTATGGCCATTTTAAAACGGAACTTCGAAATGACGCGAATTCCGATTTCACTAAGTTTTCTTAGAGTTTTAGTGTCCTAAGTTGGTAGAATACTTATTAGGGTATTTCTTATATGAATAGGTGAACCCGTGGACGGTGACTATTGCCTCCGGATTAATTACTAGAAGAACGGTGTACCAATGGCGGAGTGAGTTTTTCTTCCCGATTCATTTATTGTATGTGCTTGTAAAGTAGTGCACTAGAATGTAGGTCAAATGAATGGAATATGAATGATGGGGATTAATGGGAAATTATATGATTGATGATGATGTGAGAACTCAAATTAAGAATATCGAAACCGGGTGATAAACTTTGGTTGTGTAGTTAGCTATGATGGATTGTCTGAAAAATTGTTGGATCGCCTAAGTAAAATGGCTTAATCAACTACTTGGACTAATGCTAAATTGACATGTGCATATCACAAGGGGAAGGAGCATTAGCATTTGTAGGTTAGTCGTGAACCATAAACGACATCGAATAATCGTAGGTTAGTCGTGAACCATAAACGACATCGAATAATCGTAGGTTAACCGTGAACCATAAACGGCATATTGTTAGTACCGCAGTAGTCGTTAATCTGCTAACCCGGATGGAGGGCAATTCCATCCACATATGATTTCCGTTGGTCATATGTATGTTGAACTCATGTGTTTGATGCATACACTTGCTTGATTAATAACTTGATGAATTGTTGTGACATAAATGTTATTGTGGGAGATTACACTCACTAAGCTAGTTAGCTTACGTCCCTACAGTCCATTCCTTTTGCAGCTTACCCATTTGGCTTAGGCGACGTGACCCGCTGAACAGGTACGAAGCTAGGAGTTTTCCCTAGAAGTTGTAATTTATGTATAGACTTCCATAGAAAACTTCTAAGACTTGGATGACTGTAATAGACCGTTAAATATTCTTTTGCGGGGGAATGCCCCTTAGAATTTGTAATATTTATTTATGCTCATGAATTATATCCTACTGCTAATGCATGCCAAATTAAGCTTTTATCTCCATTCGGACTTGTACTCTATTGTTGTAAAGGTACGCCTTACATCTATATGAGGCTCTCGAAAGACTAAGGCGGTAATTCGGGAATCTTATATAGTATGTGGCGGACTGTTATGTTTAGGGTACCCTATGGGGCGTGACATCTCTGCTTGCACTTCCCCTTTGATCCTTAGTATGACTTCATCATATCGTTGGGCTTCTTTAATCCGTTCCACAGGGTTGGTTCCATCACCAAGTTAGATATTTCCACCTCCGCATCTTTTCCAATGAATTCGATACTCATCCTTTCGAATTCTCTCACCAACTCCTTTTGGTTGGTCAACAAAGCGGCAACGTCCTCATGATTCTTCCGACTTAAGGCATCTGCGACGGCATTAACTTTTCCTGGACAATAATTGATTCCAAGATCATAGTCCTTTATAAGCTCTAACCATCTCCGTTGTCTCATATTCAACTCCTTCTGAGTGAATAGGTATTTGAGGCTCTTGTGATCCGTATATATTTCGCATCTTTGTCCATACAAGTGATGCCTCCATATCTTGAGTGAGAAAACAACGGCAGCTAGCTCCAAGTCATGCGTCGGATAATTTTGCTTGTGCGGTCTCAACTTTCGTGAAGCATAAGCAATTACTTTTCCTCCTTGCATTAGCACACATCTAAGACCATTTCTTGATGCGTCACTATGCACCGTGTAAGGCTTCTCAGGGTTTGGCAAAATGAGTATCGGTGTGGATATAACCTTTTGCTTGAGCTCTTGGAAACTCCTTTCTCTTTTATCAATCCAAACAAACTTCTCATTCTTTTGAGTAAGTTGTGTTAATGGCTTGGCTATAGTCGAGAAATTCTTTACAAACTTTTGATAACAGCCGGCTAGACCAAGAAAGCTTCTTACTTCTATTACCGTCTTTGGTTGTTTCCACTCCATCACTACTTTAATCTTTTTAGGGTCAACCGATATGCTACTTCCTGAAACAACATGTCCTAAAAAGGATATCTTATCCAACTAAAAGTCACACTTTGACAATTTGGCATACAACTTATGTTCTCTTAACGTCTGAAGCGCCATACGAAGGTGCTCTTCATGTTCCTCTTGTGTAGTTGAGTAGACCAAAATGTCGTCGATGAAAACTATAACGCACTTATCCAACAAGGGCTTATAGATCCAATTCATCAGGTCCATGAAAGCAGCAGGTGCATTTGTTAATCCAAAAGACATCACTAAGAACTCATAATGTCCATATCGAGTTCAAAAAGCGGTCTTTGGTACATCTTCCGGTTCTACTCTTAATTGATGGTATCGGACCTCAAGTCGATGAGTGAAAACACACTTGCTCCTTGCAACTGATCGAAGAGATCATCAATCCGGGGTAATGGATACTTATTCTTGATGGTAACCTTATTTAACTCCCGGTAATCGACACATAACCTTATGGATCCATCCTTCTTTTTAACGAACAAAATTGGTGCTCCCCATGGTGATACACTTGGGTGTATAAATCCTTGATCCATAAGCTCTTGTAATTGCTTCTTGAGTTCCTTCAATTCTACCAGTGCCATGCGGTATGGAGCTTTCGATATTGGCTTGGTATTTGGCATCAAGCTAATCTCAAAATCGATCTCCCTCTTTGGTGGCAATCCAGGTAATTCCTCAGGAAAAACATCAGGAAACTCTTTGACTATGGGTATATCTTCCACCTTTGGCCCTTTACTTTCTTTTTCTACAGCATTGATTTGTTGGTCCATCTCCTCCTCATTCATCACTAACTTGAGCGAACTTAATCCTTGCCTCCTTATGACCGCGGATTCTCCTTTAAACTCAATATCCCTCCCATTTATATCCTTAAAATTCACCTTCTTCTCCCGACAATCTACTGTGGCTTTAACATGGGTCAACCAACTCATTCCAAGAATTACTTCATACTTATTCATTTCCAACACAATCAAGTCACTTGTCGTATGGTGTCCTTAGATTTCCAACGGACATTCCTTTAACATCTCTCGGGTGGTTACGACGCTACCCATGGGTGTCTTTATCTTGAAGCCGGTAGCGGTGGTGACTATAGGTAATCCACTCTTCTTAGCAAGGTTGGGGGTAATAAACCAATGGGTGGCTCCGGTATCTAACAAGGCACAAGCGGTCTCACTAGCTACTCGTATACTCCCTGCGTTCAACACGCACTAGTTACTAACCATACTATACTTATCTAACTTTTCTCAAGCTTTAGGACTAAGAGATATAGGGATTTTATTATTACATGTTGATAGCATAAAAAGATACTATAAAAAAAACGAAAGCTTTAAGGTTAAGGCTAACCTTCAACGAGTCCATGATCATAGCTTTCATCTCTCTCCAAGGCAGCAAACTCACATCCTTCTTCCTCATCATCTACTTCCTTGCACATCCATTGGCCCTCCAGGTTATAAACTCTCATTCCATGCGTCGAGGCGCCAGAGCGGTTCCCATTTCCATTGCAATTGTTGGTTCTGACAAGGACGGATCCTCCCGAAGTGTTGGATGACTTCACTAAAGCATTTTTCCTCTTTAGGCATTCATTTGCAAAGTGCCCTGGCTGCTTGCACACATAGCAGACACTGGTGTTTTTCTTGGGACACTCCAAGATTTTGTGATCCGGGCTACCACAAAAGAAGCACTTGTTTTGTAATTGTGGGCAGGACTTTGGATAATGCTTCCCTCGGCATTTCCAGCATGTGACATCTACTTTGGTCATCTCCTTCTGATTGCTTCCACTTCCTTTGAAACTTCCAAAGGTCTTAAACCTCTTATTGTTTTTAAACCCAGAACTTGGTCCTTCATATGGCTTCCTTCCAAACACAAATACCTTCTTCTCCGGAGCTTTTGTTTTCATCTTTTTGGCTTCTTCTATAATTCTAGCCTTTTCCACTAGCCCCTTAAAACTTCTAACATCAAATTCTACCAAACGAATTTTTAGATCCTCATCTAACCCATTCAAGAAAACTTGTCTCTTTAACTCCTTGCTGTGCTTATAGGAATCAGGAGCATACTGCAACAAACGATTGAATTCGGTTTCGTACTGCTCGATGGTTCTCCCTTTATGAGAAATATTCAAGAACTCAACACTGTACCGAACTTTGAGACTCCCTGGAAAGTAGTTCTCCAAGAACTCTTCTCGAAACATATCCCAGGTAACTGGAGCAGGCAATTCTCGCTTCTTCGACTCCCACCATATTCGGGCATTAAACTTCAACATGAATGTCCCAAAACTGACCCTTAAGTGGTGGGGTACTTCATAACCATCAAACAATCTCTCGATCTGGGCTAACCAGTCTTCAGCTTCAGCTGGCTTTCCGAAGGTTCCATCAAAGTAGGTGTTACTTTTGATGAAATTGGCGAGCAAGTTTTGGTGTGATCTCGGCGGTGGTGGCGGTGGAAATGGCGCGGCATGCGATTGTTCGCCAGGTGCTTCTACCGTAGCTTCAGGAGCATTCTGAGGTGGAGCTGGAGCTGGAATATTTTGATTTTGTTGTTGAATCAAAATAGTTAACAACTGGTTCATCTGTCCAATGGCAGCAGCAAAGTCATTTTGCTGGTTCGGGGCAGGAGCAGGGTTATTCTCCGGTTGGTTACGTGGGGTACTCCTCGTTCAGCTGGTACGTTGTTGGAATCTCTTTGTTCTCTATTCCTACGTCTTCTTGGCGGCTGTTTAATCGTTTAGATTTTAGTTTCTATTACGCTATACTAACGTTTACGAAATCACGGAAATCTCAAATATAAAGACAAAATTTAAATCAAGGTAAAACTTAAGGAAATAAATTGACAATTATAGGATTAATAAGAAATTATGAAATTCAAATACAATTCAAAGAAATTACAAGGTAAGAAATCAAAATCATGCATGTTAATCACAAAAAGAAATAATATAAATATAAAACTAAAACAAAGGAATCTCATTATCAAGAAATCATTAGGTACTTTTATTTTTTAAACACTTAACTACATCTTTTGATTAGTTGCGATTTAATACTAAGGCGTTACGTCTTGGGTGAACGACATCTTCTTCTCATCGTGGCTCCTTGCTTCTTTTCTCGATCATTCTGTTGAGATTTGAGGGAATCAGGGTTGGTTTCGCCGTCTTCCCACTTCCGGTTTCTTGAAAGAACATCTTGCCTTCGATCCGTTGATGACGTCTACGAGACTTGTTTCCGATGTTACCTAAGGTTGTTCTATAGCCTTTTTAGACGTAATTTTCTTTTAGTCTATTTTCAAAAAGCAAGTTAACTCGTTTTCTTACTGGCTGTAACTTACGAGGGTTGTGTTCCTTAAGGCTTAAAATGGTTTGGAAATCTACCTATTTTCCTTAAGGGTATCAATTAATTCTAGGGCCATCTACATATCTTAGGTATGGTCATAGAACATTTGTTTCCCATAAATCCCCACTTTCTATAATTCTAGGATTCTTCCTAAAACTCTTATGGCCTAATCTTAAACTTATCCTATCTCTAAGACTTTATTTCTAACTTATTATTTCTTTCCCTAATCTTGATGCTCTGATACCAACTTAAACTGTCACGCCCCAACGGTACCCTAAACGTGACAGCCCGCCGTATGCAATATTAAAGCTCAAGAATGACTACCTCAGTCACTCGAAAGCTTCATATCGGTACAAGGCGTACACTCACAACAAAGGGAGACCGTTGAAGTAATGCACTTTAAGATATTGCAGCGGAACATACAAAATAACACTTAATATATAACATAGAAACATAAAGTCTTACAACTTCTAAGGGGCATTCCCCGATAAATATGTAACTACATAGTTTACTAAATATAACATAACTAAAGCTAGAAGATTTTAGAAGAAATCTACTCTAAACTTCAAAATAGAATTCCTCCAAAAGCTTCTCAAAATAAGGATTCTACCCGGGAAATCAAGGTGGTCTCGGGTGCAAAAGTAATCCTGCAATATCAAAAGTCTATAGGAGTATAAGCATATTTGCTTAGTGAGATATTCCTTACGCAAAAGTACTCATAACAAACAATCAATCAAGTTTATTAATCAAGCATATGAATGCAACAACCATATGATCAAACATTACATACGACTATCCGGATTCGTATGTTTGATGGATTTACCCCTCCATCGGTGGTTAGGAATGCTTTGAATTGGGCTCGAACGACCTCCTAAAGTTTGCGCGTCTTGGGGTTCCAACGAACCGTACTACTAGTCCCGGGCTTTCCATACCCAAAGCGATCGATCCGGCTCGGCTACACCTTGAGGCCGTATTCCCCGAACGTCCTAACCCTCAAGATGTAGCTAGGCAGCTTACCTTTCGGTCCCACGCTGAGGAGTAGTAGCAAAACTTCGAAATGATATTCTAAGTGATATGCATGAGCAATTTATTATATGAGGATTTCAATATGGCATTAAATCATTTAGAGTGATCAAACAATATGTGCACACATAACAATACATCATGGAAACATTTATATCAATCACAAATCGGGTTCCGATATACTTATCGTTCATTGATCGCACACAACAAATCACATACATAATTCCCATAATATCCCACATGCATATCAATTTTATCTTTTCCTAACATCTAGTGCTCTATTCTACAAGCACATGCGCGAATACATAAGCGTAAAGGAAACTCACTCGTCCATAGCGATCTAGGAGTCGAAGTAATCCTCGGGGAAGACAAGATTGTGATCCTCGACACCTAAACAAAAGAAATACCCAACATGAGTATTTCATCCAAGATCTATTTAAATTCTATAGTTCTATCTTAGAGAATTCGTAAAAATCGTATGGAATGGAAATTCCAACTTAAAATGGCCATAACTTGCTCATTTTAACTCGGAATTTCGCATATTATATACCGATTTCTACCTACTCGAAAAGATCTATCTATTCCTAAGGTTATTTTTATCAAAAGAAGTTATTTAGGTCGGAATAGTAACGTACAGATTTGATACGAATTTTCCAAACTTCAAAACTAGAGTTTTCAAACTTTTCTTCACTCAAGGGCTTTTGTACAAAAATGTAGATACATTGTATGGTTGAAAAATCCCTTGGATACATATATATATATATATGTATACTCAAACCATAAGCATGAATTTAATGGTGTTGTCTCAACAATGTTCTTGTAGTACAATATGTTTTGAAAGTGAGATAAGCTTAAGTTTTGTAAAGAAATTAGTTTTGTTAAGAAAATTTCTTTTTTTTTTTTTTACTAAAAGTAAGCACCTCCTTCTTTTAACTCATTTCTTAATTAAAAGTAGTTTTAATCTCTTTTAAATTTCTACTACCTTATTTCTAATGTTTTGGAAAACATAATCTTTCTAAATACTTCATGGTTATATGTCCCATAGCTTTTCTAAAGTTAGATCCACTTTAAAAGAAATGATCTTTATAAGTTAATTTTTGAAAACTTATCTAGACTTTAGTATTTTAAAATGTTGATAGAGAACTTCGACAATTGAATTTAAGAAATCCTTTGTTTAAACAAGAACTAAGTTTAAAGAATCTTTCTTATTCTATTGTTTGAAAAGAGAATTTGTGATACTGTTAACTTTACTTTATTTCTTGGTAAAACCACATATTATTACTAAAACTTGAGCTAACTTATCTAGCTTTAGAAAAATATTTGTTTAAGATAAAATTTCAAGTCTTTAAGGAAAATAATTTCTTATGTGACAAAATTATTTTTAAAGAGAGTTCATTTTTATTACTTAAGAAAACTCATTTTTATTATGGTTGAGACAATAACAACATATTCATGTATGAATGAGAATATAAAAATATAAAAACAACATAAATAAATAAGAGCATAAATAAAGTCAAGTATTGGAACTTAGCTTCATCAAGGTATCCCGGACTAACGAATAGACTAGTCCTCAAAAGAAAAGAAAAGCAAAGAAATAAAATTGTTTTGACTTGATATGGACAAGTCTAAGACTAGAAAGACTAGTCTTAAGAACATCTTGAAATTAAATAAATTGCAATGAAGTAAATAAATTGCATGGAAGGTAAATAAATTGCAAGACATTGAGCTTATATGCTCTAAATATTATATATATAGCTATATAGATATTTAGATAGTTATGAACATAAAGGAACATAAAGAAACATAAAGGAACATAAAGGAATTGATATTATGAACAAAAACAAAGTATGAACCTATTGTTGCTTTCTTAACTCATGGTTTTGAAAACACACATTAAGTTCATACTAAGTAGATGAACATAGGAATTTCTTGAAGAATTTTTACCTAAAAGAGATGAACTAAAGAGAGCTTCTTGGAAGAACTTTCTTGGAGAGTTTTTGGAGAGAAATTTGAGTATAGTAACTTTAGTAAAGAAGTGGTGTGAAAGAAGTGAAGGTATGAGGAGGTATTTATAGATTTTTACAGTGGAAATTAGATGTAATTAAATAAAATGGAAAAGAAAATAAAATTAGATGAAAGAGGAGAGATGGGTCACCGGTTTTGCATAGAATGGGGAAGAATTGATTTGTTTTATTTGTTTTGTATTAAAAGAAGTAATGTGTAAGGTGTGATGTGATTAAAGTTGTATAGAGAAGGTAAATTGTAAGGTATAGGTATGGTAGTGTGTAAGAATAGAGTGTAAAAAAAAGTAGAGATAGGTGAATAGTAATGAATAGTAGAAAAGTACTATGAATAGTAGGCTAGACAATTAAAATACCGACAGTAACAAAAATACGAGTAAACGGCCTATATCTGATATTTTTAGTTACCAAAAAAATCTAAAACTGATATCTTTGGAAACCTTATATTTTTATGAATCTATTGGTTTTGTCGGAATATTTTTGCTATCCGGTGCACCGGGGCACGGTTTTCGAAAACTGATCCCGATCGGAATTCGAATATGATATTTTTAGGCTTTCTTATATTATTACGAACCATAATCCACAATTATCTCAATTTCGTTTTCTATGGTTTAAGAATACGGGATTGCCGGATTTAGATGCACTAGACTAATCATATAACTAGGTTATATTTAGGGTTTCGTTTCAACTTCCGGTTCTTAGGGTTTGCTAATATTATCGAAAAATCTAGGGGCTTACATTTCCTCATGGCTGGCATGAATTTGAGGAGGAGAGAGGGAGGGAATTTAGTTATTTTTTAACTTGAAATTGTAATGTGTAATTAATGGTATGTGTAGCTTCTTAAAGAAGGATTGAAATAGCTTGACTTTAATCAATTTTGGAGGGTATCATAGGATAAAAGGGCAGCAAAAAGAAGTCAAAAATCTGTCATGAAGTGATGAGTGACGTGTAAAAAGATTGAAGTAAAAAAGAAGTGATGTGTAAAAGGTGTACTTAAAGGTATGGGTTTGTAAGAGTACTTTCTTAATAAATAAAATAAAAATAAAAAAAATAGAAAATGAATTCCAAATTTTTGTAGCAGATTTTTCATAATTAAAATAATATAATTTATTTATTTATTTTAGTGAATTATCAAATAAGTTACCGGTATGATCAAAATACGCGAATATGAGCTATAATTGATATTTTTATAACCCGAAAAATTCAAAAGGATTATCTTATGAAAATAAAAATATTTTTCAATTATTAAATTAATTTATTTTATATTTAGTATCGGGTCTTAAACAGCAACTGATCCCGTAAAAACCCGAAATGAACTAAATGTTGGAAAAACGGAATTTTCTACGATATATAAAATATTATCTAAAAATATAAGGGTTTATAAGAATAATAAAATTGTGTAATGAATAGTAGTGAATAGTGCAAAAGACTAATTAATTACCAGTAGAAAAGAAATACGAATATAATGGCAAAATCAGATAATTTTAATTATCGAAAAATGATAAAACTGATATTTTTGAAATCCTTATGAAAATATGAGTCTAACGGTATTAACGGTATATTTTTTATATCTCGAGCCCTGGGACACGCTTTCCAAAGTCTGTATCTGAACGGGTTCGAAATAGGTCAAAAATTTACCAATCTGATTTTTTTAAGCGACCTTATATTACTAAGAGCTACTCTACACACTTAAACTATACCTCGGCCTCCAGGGTTAAGAGCATGAGATTACCGGACTAAAACTACTGTATTCCACTTAGGGTTCCCGGGTGATTTTCCGGTTAAGATCTTTACCAATTTGAAAAAGATGTTATATGTTTATACAACATTTAATTTGAGAAATTTATTTTAAATTTTATTTTTGTAAGTATTTAATATCTCTTAACTTTTTTGGAATTCTTGAATTGGGTTGTATTTTCGAAGGTTTATCATTATTTACTTTTTAATAATTTGTTTTTGGGTTCTATATTAGTTGATTTTACAAGTCAGAGTTAAATATAAAATTTGTCATACGTAGTGGTTTCAGATTTAAAGACTATTGAGTCTTTTATTTTTAAGGATTCTCATTTTCTCAAGATTAAGAAATTTCTGGATTCATTCTTGATTTAAAGCTAGTCGAAGTTTGGTTTTAATTTGGAGTCATTTTTAGAGTTTTATCTTTGATGTTTATTTTAGAATTATTTACTGAAATTTTATGGGGCTTACATAATGTGTACATCCTGTCGCTCTTCAGAATTTGATTTGGAACTCATCTTTTTTTTTTTAATTACGAATTTCCTTTTTTTATTCTTTCTTTCTTTTTTTTATACCGAAATTTTTCCTCTTTTTTTTTTTTTAAATATATATACTAAACCCTAAATCTTGAAAGAATGACCTTTCTATCAAGAACCCTAAAAGACTCGTCTTTTTCACAGGAGACAAACACAAAAGAAACAAGAACAACAAAAAGACAAACAAATAAAGACAAAGGATAACTATAAAGATAAGTAACCTCATTTAGAGCCGAGCTCTGATACCAAATGATGTGAACCTCAGGTATATTAAACCTAAAACCCTACGACTTGATTCGAAAGCAAGTTTATAGGAAAGCTAAATCGGATCAGGGATGGATCTTGACCCAAAGTTGTATCTCAAACTCGAATCATAGATATATAAAGATGGAACCTTTTACCCTCAATTTTCTTTCAAACTAGAGCAAAAGGTATATAATCGAAGGATTGCCACAAGAAATTAATCTTGATAAGATCAAAAGTTTGCAATGGAACCAAATGAGAAAACTCTCTAAAAATAATTCATTTCAAAAGTTAATTCTCCATACAAAAATCAAAACCAAATATATATAACAAACAAAGGAAACTGAAAAGTCCCAAAAAATGAAACAGACAAATCATAAATACTAAAGCTGAAAAGTCTTAAATAATGAAACCGAAAAGTTTTAAATAATTCTCTCACATATCATACGCCGGTAGTGTAAGCTTCAGCATTTAAAATTTGCATTTTATGCATATCAAAGGCCATTTAGAGGCCACATCATAAATGTAAGCCCCTGAATTTTTCGATAATGGTTTTGGGAATACCAAATCGAAATCCTAAAGTCTGACCTAAGTTGAAACCGAACCTTAAACAATTTCGATCACGGAATTTCATAAGAGAATTTTTTTAAAAAACAAAAATAGAAAGTTCAATGATCATTCGATTTGAAAACCCAGACATGAGAAGATCCACCTATCTAATTCCGGATATAAACCCCTCAATTTCTAGGGTAAAATTGGATTAAACCCTAACCCTAGTCAAACCGGAGTTCCAAAAGTCAATAAAGGTCAAGACAATTAAACAATTTTAACTCCTGCAATCCCGCGTTCTCAAACCCTAGAAAACGAAATTAAGTTAGTGGCTTAAAATAGTTCGTAATAATATAGGGTAACATTAAGATATCAGATTTGCGAATTTCAAGTGTCCTTCAAACTCAAACGAGATCAGTTCTCGAAAAACGTGTCCCGAAGCTTGGAATATTAAAAATATTCCGATAACACCAAAAGACTCATAATTAAATAAGGATGTCAAAAATATCAGTTTTAGAATTTTTTGGTAACTAAAAATAACAGATATAGCTTGTTTACGCGTATTTTTATTACTACCGGTATTTTATATGTCTAGTCTACTATTCATAGTACTTTTCTACTATTCATTACTATTCACCTATCTTTACTTTTTCTTACACCTATTTCTTACTACCTACATACCTATTTTCTTACATTTTACTTTTCCAATACAACTTTATTTCACATCTACCTTACATATTACATCTTTCATTTATCAAAAATCAAAAAAATAAAATCATCTCCCCCTACACTACAAGAATCGACGCCCCCTCTCTCCTCTTCTATCCCATTTTATTTTCTTTTCCAATTTATTTTATTACATCTAATTTCCACTCCAAAAATCTATAAATACCCCATTCCTCCTTCATTCTTTCACATACTCATTTTACATAACAAAAATCTACCAAAATACTCTCTCAAAACCTCTCTCCAACAAATCTCTCACAAAATACTCTCTACCCATTTCTACTCTTCAAGAAAAATATCAAACACAAAACCCATTCATCTCTTTCAAAACCTTCCGTTAAACCTTAGATAAAAATCCTACCTATATTCTTTATCATGTTCATACAACTTAACATGAGTTTAGTGTATGTTTCTTAGACTCATGAGAGTTAAAGAAGCAACAATTTATTCATGTTTTGTTTTGTTCATGTTTCCATTATTTTCTTTATGTTAATATTATGTTATTATTATTATTGTTATTATTTGTTTCTAATCTAACTTATATAATATTTGTATATATATTTATTTAGAGCATATAAGCTCATTTGTTATTTATTTATTTCCAAGTCTTGCAATTTATTTATTTACTTGTTTTATGCAATTTATTAAGACTAGTCTTTCTAGTCTTAGACTTGTCCATATCAAGTCAAAACAAATTTCTTTTCTTTTCTTTTCTTTTCTTTTGGGACTAGTCCATTCTTAGTCCCGGGTTGTCTTAATGAAGCTAAGGCTCCCAATACATGATCGGGATACCTTGATGAAGCTAAGGTTCCCAATGCTTGATTATTTATTTATGTTTATTTACGTACAAGTATTTCTTTCTATCTTACTATGTTTTATCTTTATTTTACTTGCTACATTCATGCATGATTCTGTTTGGATTGTCTGTTTTTCATCTGTATCTGTATCTTTTTTAAAATGATATGTGTAAATATATCTGATTTGCATCTAAATTTTATCTATATTTGTTCTATTTAATCTTTTGATGAGAACTGTCAACTTTTTTTTGTCTATATCTATTTCTTGATAAATAATTTGTTAGCAAAAAGTTTGAAAAAGTCTGTATCTGCCGGAAAAAAGCCAAAACAAACAGACCCTATAAAGTTGTTGTCTTAAATAAATATAAAAATTGGTTCTTTCAAAGTAAACTAGATTTCTTAACAAAAGGAATTTTTTTTTTTTTCAAAAGATCTAAGTTTTGTTTTTCCAAGGGATAGGCTAATCATAATTTCTAGGAGAAATAGTAATGTAGATTTCTTCAAAATAATATAAAGAATTCTTTTATTTTATAAACCAAACTTAATACTCCATAAAGATAAAATTTTTAGTCTTGAATTCAAGATTTTAACTCAACCTTATCTTTTATAAGACTTAAATAGATTCATTATAAACTTGAAAATCACATACTATGAAAACATCTTCAAAACTTCAATTTTATAATTGTTATTCTCTTTTCAAAAATTAGAATGAAATTTTGCTAAGTTCTAATGTTAACAATCCCTTATTAAGAAATATTTTCTTATAAACTTGTCTAAAAGAATTGTTCTACCACTTGACAAATATTAAGGATAAAATAAGCTTTTCAAATCGAGATAAAATCAACTCATTATTTTAAACCAACTTAGAAAAATAAAATTTACCAAGCAAGTAAAGTTTAAAAATAAACTTATTTTCTAAAGAAGGAAAATGATATAACAATGAGAGGAAAACATACAACACAACTTCGAATATTTAAAACTTAAAAGATATTTTGAAAAGCTTATTTTCAATCAGTAGAAATAAAGATGGTGGATAACTTAAAGAACCAAAATTTTTGAAAATGAATTTACTTTTGAAAAGTAAGAAAGTGAAATAATAATAAAATATTTACTCATAACAACTCAATTATATTTTTGTTTTCCTTCTAACAATTCAAAAAAGGAGAAATTTTCAAAAGTCTTGTCTCTTAAATCCTTAAAGAAAATTGTT
This sequence comes from Combretum micranthum, assembly GCA_024138025.1. NCBI lineage: Eukaryota > Viridiplantae > Streptophyta > Magnoliopsida > Myrtales > Combretaceae > Combretum > Combretum micranthum. Next base: position 107,020 of record JAMXBD010000618.1, read on the forward strand.
TATGAAATATCAATATTGAGACAACACTACAAAGATCATGCATACAATATGAGTAAAAATATATGTTCAAAGGATTTTTCAACTATAAATATATACATATATTTTTCTTAAGGATTTTTTAGTAAAGAGAAGTTTCGAAAAATCATATTTTGAAAATTATAAATTCGTAACTATTCTGTACCATGGTATTTTCCAACCCAAATGGCTTTTTATGACAAAAATAACCTTAGAAATGAATAGATCTTTTCGAGTAGGTAGAAAACGATATATTATAAGCACAATTCCGAGTTAAAATGACCAAGTTATGGCCATTTTAAGTTGAAATTACCTTCTACGCGAATTTTAATGATCTTATGACATAGTTTTTGATGAGTACCATAGAATCGACAAGAAATACTCATTATGGGTATTCTTCTTGATTAGGTGAACTCGAGGAGGAGTATTCATACCCAGAGGATTATTTTGATTAGTGGAATTACCGATCGACTCATCTGTAAGAAAGATAGATCCTCATGGCCAAGTGAGTTTATTTCCTACCTTTTTCGTACTTGATTGTGCTTGTAGCTAGAAGCACTAGAAGTAGGAAAAGATGAAATGAAGTACGTATGATAATATTGGTTGAAAGAATGTTAAGCATACCGAGGCATGAGTCGTTGTTAATTAACTTATGTTTTACTATTATTCTGTTGGAGTGTGTGCAAAATTCTGTGATAACCTTTAAATTACTTTAAACATATACTATGAATTATATTAATTGGTTCATGCATATCACGTAGTTAATTTCATTGCATGAGCTGCTATTCTCGATGGGATAAGAGCTTAGTAGCCGGGTGTGCAGTAGCCAGAAATCTGTAAGATGGGCGATGGGTGCCTGAAAGAACTATTTTAAGATGGGCGATAGGAGCCTGAAAGAACTATGTTGTGATGGGCTAGTAGGAGCCTGAAATAAACTACATGAGTTGAATTTTTAAGTTGGGTTTTAAAGAGCTTGGAACACCTAACCCTGAATGGAGGGGTAAATCCATTCAAACATATGATTTCTGGTAGATCATATGTATTGCTTGATCACGTGTTTGATGCATTCATATGCTTGTTAATAACTTGTTTGAAATTATTTATACAAGTACGATGATTTAGGAATATTCTCACTAAGCTAGTTATGCTTATACTCAGATAAACCTTTGTTGTATCAGGTCCAATATCTTTTATGCCTGAAGATTACATATACTTGAGTGGGAGTATGTGTTGGAAAAGCTTCTGGAAATCTTTTGAAGATCATAGGTTAATTATCCTTTAATAATCCTTGGTGTTAGTATTATTGGTTGTGAGAAAGATTAAGTTGTTATTATAATTGTTTGGAGAATTATAGGGGAAAAACCCTAAGATGATGTAAGGATTATATTCTATTAATGATAAATTGGATGATTATTTAGATTCTTGTATGCTGTATTTACTATCTCGAACTATACATCCCACCGGTGTCTCCTATTATTGTGATAGACGCTTACATATGGTGTTGAAAACTTTCCCGTGACTTTTGGAAGTCATTCTTAAGTTTTAATACTGTCACGCCCCAGTGGGTACCCTAAACGTGACAGCCCGCCGTACGCAATATTAAAACTCAAGAATGACTACCTCAGTCACTCGAAAGCTTCCATATCGGTACAAGGTGTACATTCACAACAAAGGGAGACCGATGGAGTAATGCATTTTAAGACATTGGCAGCGGAACATGCAAAATAACACTCAATATATTTCATTGAAATAAAAGTCTTACAGCTTCTAAGGGGCATTCCCCGATAATTCTTAAAAACATGGTTCTAAATATAACATAACTAAAGCTAGAAGATTTTAGAAGAAATCTACTCTATAACTTCAAAATAGAGTTCCTCCAAAAGCTTCTCAAAATAAGGATTCTACTCGGGGAATCAAGGTGGTCTCGGGTGCAAAAGATAATCCTGCAATATCAAAAGTCTATAGGAGTATAAGCATGACTAGCTTAGTGAGACTTCCTTACGCAATAGTATTCAGAATAAGCAATCAATCAAGTTTATTAATTGAAGCATATGAGATGCAACAACCATATGATCAAATGTTACATACGACTATCCGGTTTCGTATGTATGATGGATTTACCCCTCCATCGGTGGTTAGGGAATGCTTTGAACTGGGTTCCAAACAACCTCCTCAAGTTTGCGCGCGTCTTGGGGTTCCAACGAACCGTACTACTAGTCCCCGGGCCTTCCATGCCCAAAGCGATCGATCCGGCTCGGCTACACCTTGAGGTCGTATTCCCCGTACGTCCTAACCCTCAAGATGTAGCTAGGCAGCTTACCTTTCCGGTCCCACGCTGAGGAGTAGTAGCAAAACTTCGAAATGATATTCCAAGTGATATACATGAGCAATTTATTATATGGGGATTTCAATATGGCATTAAATCATTTAAAGCGATCAAACAATATTTGCACACATAACAATACATACATGGAAACATTTATATCAATCACAAATCGGGTTCCGATATACTTATCGTTCATTGATCGCACACAATGAATCACATACATAATTCCCATAATATCCCACATGCATATTAATTTTTATCTTTTCCTACATCTAGTGCTCTATTCTACAAGCACATGCGCGAATACATAAGCGTAAAGGAAACTCACTCGTCCATAGCGCTCTAGGAGTCGAAGTAATCCTCGGGGAAGACAAGATCGTGATCCTCGACACCTAAACAAAAGAAATACCCAACATGAGTATTTCATCCAAGATCTATTCAAGTTCTATACTTCTATTTTAAAGAATTCGTAAAAATCGTATGGAATGGAAATCCCAACTTAAAATGGCCATAACTTGCTTATTTTAACTCGGAATTCTGACTATTATATACCGATTTCTACCTACTCGAAAAGATCTATCTATTTCTAAGGTTATTTTCATCAAAAGAAGTTATTTGGTCTCGGAATAGTAGCGTACAGATTTGATACGAATTTTCCAAACTTCAAAACTAGAGTTTTCAAACTTTCTTCACTCAAGGGCTTTTGTACAAAATATAGATATATGTATGGTTGAAAAATCCCTTGAATACACATATACTCAAACCATAAGCATGAATTTAGTGGTGTTGTCTCAACAATGTTCTTGTAGTACAATATGTTTTGAAAGTGAGATAAGCTTAATTTTTGTAAAGAAATTAGTTTTGTTAAGAAAATTTCTTATTTTACTAAAAGTAAGCATCTCTTTCTTTTAACTCCATTTCTTAAATAAAAGTAGATTTAATCTCTTTCAAATTTCTACTACCTTATTTCTAATGTTTTGGAAAACATAATCTTTCTAAATACTTCATGGTTATATCCACTTTTAAAAGAAATCATCTTATAAGTAAATTTTGAAAAACTTATCTTAGACTTTAGTGTTGGTGGAAAACTTTGACAATTGAATTTAAGAAATCCTTTGTTTAGGTCTAAAGAAACTTTCTTATTTCTTTGAAAAGAGAATATAAACTTTACTTTATGTATTTCTTGGTGAAAACCACATATTATTACTAAAACTTGAGCTAGCTTATCTAACTTTAGAAGAATATTTGTTTAAGATAAATTTCAAACCTTTAAGGAAAATAACTTCTTATGTGACAAAATTTATATTTAAAAAGAGTTCTTATTCTTATTTTAAGAAAACTCATTTCTATTATGATTGAGACAATAACATATTCATGCATGAATGAGAATATGTAACCATGAAAAATATAAAAACAACATAAAATAAATAAGAGCATAAAAGTAAAGTCAAGTATTGGGAACCTTAGCTTCATCAAGGTATCCCGGGACTAAGAATGGACTAGTCCTCAAAGAAAAGAAAAGCAAAGAAATAAAATTGTTTTGACTTGATATGGACAAGTCTAAGACTAGAAAGACTAGTCTTAATATTGCATAAAACAAGTAAATAAATAAATTGCAAGACTTGAAAATAAATAAATAACAAGTGAGCTTATATGCTCTAAATAAATATATACATATACATAATACTATATAAGTTAGGTTAGAAAAAATAACAAATAGTAACATAAAGAAAATAAGAACATGAACAAAAACAAAACATGAATAAATTGTTGCTTCTTTAACTCAATGAGTCTAAGAAACATACACTAAACTCATGTTAAGTTATATGAACATGATGAGAGAATATGAAAACTTTTACCTAAAGTTTATGTGTTGGTTGAAGAAGAAAAGAATGGGTTGTTGTATTATGTGGGACTTGGTTTTCTAAAGAAAAGAAGAGACTTGAGAGAGATGTTGGGAGAGGAATTTTGTGGAGTGATTTTGGAGAGTTTTAGTATGAATTTTTGTTGTGTGAAAGAATGGAAGAGGAAGGGGGTATTTATAGATTTTTGGAGTGGAAATTATGTGATTAAATTTAATTGAAATTGAAAATAAAATGGATGGAAGAGGCATAGGGGCGCCGGTTTTGGTATTGTAGGGGGGAGAAATAATTATTTTTGTTTGTTTTGTATTAAAAGAAGTAATGTGTAAAGTGTGATGTGATTAAAGTTGTATGGGGAAGGTAAATTGTAAGGTATAGGTATGGTAGAGTGTAAGAATAGAGTGTAAGAAAAAGTAGAGATAGGTGAATAGTAATGAATAGTAGAAAAGTACTATGAATAGTAGACTAGACAATTAAAATACCGGTAGTAAAGAAAATACGCGTAAAAGCCTATATCTGTTATTTTTAGTTACCGAAAAATTCTAAAACTGATATTTTTGAAAACCTTATATTTTTACGAATCTATTGGTGTTGTCGGAATATTTTTGCTATCCGGTGCTCCAGGGCACGGTTTTCGAAAACTGATCCCGATCGGATCCGAAAGACACTAGAAAAATTCGAATATGATATTTTTAGGCTTTATATTATTACGAACCATTTCCACAATTATTTCAATTTCGTTTTCTAGGGTTTAAGAATACGGGAGTGTCGGATCCAGATTCATAGAACTAGGTTAATCTTAAGGTTTCGTTTCAACTTCCGGTTTTAGGATTTGCTAATATTATCGAAAAATCTAGGGGCTTACAAATACGGTATGTAGTGGACTGCCACGTTTAGGGTACCTTTTGGGGCGTGACAATAAAAGACTTATAGTAGCATGATAATAGTGGGGAAATGTTAGAAAGCTTAAGATCCATTTTAGTTTCAACAAAAATGGATTTTTGAAATTCGGATCCGAAAAGAACCCTATTTAGAAAAGCTATTTTCCAACTTCAAAATGAGTATTTTGCACTTAAAATGAAAGGGTTAGGGAATAGGTATCATAAATGAGTGGTTTTGATGAGTAAAGCTTAGATATACTAGGGGATATTTTTAAAACAAGAAAAGTTTATAAAAATGCATTATGTTTCAATCCCAACAACCAATTTAAAATTCGTAATAAGGAAAGCTTGATATGTGAAAACCTATTTTTCAACCCAAAAACAAGATTTTTATTAAAGAAATGGAAGCCTTAAGGAGTAGGTTTGTTTAGGAATTAGTTTTAGAAAGATTAAATGAGTTTTACAAAAGAAACAATCCCAAATATAAATTTCAAAAATTCGGACTTAATGACCTCTACTTGAACACCTATTTCCAAATGCCAAAATGAGGATTTTAATAGAAAAATAGAAGTCCTAAGGAATACGCATATTAAAGACCTAATTTTGATAATGATAAATGAAATTTACTGAAGTATAATCCTAAAACAAGGAAAGGTTTCAAAGTATAAATTAAACAATGTTTTCATTCCCTAAAAATTTTATGAAATTCATAACTAGGTAAATCCCCTATGTAAACATCTATTTTCCAACTTCAAAATGAAGAATTTTATTAAAATAATAAAGGGGTTAGGCATATAGGTCATCAAGGTTGAGTTTTGATAAAAGCAAGTGTGATTTTACAAGAAATAAAACTTTTTTTCTTAAGTCTAGTAATTTCAAAAGTTTTGCAAAACAAAAGTTTTCTAAAAGAATTCATGATATCATATATCATTGAGGATACACATATAGATAGCTCATCTCATGACATTCATGATAATAACTTGTAGGTAATGCATGCACACATAATTCACTTGGTAGAAACAAAGTTAGTAAAATAGTGTCTTACACATCCTATTAAGCATTATCTAAATAATGAAGAAATAGATTTACCAACACCAATGAATCATGCATGATATTGAGTTACATATGTATATAAAAGAGTCTTTGAAGATATAATGATAGCTAAGTATCTATCAAAGCTTTGGCATGATGCTTGGATTTAATTTAGGAATTGATTTGTGGCTTACGAATTTCGTATAGCATTTTGTACCTTACTGTTCATGGACCAAATGACCTCGTTTGATGGAAATAACTTTAGAAATAGATAGCTCTCTTCGAATAGGTAGAAATCGATATATAATATACGAAATTCTGAGTTAAAATGACCAAGTTATGGCCGTTTTAAGTTGGAATTTCATCTTAGACGAACTTTGACAAACTTGTTAGAGTAGAATTTATAAGTTCATTCAAACTTCATAGAAATACTCATTTGAGTTATTTCTTTTGATTAGGAGACTTGGGAGACGGACTAGACCTTCTCGATGACTATTACGATTAAGTGGATTTTCGCGTCATGGCAAAATGAGTTCACTATCCTTAAATTACATTCTTATGATTGTGCTTGTAATAATAGTGGCATTAGATTAGGGTAAGATAAAATTGGAATGTGCATGTGAATTTTAATTGATTGAATCGATGATAAGAATATTGAAATGAGAATTGTTATAAATATTTGTATGATTTAGTATAGAATTGAAGAATCTACAATATCTATGATCGCCTATAATTCGTTAATTAATATGCCATGATCTTATAAATAAATTGACCATGCATATCATATGTTGAGTCAGATTACATTTGTTATTATACCTTTGTGGGAAGAAGGTATAATAGCTGGGCAACGAGGGGTCGGAAAACTTGAATGTTGGCATAATAGCCTGAACTAAAATGGAAGTGGTGTAGGCACTTGTATCAACTACAAAATTTGTGAGTGGGTGGGCACCTGAATCAACCACAATGTACATAAGAAAAATTGAAGTCTATGGTCGTATGGGCCTGAAACACCTAACCTCGAATGGAGGGCATAAATCCATTCAACATAGGACTCCCAAAAAGTCTTATGTATTGTATACTTACGTGCTTGTGCATTTCATATGATTGATAATATAACTTGTATGCCTTATTGTATGATGAAGTATTTAACTTAGAATTGAAACTCACTAAGCTCATAAGCTTATACCCCTATAGTTTCCCGTTGCAGTATGATTATTTATGGCTATCTCCGAGAGGCCACTTTTGTAGGTATATCTTTTGGAATTTATGGAGCTTTGTGAAGAAGTCGGGACCTAGATGTTAGGCATAGACTTCTAGTTGAATCTCCTTAATCTTATATATATATATATATATATGTTGTTGTTGTAAGAGACTTTTGAGGACCTAAGGACTCTTGATATTTTGACGAGGGTATGCCCCTCAGATCTTGTAATAGTTTAATCTGGTTATAACTGCTATGATTTATATTCTTATCGCTATGCATGTCTCCTTAAGCTATATCGATTCAAAGTATGGTTCCCTATATGTTGAACGTAAGACTTACACCCGGTGTCTAAACTCATGGAGTGACTAAGGTTGTCATACTTGAGTTTAAAATTTCGAGTGTGGCGGACTGTCGTATTTAGGGTATCCTTTGGGGCATGATAGCAAGTTTTTTAATGTTATGAATATGATGAACTGACTAAAGTCTGGCTTGCAACATTAGAATTCTCTGGGTATGTCGCATTGTGGTATCGTAATGTATTGACTAATCGAAGAAGGAGTGGAGAAGTTGAGATCACCACATGGAAAATGATGAAATAGGTGATGTGATGTGATCTTAAAAACATCATGTTCAAAGCCAACTAAGTTCAAGTTCAATAAGTGATTTGAACAAATTGGAGGCTTAGTGAAGGAAGCTCCAAAGATTAACACAAGAGTAAAGCGGACTAAAGGGGCTGATAGAATAGTTTAGGACTCAAAAGATTGAAGAATTTCATGTTTTTGATAAAACTCACCAGCCTTGAAGATCAAGACCAGTGGCTAATATGTGCACTGCTCTAAAGCCCGTGGACTACTTGGCTAACACCGCTGGTCGCCGACCTATAAACAAACATAGCCAGCTTTAATTATTTCACACCAGCTTATGTTTATTCTATGTTTACGTTTTTGTTTTGGTGGTATTTTTGTACTTATGTCTTGTTTTTATTTTGTTTAGGGTTTCTTTTGAAAGTCTATAAATATACACTAGAGCTCCTTTGTAAAAAGACAGATTATGAGATTATTCTTTATGAATGAAACCGAAAGTTTCTCTCTATGAGTGTTCTTGATAGAACACGATATGAACTTATCAGATTTCTTTTAATCAGTGGCGTTCAAACCTTTGACTTATCAATCAAAATTTCCACATTTGATTGTGGCGTCTTCAACTATACAAAGGTTCCTGCTTCGTTATAAGCAGCTGGTCATGGTTTACACTGGGTTTCCTTAGATGATATTGGATTCTAATCCCAGATCTAGATATCGAATCACTGTCATAGGTTGGCATGATTCTTTATCCCATCATGATGCATAGGAGATTTATTCTATATTATTATTGATAAAATTATACTTGAGGTTGCAATCGCTGCAACAAGGTGGAATGAGTGTGGAAGATTATGTCAAAGAATTTGAAATTTTGACTATCCAGTGTAATGCAAAAGAACCTCAAGAGCAAACTATAGCCCGCTTCATAACTTGGTTGCAGTTTGAGATCGTTAGTGTAGTGGAACTCCAAAGTTTCCACACCTTAGAAGAAGCTATTAATTTGCATTGCAAGGTCAAAAGGCAACAAAAAAGAATTCCTTATTGATCTTCATTACTTCCTAATCAAGTATCTAGTTCCAATCAATCCTTCCATGATCAAAGATTTAAAGGAGAAGGTAGTAGAAATATCGGGAAAATGGAATGAGATGATAAACAAGGTAAGGCAGTTGCCAATACTAGTGGTACCAATGCCGAGGACAGATAGGTGGTAAGAGAAGTAGCCAGGTGAAATGCTTTAAGTGTTTAGGGTATGGACGCATTGCTTGTCAATGTCCAAACCGAAGAGTAATGGTAGCTGAGTCGGAACATGAAGAGTTGGAAGTTGTGAGTGAAGAAGAGAAAGAGGAGACGGAAAACTTAATGGAGGAGTTTGATGAGGAGGAAGATGGTACTACAAGAGTGTTAGGTCCCACTACTAACATGTCTTTAGTAGTAAAGCGAGCCCTGAATGTAGCTCAGACCACTAGTGATGAATAGAGAGAAAACATATTTCATATCAAGCGTAAGGTAAAAGATGCAGCTTGTGTGGTCATAATTGATGGTGGATGTTGTACAAATGTTGTGACTATTTCTATGGTCAAGAGACTCAAGCTTGCTACTATTCCACATCCATAACCCCATGCAATGTGACTCACTTCGTGGTATGCATGAATCAATTTATTGAAGGTATCATAGCATCATTATTATCAGTTTTAAAGTGATCATAGAATTTCAGACATATCAAATTCTATACTAAAATAAGCAATTCTTTACAATCAATTCTCGCCTTGATATTCTTAGTGTTCCTTCATACAACTTTACATATATAGCATTTTGTCTTTCTTTAATTCTAATGCATCTATACTACAAGCACAATCAAGTATGCAATTTAAGGAAATAAACTCACGTTACCATGGCGATACTTCTTCTAAACTGATGAGTCGATCAAACAATCCACCAAGTCAAAATAATCCTCGGGATATGGGTATTCTTCCTCGGGATCACCTAATCAAGAAAAATACCTGAAATGAGTATTTCTTGATAATTCTCTTGAAATTTGACAAAACTATGCCATAAGAACGTCAAAGTTTGTGTAGAAGACAATTCCAACTTAAAATGGCCATATCTTGGTCATTTTAACTCAAAATTGTGCAAATAATATACCGATTTCTACCTATTCAAAAAGATCTATCCATTTTTAAATCTTTCAAGCTACCTTAAGGTTGATAATACTTTTCTATTAAAGATTTTTTAAGAATCTTGGTTATAAAATTCTTACTAACATTTTAGTAAGTACGAAGACTAAAACAAGCTTTCCAAAATAAGTTAAAAATTAACTCACCAAGTAAAGTATACATAGGGAATAAAATTTGAGAATAACTTAGAAAACTAAAGTTTTTGAATCAAAGATTTTCTTTAAATAATTAAGGAAAATAAATTATATTGTATATTTAATGACTTAAAAATATTTAGTTTTATTTCCAAACAACTTAACATAAGTTTGTCAAACTTCACTTTTTCAACTATCAAGACAAGATTGTTTTTATGAAAATTCATTGGTTAAGATAACATCATTAGAATCATGGGTATTGTAAACCTCGGTATTCTCAATAGTTATGAAACCCCGGGAGTCGGAAGCGAAACCCTAATCCAATACAGGTTGAGTTCAGTGAGAGAAGCCTAGGAACCCTAAATCCGGCTTTCCTTCGGTTTTATAATAAAAGAAATTTTATAAAGTAAATGAAGTTGAATTATTGTTTTAAAGTACATTTCAAACCTTTGAAAGTTTTAAATTCGGGAATTTTTCAATTCCGAGCCTTCCCGAGCTCAATTACGGAAAAGTGTGCCTCGGACCATGGATTCAGAAAAATATTCCGGAATATTCATTAGAACCGTAATTTTATAAGGATTCTAAAAATATCAATTTCGTAATTTTCCGAGCTATAAAAACTGCAGTTATAGCTTTTCCCGTGTTTTCGGAACAACCAGTAAAGTAGATGTCTTATCTACTATTCACAAGTACAACCTACACTACACACTACCCATATCCTATTCTTACATCCTTACAACTACTCATTTCAATTTTCTTTTCTAAGAAATTATGTCTCTTAAATAATTATCACATTTATTACATTTAATTTACTAAATTACAAATATCAAATTTTTAAAAGCACACACACACACACAAGAAGTGTCGCCGCCGCGCCCCCCCCCCCCCCCCCCCCCCCTGTTTCCCTCTCAATTTATTTATTTTTGCTTCATTTTATTTATCTAAACCCTAATTCACTTCATATATATACATATTTTTCTCTCTCTCTCTTCATTTCTTCTTGTTTCAAATTTTGTAAAAGAAGAAAAACCTCTCTTCTCTCCCCCATTTGTGCCGTGAGTTTGCCCCTCCCCCTCTCTCACATTTCCAACTTGTTTCCTCTTCCTTACCCCTTCAACATTCCATTGGTATGTGTATTTGAGCTTTGTTCTTCCTAATCTTGTAATGGCAAAGCTATATCTTGTGTGTTTTCTCAATTAATCCCAATGAGCTCTTGCTAGGGACATGAAAACACATGAACAAGAATATCAAGCCATCATAAAAAAGACATGGATCTAGTGTTTAGATGTGTTTATGTTAAGATATCTCCTTAATCATGTATGTAAAGTAGAGATCTTGCATATATATTGTGGTTCATGCCATGAGATCCATGATTCATGCATTATATATAGTAGATCTAAAGTTTAGACATCCACATCTTCATGTACATGCATGATCATAGGGTTATTTTGTTTTCTATGCTTTGATGATCATAAAAATGTAGTCTTGTTCATGTATAGAGAAGTTAGATAGTAGATCTTCACATATGGGAAGCAAGAATATTGAAAAAGGAAAGGTTTTGTTAAATATGAAATGTTGGAAATTCGGATGAAAGTGAAACCCTACTTTAAAAACCCCCAAAATCAATTTTAAACTCATGTTTCATAAGAAAAATGAAGGGTATGTGTAATAGGTATATTGAAGGATGATTTTTATAAATTTAGGAGAGTTTAGGCATGATAGAAATGTAAAAATAAGGAATAAAGTTAGAATGGAAAATATTGAAATATGGATGTGTAGTCAAATTCGTAATTTAGGTTCATGCCTACAAGAACACTTAGAATTTAAGTCTAAATTGGATGTTTTATAAGCTAAATGAAGTCCTTAGATAATATATATATTGGAGCTTCAAATTTTAATGCATTAGACAAGTTTTTCCATAAGAAAAATGCAAGGAAATGAGATTTACAAAATTCGGATTTCTACAAGTAGCTAGTTTAAAAGATGTTTATCAAATGAAAAATGTGGATTTTTATGCATGAATGAAGGCCATGACTATTATAGACTTGAGGACTTATTTTTAGATAGATAACAAATGGGTTACAAGATTAAAAGTCAAAAAAACCCTAAGGAGCATTAAGTGGAAGAATAGCTTCTTAGAAATAACCTTTAAGGGATTTTCCAACACTTAAGAGTTCATGAGAGTTTATTATCACAAAATCATTATGACCATGCATATATTAAGTTCATCACATGGCATTCATATTAGTAATTCATTCCCATACCATTCATGCATGAATCATCAACTAGGAACATTTCTTATCAAAAGCAAAACAAATTTTTAAGATTGGAACATTTGCGGAACAGATCTGACCCCACTGTTCCGTGACCTTACTATTTTCAAAACTTGGAATTAATACTAGAAATAGATAGATCTTTCGAAGTAGATAGAGATCGATATAAAATTTGCGAAATTCCGAGTTAAAATGACCAAGTTATGGCCGTTTTAAGTCGGAACTTCCGCAAATAGCGAGAAATCCGAACTCATGTAGTTTAGATGTGTAGCTTGATTTGGTTACATAATGAGAATCTCATTAGGATTATTCTTGCTTGGTAGGTGATCCCGAGCAGGACGACATCCTACCTCCCGACTACTACTATTAGAAAGACCGGTATCCAATGGCCGAGTGAGTTTTACTTCCACTCTCAATTAATGAATATGATTGTAATGTAGTGGCACTAGCAGTATAGGCAAAGATAAAAAGAAATTGTATATGCATGATGGGGTATGTGGGAATTATATATGTTGTCTACTGTTGATATGTGAAATGAAATTTAAGGAATATCGAAACCGGGTGTTAAGCTATTGACTGATTAGCCAGTATCTTATGATGAATGTCTGCGAATACTTGTTGGTCACCTAAGAGAATTGAACTAATGTATATTCGACTTCAATTGTAAATTGGATTCATTCATATCACGATAGGGTTGGAGCATTCGCATTGGTTGGTTTTTCGTGACCCATAAAACGAATATGTTGGTTAATCGTGATCCATAAAACGAATTTGTTGGTTAATCGTGATCCATAAAACGAAATATTGTTAGTTGACCATGAGCTTAAATGGCGTCGTATCGTAGGATTCGTTAATCTGCTAACCCGGGATGAAGGGCACAAGTCCATCCACATATGATTTCCGGTTGGTCATATGTTTGTTGATCACATTTGTTTGATGCATACACTTGCTTGAATAATCACTTGTTTGAATGAATTGTATTCAATTGTGTTATGGAAGTTATTACTCACTAAGCTAGTTAGCTTACGCCCCCATAGTTTTTATCTATTGCAGCACGAGTTTATATGGCTTAGGTCGAGGCAAGCCACAGCACATGTACTGGAGATAGGAGTTTCCCCTAGAAGTTTAATCCATTCTTTTTTTATAGACTTCCGTTGGAAACTAAGGACTCTGGATGACTGTAATGGACTTGTTATTATTTTGCGGGGGAATGCCCCTTAGATGTTGTAAACTATAATTATGCGTTTTGATTTATTATCTATGGCTAATGAATGCCACGTTAAATTGTTTAACTCCATTTTTCGCAGTATTCTATTGTCGTAAAGGAACGCTTTACATCTACTTAAGACTCTCGAAGGGCTTGGGTAGGGAACTCGAGAGTCTTATTTAGTATGTGGCGAGCTGTTACGTTTATGATACCCTACGGGGCGTGACAGTTTAAGTTGGTATCAGAGCACTAGGTTATAAAGCAAGACAATAGGATTAAAAGAAATCGGACTTAGAAATCTAACTAATAGGTTAAATGGAGTTAAAAATCTTTTCTTGCTAAGTCTGACTAGGAGTGTTGTATTATTGTAGGTCTCCTTGGGTGAGACCAGGGAGCGGGCCAGGAACTTTACAAAGAGAAACGATGAGACGATGGTGGAATATAGGTTGAGGTTAAGAGAGTTGTGTGAAGATTTTGCCTTAGCCTGACAACCCCGGACTATAGGGGAAATGTACAAGTTGTGGAAGGATGGATTGAGATATACCAGATGGGCTTCGGTAGTGGATCGATTGAGGTATGATCCCATGGGAAGAAGGAGCTGGACAAAATTGTAAACAATTTATACTCTAGAGAGGATCATGGTTGATTATGGGCATGAGCCCATGACTAGAGAAGCTACATTTATTTTGAAGGGTGGAGGAAACCAAACCCCTCCAGATTTTAGAGTATGGATTCCCATAGGGCCTTTATATGTGTATACCCATGATAATTTGTATGATCACCCTGACTGGAATTTAGCAGATGCATGGAATCATATCACATGGCATGCGATCTACTTAGATATTCTCCCACCCCGAGTGATAGCTCTACCTCCAGCTATTGATATAGGCATTCAATAGAATGGGGCACCTGTGATTGGAGAGGATGAAGAAGAAGAAGAAGAAGAAGAGGAAGAGGACCCTGAGGAGGATCGTAACTGGGAAGAAAATGTAGTTCCTAGAACCCCTACCCCACCAGCCGACCCGATTGTATGGGATTTTAATCGGGAGCTGGAGATACCTGATAGTGGTAGGGTAGAACCCGAGTTTGACCCTTTGATGTGGAGGGATGTTTATGTAGAAGGTGAAAATCCCCTTGTACTTGATATGGTAGTAGTTGAGCCTGTAGCCCCCGAGCCTATGGAGGTAGAAGGCATGGGTGGAGAGCCAGTGAGAGAGAATGAGATAATAGAGACTCAGGTGGGTGAGCCGGAGGTTAGAGGTGAGGAGAATGATGTAAGCCCGAGGGAAGGGCAAGGTACCGAGGAAAAGGAAGAAAGTGAAGACCCGGAACCCTTAGTCCGACCTGCTAGGAAATGGAGGATGACTACGAGGAAATACCTTAGTTTGTTCATCCGACGGGACGACGGTGGTTCTACCAACACGAGACGACCTCTTAACCCGACCCCCAGTGGCTCTAGTGATGAGTAGAGACCATTCGCTTCCTTCTAGATTGATTTCTAAATTTTCGCAAATTCAAAACTTTATTAACAAATTTAGTCCTTTTTGGAATCTGAAACCTCCTAAGAATACTAAAAATTCATTAAATAATGTGAAAATAGACGGAACCGACGAATTCGGAATCGGGAACAATGGTCTAACTCGAACGAAGCCGATCAGCCGGCTATGCCACCACCTAACCCCCAAGGGGCTGCACCCAAAATCAACAGGGTGATGTGCTAAATGCGATTGGACAATTGGCCAATCTTCTGAACACCTTCATTCAAAATCAGAATCCGGTTCAGAACCCCCACCCTGGGCAAAGTGCTCGGGATTCGGCCCCACATCCCCCACCGGCAGATCATCGGGAAATGACTGCAGAGGCACCTGCTCCACAAGAGGAGCATTCCTATAATGTGTAGTTGCCGCCACCCCCGCCATACAGGAGACCCCACCGAAGCTCCTTACCTGATTTTATTAAGAGCAACCGGTATTTTGATGGGGCATTCGGCAAGCCGGATGAAGCCAAGGACTGGTTGGCTCACGTTGAGCGTCTTTTGCTGCATACGAGATTCCACCTTACCTGCAGTTGGAATATGGAACGTATATGCTGAGGTACAATGCGCGGTCGTGGGGGACTCTAAAAGAAGAAACCTGACTGCTCCTGCCACTTGGAAACCTTTCGCCGGAATTTCTGAACAATTATTTTCCCTCCAGCTTGAGGGTGAAATATAGTGCTGATTTCCTCCATATAAAGCAAAAGGGGAGGACAGTAGAGCAGTATGAAACCGAGTTCGTTCACTTGCTGCAGTATGCCCCTGAGTCTTTCAGGGATAGTGAAGAATTAAAGAAGCAGGTATTTCTAGGAGGCTTAGACGAAGATCTGCGGATCAAGTTGGAAGAGTTTGGAGTCAGGACATATCCTGAAATGGTAGAGAAGGCCCGGGTAATTGAAGGGGCCAGAAAAAGAAAATACCAAGAGCCAGAAAAGAGGGTATTTAGAAAGAGGCCATTCGACGCCTCGAGTTCAGGATTCAAAGGAAAGAGGTACAGGCCGTACCAAGGATTCAAAGAGGAGTCTAGTCGCAAACCGACCCAGTTCAAGGCCAACGTCACATGTTGGAAGTGTAAGGGAGCACACGCTCCTAAGCAGTGCTAGTTGTTGAAAAACAAATGCTATTTCTGTGGCGACGCTGGCCACATGGTCTACACGTACCCAAAGAAGCTGGCTGTGACTTGCTTTATTTGCAAGGAGAAGGGGCATCTAGCCTCTGAATGTTCCCAGCGGAAAAGCGTAGCCGCTCGACCTTATGGAACTCCAAGTAATACCGACCCTATGAGGTCGGGTAACAAAAGTAGGAGCCGAGCAGCCTCAGCAATGCATGGGATGAGATTGTATAACTTGAAGGCCAGTGGATGGTCGAGGAAGATGAGGAGGAGGATGTAGAATTGGCAGCTTTGGATCAAAGCGAAGGCGCTGATAACGGCCTGGTGATAGGTTATTAACAGAAACCCTCCTTAGCTAAAATTTAAGTTATCAATTTGAATTGTTGCCTGAATGAAATTGATTATGATATGGGAAAGCTGGAAGTAGGAACCCTGTGTAGATAACCTTAAGGATGTTGTAGGGATCAATTGTGATGGATATTTGTTGACCTCAGGACACATACGGGTGAATGGCGTGGAAGCTTACGTTTTATTTGACACGGGAGCTGTAAACCCGGTATACTTAGTAGTCAAGAAACCCCAGGAGTTAGAAGCGAAACCCTAATTCGGTCCAGTTTGGGTCTAGTGAGTGAAGCCTAGGAACTCTAAATCCGGCTTTCCTTCGGTTTTACAATAAAATAAATATTATGAAGTAAAGGAATGTGAATTATTGTTTAAAAGTACATTCTAAACCTTTGAAAGTTTTAAATTCGGGAATTTTTCAATTCCGGGCCTTCCCGAGCTCAATTACTGAAAAGCGTGCCCCGAACCACGGATTCAGAAAAATATTCTGGAATATTCATTAGAACCGTAATTTTATAAGGATTCCAAAAATATCAATTTCATAATTTTCCGAGCTATAAAAATTACAGTTATAGCTTTTCCCGTGTTTTCGGAACAACCGGTAAAGTAAATGTCTTGTCTACTATTCACAAGTACAACCTACATTACACACTACCCATACCCTATTCTTACATCCTTACAACTACTCATTTCAATTTTCTTTTCCAAGAAATTTTGTCTCTTAATCAATTATCACATTTTTACATTTAATTTACTAAATTACAAAATTTCAATTTTTCAAAAAAACACACACACACACACACCATGGATGGCCGGCAACCCCCCCCCCCTTGATTTTCCTCCCATTTAATTTATTTGCAATTTTTATTTCATTACTAAATCTTAATGCCTTCATATATAAACATATTTCTCTCTCTCTCTCTCTTTTTTCTTCTTGTTTTAATTTTTGAAAAAGAGAAAAAGCTCTCTCCTTCTCCTCCATTGTGCCGTGAGGTTGCCCCTCCTCCCCCTCACAACTTCAACTTGCTTTCTTCTTTTTCCATCTCAAGACTCCTTTGGTATGTTGATTTAGGTCTTGTTCTTCCTACATATTGTAATGGCAAGACTATATCTTGTGTGTTTTCTTATTTAATCCCAATGAGCTCATGCTAGGGACATGAAAACTCATGAACAAGAATATCAAGATCACAAGACATGGATCTAGTGTTTAGAGAAGTTTATGTTAAAATATCAACTTGTTCATGCATGTAAAGTAGAGATTGTACATATATGTTGTTCATGCCATGAGAATCCATGATTCATGCATTATATTAGTAAGATCTAAAGTTTGACAACCACATTTTTCATGTACATGCATGATCATAGGTTATTTTATTTTCTATGCATTGATGATCATAAAAATGTAGTCTTGTTCATGTATAGAGATGCTAGATAGTGGATCTTTACATATAGGAAGCAAGAACATTGAAAAAGGAAGGACCTTGTCAAACATGAAATGTTGAAAATTCGGATGAAATGGAAGCCCTACCTTAAAAGCCACCAAAATCATTTTTTTACTCATGTTCCATAAGAAAAATGAAGGGTATGTGTAATAGGTATATTGAAGGAATGATTTTTATAAGTTTAGATGAGTTTAGGCATGATAGGAATGTAAAAACAAGTGGTGGAGTTAGAATGAAAATTATTAGAATGTGATCAATAGTTAAAATTCGTAACTTAGGTTCATGCCTACAAGAACACTTGGTATTTAAGTCTAAATTGGATGTTTTATAAGCTAAATGAAGTCCTTAGATAATATATATATATATTGGAGCTTGAATTTTTAATGCATTAGATAAGTTTTCCCTTAAGAAAAATGCAAGAAAATGAAATTTAGAAAATTCGGATTTTTACAAAAAGCTTGTTCAAAGACATGTTTACCAAATGAAAAATAGGAATTTTTATCAATGAATGAAGGCCATGATTAATATAGACTTTGAGAACTTATTTTTAGTTAAATAATAAGTGGATTACAAGATTAAAAGTCAAGGAAACCCTAAGGAGTATAATGTGGAAAAATAGCTTCTTAGAAATAATCTTTATGGGAATTTTCCAACACTTAAGAGTTCATAAGAGTTTATTATCACAAAAATTATTATGACCATTCATATATTAAGTTCATCACATGGCATTCATATTAGTAATTCATTCCCATATCATTCATGCATGAGTCATCAACTAGGAACATTTCTTATCAAAAGCAAAACAAAATTTTGAGATTGGAACATTTGCGGAACAGATCTGATCCCACTGTTCCGTGACCTTACTATTTTCAAAACTTGGAAATAATACTAGAAATAGGTAGATCTTTCGAAGTAGATAGAGATCGATATAAAATTTGCGAAATTCCGAGTTAAAATGACCAAGTTATGGCCGTTTTAAGTCGGAACTTCCGCAAATAGCGAGAAATCCGAATCCATATAGTTTAGATGTATAGCTTGATTTAGTTACATAATGAGAGTCTCATTAGGATTATTCTTGCTTGGTAGGTGATCCCGAGCAGGACGACACTCTACCTCCCGACTACTACTATAGGAAGATTGGCGTCCAATGGCCGAGTGAGTTTTACTTCCACTCTCAATTAATGAATGTGATTGTAATGTAGTGGCACTAGTGGTGTAGGCAAAGATAAAGAGAAATTGTATATGCATGATGGGGTATATGGGAATTATATATGTTGTTTACTGCTGATATGTGAATTGGAACGTAAGGAATATCGAAACCGGGTGTTAAGCTATTGACTGATTAGCTAGTATCTTATGATGAATGCCTGCGAACACTTGTTGGTCACTTGAAAGAATTGAATTAATGAATATTCGGTTTCAAATATAAATTGAATCCATTCATATCACGATGGGGTTGGAGCATTCGCATTGGTTGGTTTTTCGTGATCCATAAAACGAATATGTTGGTTAATCGTGATCCATAAAACGAAATATTGTTAGTTGACCGTGAGCTTAAACGGCGTCGTACCGCAGGATTCGTTAATCTGCTAACCCGGGATGGAGGGCGCAAGTCCATCCACATATGATTTCCGGTTGGTCATATGTTTGTTGATCACATTTGTATGATGCATACACTTGCTTGAATAATCACTTGCTTGAATGATTGTATTTAATTGTGTTATGGAAGTTATTACTCACTAAGCTAGTTAGCTTACGCCCCCATAGTTTTTATCTATTGCAGCACGAGTTTATATGGCTTAGGCCGAGGCAAGCCACAGCACAGGTACCGGAGATAGGAGTTTCCCGTAGAAGTTTAATCCATTTCTTTTTGTATAGACTTCCATTGGAAACTAAGGACTCTGGATGACTGTAATGGACTTGTTATTATTTTGCGGGGGAATGCCCCTTAGATTTTGTAAACTATAATTATGCGTTTTGATTTATTATCTATGGCTATTGAATGCACGCTAAACTGTTTAACTCCATTTGTCGAAGTATTCTATTGTCGTAAAGGAACGCTTTACATCTAATTAAGACTCCGAAGGGCTCGGGTAGAGAACTCGAGAGTCTTACTTAGTATGTGGCGGGCTGTTACGTTTAGGATACCCTACAGGGCGTGACAGGAGCGACTCATTCGTTCATCACCAATAGTTTGGCTAACCAATTGAGATTACCTATAGCCACAACTACGGTTAGCCTACGGATTAAGACCCCCACAGGAAGTGTTGTATCAACCCGACAATTGGTGAAGGATTGTCCGTTGGAAGTTCATGGACACAACTCCAAAAGTGATTTGATAATGTTGGAGATGAATAAATACGAAGTTATCCTCGGAATGAGTTGGCTAAGTAAGGTAAAAGCGATGGTGGATTGCCAAAAGAAAACAGTGAGTTTCTATGATCAATTGGGAGAAAAAGTAGAATTTGTGGGAGAAACCCTAGTTCCGAGAAGGTTCGGTGTAAACTCGTTTGAGCTAATGATGGAGGATGAAGAAATAATACCGATTGAAGGTGTCTTAGATGAAGAGGGAACCCGTGAGAAAAAGGATATACCGATAGTGAATGAGTATTTGGATGTGTTTCCTGAGATCCTACCGGGATTACCACCAAAAAGAGAAATTGATTTTGAGATCGTTTTAGCTCCAAATACCGAACCGATATCCAAAGCACCATACCGGATAGCACCGGCCGAGTTGAAGGAGCTAAAGACACAGTTGCAAGAACTTCTGGATCAAAAGTTTATAAGACCGAGTGTATCACCATGGGGCGCACCCGTTTTGTTCATAAAGAAGAAAGATGGATCGATGAGATTGTGTATCGATTATGGTGAGTTAAATAAAGTGACTGTCAAGAATCGAATCCCTTGCCAATAATTGATGATTTGTTTGATCAATTGCAAGGGGCTTGTGTGTTCTCACGTATTGATTTACGTTCGGGATACCATCAATCGAGGATTAAGCCTGAGGATGTACCTAAGACGGCTTTTCGTACTCGTTATGGACACTACGAGTTCCTGGTAATGTCATTTGGATTGATAATGCGCCAGCTACATTTATGGATCTGATGAACAGAGTCTATAAGCCACTTTTGGATAAATGTGTGATAGTCTTCATAGTCGACATACTCATATATTCGAAGACCAAGGAACAAGACGAGGAACATCTTCGTTTAGCATTGCAAACATTACG
Source organism: Combretum micranthum (assembly GCA_024138025.1). Classification (NCBI taxonomy): domain Eukaryota; kingdom Viridiplantae; phylum Streptophyta; class Magnoliopsida; order Myrtales; family Combretaceae; genus Combretum; species Combretum micranthum. Next base: position 128,367 of record JAMXBD010000618.1, read on the forward strand.
GGATAATAAGCTGTACGCCAAGCTGTCCAAGTGTGACTTTTGGTTAGACAGGATATCATTTCTTGGACACGTAGTAACCGGTGATGGGATATCAGTCGACCCCGGAAAAGATCAAGGCTGTAGTGGATTGGAAACCACCGCAAACAGTTACCGAAGTAAGGAGTTTCTTGGGATTAGCTGGCTACTATCGCAAGTTTGTGAAGGATTTCTCTAAGATAGCCAAGCCACTAACTCAGTTAACTCAAAAGAATGAGAAATTCATTTGGACGGACAAGAGGGAACAGAACTTTCAGGAATTGAAGCGAAGATTGGTTTCGGCACCGATTCTAGTTCTACCAGACCCAGAAAAGCCCTACACGGTACATAGTGACGCCTTAAGGAATGGCCTTGGATGCGTCCTGATGCCAGAAGGGAAGGTTATTGCATATGCTTCTCGGCAATTGAGACCGCATGAACAGAATTATCCTACGCATGATTTGGAGCTAGCTGCCGTTGTCTTTGCTTTGAAGTTATGGAGACATTATCTGTATGGACAAAGGTGTGAGATATATACAGATCATAAGAGTCTTAAATACCTGTTTACACAGAAGGAGCTAAACATGAGACAAAGGAGGTGGCTAGAATTAATAAAGGATTATGATCTGGGAATAAATTACTGTCTAGGGAAAGTGAATGCAGTCGCGGATGCCCTAAGTTGGAAAAATCACGGGGAAGTAGCCGCCTTGATCATAAGTCAAAAAGATTTGATTAAGGAATTTGAGAAGCTAAGGATTGAGTTCATAGACCGAAGCGCTGAGTTGGAGATATCCAATCTGGTACTGGAACCGACCCTCATAGAGAGGATCAAAGAAGCCCAAAGGTATGACGAGGTGATACAAAAGATAAGAAGGGAAGTCCAGGTAGGAAAGTACCTTGACTTTGCCATAGATGATGAGGACGTGGTCAGAATGAAGGGGAGACTGTGCGTGCCAGAGGATGAGGAGTTGAGGAAGGAAATAATGAGTGAGGCTCATAACTCCGGATATACCATGCATCCGGGAGACACCAAAATGTATCAAGATTTGAAGACCCGCTATTGGTGGAATGGCATGAAGCGAGATGTGGCAGATTATGTGATGAAGTGTCCAGTATGCCAACAGGTGAAGGTAGAACACCAGAGACTGGGTGGATTGCTAAAGCCCTTACCTATTCCGGAATGGAAATGGGATCAGATATCCATGGATTTTGTGTGTGGTTTCCCTAAGACTCTATCTGGTTGTGATGCAATATGGGTAATAGTGGACCGATTGACTAAGTCGGCGCATTTCTTACCCATAAATATGACCTACTCAATGGAAAGATTAGCCAAGATCTATATCAGAGAGATCGTAAGATTACATGGCATACCTGCAGGGATTATCTCCGATAGAGACCCGAGATTCGTGTCCAAGTTTTGGGCAAGCTTGCAAAAGAGCTTGGGCACCAAATTGCACTTTAGCACGGCTTATCACCCTCAGACCGATGGACAGTCTGAGCGGACGATCCAAACCCTAGAAGACATGCTGAGAGCGTGTGCCTTGGAATTCAAAGGGAATTGGGATAGCCATGTACACCTAATCGAGTTTGCCTACAATAACAGCTATCACTCCACCATCCAGATGCCACCGTATGAAGCTTTGTATGGACGGCGTTGTAGATCCCCTTTGTTTTGGGATGAAGTGGAAAAGGTAGCAATTGGGCCGGAATTGGTACAAGAAGCCGCGGATAAGGTGAGGTTGATTCAGCGGAAAATGAAAGAAGCTCAGGACCGGCAAAAGAGCTGGGCAGATTTGAAAAGAAGAGAACTTGAGTTTAAGGTGGGTGATCACGTGTACCTAAAAATAAATCCATTAAAAGTATTAAGAGGATGCGTACACAAGGGAAGTTAAGCCCAAGATACATTGGACCTTTTGAAATATTGGAAAGAGTCGGAGATCTGGCGTATCGGCTAGCCCTACCACCAAATTTGTCCGGGATCCATAATGTATTCCATGTGTCAGTGTTGAGGAGGTATGTGGCCGACCCGGAAAGGATTCTGGAGTTGGAACCAATTCAGCTAAAGGAGAACCTGACATATGACGAACACCCAGTGAAGATATTGGATAAGAAAACTCCAAGGCTACGAAACAAAGACACCCACTATGTTAAAGTGCTATGGAGGAATCATGCCTTTGAGGAGGCAACCTGGGAAGCTGAAGAGGAAATCCGGAGGAAGTACCCCGAGATATTTAAAAGACAAGGTACGTCAGTTCCATTTTGAGGAAAAAACTTTATTTGAGGTGGGAAGGTTGTAAACCCCGGTATTCTCAATAGTTAGGAAACCCCGGGAGTCGGAAGCGAAACCCTAATCCGATGCAGGTTGAGTTCAGTGAGAGAAGCCTAGGAACCCTAAATCCGACTTTCCTTTGGTTTTATAATAAAGGAAATTTTATAAAGTAAATGAAGTTGAATTATTGTTTTAAAGTACATTTCAAACCTTTGAAAGTTTTAAATTCGGGAATTTTTCAATTCCGAGCCTTCCCGAGCTCAATTACGGAAAAGCGTGCCCCGGACCACGGATTCAGAAAAATATTCCGGAATATTCATTAGAACCGTAATTTTATAAGGATTCCAAAAATATCAATTTCGTAATTTTCCGAGCTATAAAAATTACAGTTATAGCTTTTCCCGTGTTTTCGGAACAACCGGTAAAGTAGATGTCTTGTCTACTATTCACAAGTACAACCTACACTACACACTACCCATACCCTATTCTTACATCCTTACAACTACTCATTTCAATTTTCTTTTCCAAGAAATTTTGTCTCTTAAATAATTATCACATTTATTACATTTTAATTTACTAAATTACAAATATCAAATTTTAAACACACACACACACACAAAAGGAGTGGCCGGCGCCACCCCCCCCCCCCCCCCCCCCCCCCCGTGTTTCCCTCTCAATTATTTATTTTTGCTTCATTTTATTTATCTAAACCCTAATTCACTTCATATATATACATATTTTTCTCTCTCTCTCTTCATTCTTCTTTTCAAATTTTGTAAAAGAAGAAAAACCTCTCTTCTCTCCCCATTTGTGCCGTGAGTTTGCCCCCCCCCTCTCCACATTTCCAACTTGTTTCCTCTTCCTTACCCCTTCAACATTCCATTGGTATGTGTATTTGAGCTTTGTTCTTCCTAATCTTGTAATGGCAAAGCTATATCTTGTGTGTTTTCTCAATTAATCCCAATGAGCTCTTGCTAGGGACATGAAAACACATGAACAAGAATATCAAGCCATCATAAAAAAGACATGGATCTAGTGTTTAGATGTGTTTATGTTAAGATATCTCCTTAATCATGTATGTAAAGTAGAGATCTTGCATATATATTGTGGTTCATGCCATGAGATCCATGATTCATGCGTTATATATAGTAGATCTAAAGTTTAGACATCCACATCTTCATGTACATGCATGATCATAGGGTTATTTTGTTTTCTATGCTTTGATGATCATAAAAATGTAGTCTTGTTCATGTATAGAGAAGTTAGATAGTAGATCTTCACATATGGGAAGCAAGAATATTGAAAAAGGAAAGGTTTTGTTAAATATGAAATGTTGGAAATTCGGATGAAAGTGAAACCCTACTTTAAAAACCCCAAAAATCAATTTTAAACTCATGTTTCATAAGAAAAGAAGGGTATGTGTAATAGGTATATTGAAGGATGATTTTTATAAATTTAGGAGAGTTTAGGCATGATAGAAATGTAAAAATAAGGAATAAAGTTAGAATGGAAAATATTGAAATATGGATGTGTAGTCAAATTCGTAATTTAGGTTCATGCCTACAAGAACACTTAGAATTTAAGTCTAAATTGGATTTTTATAAGCTAAATGAAGTCCTTAGATAATATATATATTGGAGCTTCAAATTTTAATGCATTAGACAAGTTTTTCCATAAGAAAAATGCAAGGAAATGAGATTTACAAAATTCGGATTTCTACAAGTAGCTAGTTTAAAAAGATGTTTATCAAATGAAAAATGTGGATTTTTATGCATGAATGAAGGCCATGACTACTATAGACCTTGAGGACTTATTTTTAGATAGATAACAAATGGGTTACAAGATTAAAAGTCAAAGAAACCCTAAGGAGCATTAAGTGGAAGAATAGCTTCTTAGAAATAACCTTTATGGGATTTTCCAACACTTAAGAGTTCATAAGAGTTTATTATCACAAAATCATTATGACCATGCATATATTAAGTTCATCACATGGCATTCATATTAGTAAATCATTCCCATACCACTCATGCATGAATCATCAACTAGGAACATTTCTTATCAAAAGCAAAACAAATTTTTAAGATTGGAACATTTGCGGAACAGTTCTGACCCCACTGTTCCATGACCTTACTATTTTCAAAACTTGGAATTAATACTAGAAATAGATAGATCTTTCGAAGTAGATAGAGATCGATATAAAATTTGCGAAATTCCGAGTTAAAATGACCAAGTTATGACCGTTTTAAGTCGGAACTTCCGCAAATAGCGAGAAATCCGAACTCATGTAGTTTAGATGTGTAGCTTGATTTGGTTACATAATGAGAACCTCATTAGGATTATTCTTGCTTGGTAGGTGATCCCGAGCAGGACGATACCCTACCTCCTGACTACTACTATTAGAAAGACCGGTGTCCAATGGCCGAGTGAGTTTTACTTCCACTCTCAATTAATGAATGTGATTGTAATGTAGTGGCACTAGCAGTATAGGCAAAGATAAAAAGAAATTGTATATGCATGATGGGGTATGTGGGAATTATATATGTTGTCTACTATTGATATGTGAAATGAAATTTAAGGAATATCGAAACCGGGTGTTAAGCTATTGACTGATTAGCCAGTATCTTATGATGAATGTTTGCGAATACTTGTTGGTCACCTAAGAGAATTGAACTAATGTATATTCGACTTCAATTGTAAATTGGATTCATTCATATCACGATGGGGTTGGAGCATTCACATTGGTTGGTTTTTCGTGACCCATAAAACGAATATGTTGGTTAATCGTGATCCATAAAACGAATTTGTTGGTTAATCGTGATCCATAAAACGAAATATTGTTAGTTGACCATGAGTTTAAACGACGTCGTACCGTAGGATTCGTTAATCTGCTAACCCGGGATGGAGGGCACAAGTCCATCTACATATGATTTCCGGTTGGTCATATGTTTGTTGATCACATTTGTTTGATGCATACACTTGCTTGAATAATCACTTGTTTGAATGAATTGTATTCAATTGTGTTATGGAAGTTATTACTCACTAAGCTAGTTAGCTTACGCCCTCATAGTTTTTATCTATTGCAGCACGAGTTTATATGGCTTAGGCCGAGGCAAGCCACAACACAGGTACCGGAGATAGGAGTTTCCCCTAGAAGTTTAATCCATTCTTTTTGTATAGACTTCCGTTGGAAACTAAGGACTCTGGATGACTGTAATGGACTTGTTATTATTTTGCGGGGGAATGCCCCTTAGATGTTGTAAACTATAATTATGCGTTTTGATTTATTATCTATGGCTAATGAATGCCACGTTAAACTGTTTAACTCCATTTGTCGAAGTATTCTATTGTCGTAAAGGAACGCTTTACATCTACTTAAGACTCCCGAAGGGCTTGGGTATGGAACTCGAGAGTCTTATTTAGTATGTGGCGGGCTGTTACGTTTAGGATACCCTACGCGGCGTGACAGGTATAATATGAGTTGCATACGCATTAAAAAGATTTTTCAACTATATGTATATATATATATATTTACATGATTTCTATGGGATTTTTGGTTGATACAAAGTTAGAAAAATAGTATTTTAAAGGCTGGAATTTTTGGATTGATTTTATATCATATGTAAACCCCTAAAGTTTTACGATCAATTAAGCCTAAACCCTAGTTAGAGGTCAATCGAAAACCGTAAATTCAACAAAACCCTAGTTAGACATAACAATTTAAGTCCAAAAATCCCGTGTTCGTAAAAATATGAGGTTTCAAAAAATATAAGTTTTAGAATTTTTCGATAACTAAAAATATCATATATAACCTTTTTACACGTATTTTTATTACTACCGATAATTTAATTGTCTTATTTACTATTCATTACTATTCTCTACTTTCATCTATCTTTACTTTTTTTTACAACCTATACTCCTATTTTCTTACAATTTTCATTTTCAATACAACTTCACATCTCTCACATCTTATTTTTTATTAATAAAAATACAAAATAAAAAATTAAAATCTCTCTCCCTCTCTCTCTACCTAGATAGCACTTGTAAGCCCCAGCTTTCTTGGTAGACCAAGCTTGACTTCGAGAACTGAATCGGAAACCAAACCTTAAACCGGAATAATTAGGGTTAGAAAAAAAACCTAGAAACCCTAAGTCCGGCTTCACCTAGAATTAAACCATAAAAGTTATGAGAGCAAGTTGACTTAGATTATAGTTCTAAAGAATATATCGAGACATAAAAAGATCAGTTTTTGAGAAATTATCTGTTTCGAACCCGATTGGGATCCATTTTAGAAAACCGACCCTCAGGACTCGAAATTAGAAAAATATTCTGGAATACTCATTAAGACCGGAATTTAATAAGGTATTAAAAAATATATCTATTATAATTTTTCGATTTATAAAAATTATTTAAACCATGAGTCCACATAATTAATTAAAAAAGTTCTAGGGGCATTCCCCTGTAAAATAATATCAAGCTTAAAAATAGTCTTTTACAGTCATTCGATAACTAATAGAGTTTCCTATGGAAGTCTACACAAAACCAAACATAAACTTCTAATAGAAACTCCTAATTCTTGTACCTGCTCGGTTGGAAGCCTCGGCCTTAACCAAATATATGGATACTGCAATAAGAAAAAGTTGTAGGGGCGTAAGCTACACTAGCTTAGTGAGTAAATACTTCCATAAAGACATTTGTAACAAATCAATCAATCAAGTTAATTATTCAATCGTATGGAATGCATCAACCACATGAACAAACAATCATATGATCGGCCGGAAATCATATGTGAATGGATTTGTGCTCTCCATTCGGGGTTAGCAGATTAACAAATACTGCGATACTATCGTTGAATTAATAAGCCGTTTATGGATCATGGATAACCAACTTATGTCGTTTATGGATCACGATCAACCAACTTTTAGCTATTTACTGATCACGGGTAACCAACATATGCTAATGCTTCATCCCCATCGTGGAGTGATTATGTCCGTATTAATTTATCAAACCGAATAGTCATTAATACCAATTTCTTAGGTGATCAACAAATCTCGCAGACAATCACTCCTATAATACTCTAAACAAGCATAAGTTAATCACCCGATTTCGATATTCTTAATACCATTTCTCACTCAATAATAAACATACATAATCCTCCATTATTCCCATCATGCAATTCCATTTTTGTCTTTTGCCTTATGATCTAGTGCAACTATTTACAATCACAAGCAAGAATGAAATTATGAAGTAATACTCACATGGTCATTGGTCATCGGTCTCTTAGTAATAGTAATGCAGTGGTAATGTGTAAGGCCCTAGATTTTTCGATAATATTAGCAAACCCAAAGAACCGGAAGTTGAAACGAAACCTTAAATTTAACCTAGTTATATGATTAATCTAATGAATCTAGATCCGACAATCCCGTTTTCTTAAACCCTAGAAAACGAAAGTGAAATAATTATGGAATATGGTTCGTAATAATATAGGAAAGCCTAAAAATATCGGATTCGAATTTTTCTAGTGTCCCTCGGATCCGATCGGGATCAGTTTTATAAAACCGTACCGGTGCACCAGATAGCAAAAATATTCCAACAACACCAATAGATTCGTAAAAATATAAGGTTTTCAAAAATATCAGGTTTAGAATTTTTCGGTAACTAAAAATAACAGATATAGGTCTTTTACTCATATTTTCTTTACTACCAGTATTTTAATTGTCTAGTCTACTATTCATAGTACTTTTTTACTGTTCATCACTATTCATCTATCTCTACTTTTTCTTACACTCTACCATACCTATACCTTACAATTTACCTTTCCCATACAACTTTAATCACATCATACTTTACACATTACTTCTTTTAACACAAAACAAACAAAATAAATAATTTCTCCCCCCCTTAAGGACCCAAAACCGGGGCCTATCCCTTCCCTCTTCCATTAATTTAATTTCAATTTGAATTAATTTTAATCACACTAATTTCCACTCCAAAAATCTATAAATACCCCCTTCCTCCTTCATTCTTTCACACGACAAAATTCATACTAAAACTCTCTCAAAATCACTCCACAAATTTACTCTCCCAAAATCTCTTCCAAGCTCTCTCCTTCCATTAGAAAACCAAAACCCACATAACACTACATCCCATTCTTTTCTTCTTCAACCAACACATAAACTTTAGGTAAAAATTTCTCTTATTTACTCATCATGTTCATATAACTTAACATGAGTTTAGTGTATGTTTATTAGACTCATTGAGTTAAAGAAGCAACAATTTATTCATGTTTTATTTTTATTCATGTTCTTATTTTCTTTATGCTACTATTATGTTGATATTGTTATTATTGTTTCTAACCTAACTTATATAAGTATTATGTATATATATTTATTTAGAGCATATAAGCTCATTTGTTGTTTATTTATTTTCAAGTCTTGCAATTTATTTACTTGTTTTATGTAAATATTAAGACTAGTCTTTCTAGTCTTAGACTTGTCCATATCAAGTCAAAATAATTTTCTTTCTTTGTTTTTCTTTTCTTTTGAGGACTAATCTATTCTTAGTCTCGGGATACCTTGATGAAGCTAAGGTTCCCAATACTTGACTTTATTTTTATGCTATTATTTTATTGTTTTTATATTTCTCATAGTTATGTATTCTCATTCATGCATGGATATGATGTTATTGTCTCAATCATAATAGAAATAAGTTTTCTTAAGTAATAAAAAAAATTAGAATAAGAACTCTCTTTAAAAATAAATTTTGTCACATATAAGAAATTATTTTTCCTTAAAGACTTGAAATTTTATCTTAAACAAATATTTTTCTAAAGTTAGATAAGTTAGCTCAAGTTTTAGTAATAATATGTGATTTTACCAAGAAATACATAAAGTAAAGTTATCATAAATTCTCTTTTCAAACAAATAAGAAAGTTTCTTTAAACCTAAACAAAGGATTTCTTAAATTCAATCGTCAAGGTTTTCCACCAACACTACAGTCTAGATAAATTTTTCAAAATTAACTTATAAGATCATTTCTTTTAAAAGTGGATCTAACTTTAGAACATATAGCCATAAAGTATTTAGAAAGACTATGTTTTCCAAAACACTAGAAATAAAGTTATGGGAATCCTTGAAGATTAAGATTTCTTTTTGAAAATTTAACTAAGAAATGGAGTTAAAGAAGGAAATACTCACTTATGATAATTTATGAAATTTTCCAAAAACAAAATTTGTTTCTTTACAAGTCTTAAGCTTATCTCACTTTTTAAGACACAATTGTTTTACAAGATCATTGTTGAGACAACACCACTAAATTCATGCATATGGTTGAGTATATATATATATATATATATATATATCAAGGGATTTTTCAACCATACAATATATCTATATTTTTGTTCAAAAGCCCTTGAGTGAAGAAAAGTTTGAAAACTCTAGTTTTGAAGTTTGGAAAATTCGTATCAAATCTGTACGTTACTGTTCCGAGCCTAAATAACTTCTTTTGATAAAAATAACCTTAGAAATAGATAGATCTTTTCATGTAGGTAGAAATCGGTATATAATATGCGAAATTCCTAGTTAAAATGAGCAAGTTATGGCCATTTTAAATTGGAATTTCCATTCCATACGATTTTACGAATTCTCTAAAATAGAAGTATAGAATTTGAATAGATCTTGGATGAAATACTCATGTTGGGTATTTCTTTTGTTTAGGTGTCGAGGATCACGATCTTGTCTTTCCCGATGATTACTTCGACTCCTAGATCGCTATGGACGAGTGAGTTCCCTTACGCTTATGTATTAGCGCATGTGCTTGTAGAATAGAGCACTAGATGTTAGGAAAAGATAAAATTGATATGCATGTGGGATATCATGGGAACTATGTATGTGAATCGTTGTGTGCGATCAATGAACAATAAGTATATCGGAACCCGATTTGTGATTGATATAAATGTTTCTATGTATGTATTGTTGTGTGTGCAAATATTTTTTGATCGCTTTAAATGATTTAATGTCATATTGAGATCCCCATATAATAAATTGCTCATGCATATCACTTAGAATATCATTTTGAAGTTTTGCTACTACTCCTCAGCGTGGGACAGGAAAGGTAAGCTGCCTAGCTACATCTTGAAGGTTAGGACGTTCGAGGAATACGGCCTCAAGGTGTAGCCGAGCCGGATTGATGGCTTTGGGTATGGAAAGCCCGGGGACTAGTAGTACGGTTTGTTGGAACCCTAAGACGCGCGCAAACTTTAAGGAGGTCGTTCGGGGCCTAGTTCAAAGCATTCCCTAACCACCAATGGAGGGGTAAATCCATCATACACACGAAACCGGATAGTCGTATGTAATGTTTGATCATATGGTTGTTGCATTTCATATGCTTGAATTAATAATCTTGGTTGATTGCTTGTTATGAGTACTTTTGCGTAAGGAATATCTCACTAAGCTAATCATGCTTACACTCCTATAGACTTTTGATATTGCAGGATTACCTTTTACACCCGAGACCACCTTGATTTCCCGGGTATAATCCTTATTTTGAGAAGCTTTTAAAGGAATTCTATTTTGAAGTTATAGAGTAGATTTCTTCTAAAATCTTCTAGCTTTAGTTATGTTATATTCAGTAGAACCATGTTGTTACATATTTATCGGGGGAATGCCCCTTAGAAGTTGTAAGACTTTATGTTTCTATGTTATATTATAAGTGTTATTTTGTATGTTCCGCTGCCAATATCTTAAAATGCATTACTTCAACGGTCTCCCTTTGTTGTGAGTGTACGCCTTGTACCGATATGGAAGCTTTCGAGTGACTGTTCTTAAGCTTTAATATTGCGTACGGCGAGCTATCACGTTTAGGGTACCCGTTGGGGCGTGACATAATGAATCCTCGAGATCCAAGTCACCTATACGAAAGAAATACCCAAATGAGTATTTCAACTCATAACTAATCCATTTGATTTCATAAAACTATTAAGTTCATAATTCTCGTTATTGGTGGAAATTCCAACTTGAAATAGCCATAACTTGGTCATTTTAACTCAGAATTTCACAAATTATATACCAATTCCTATCTACTTCGAAAGATCTATCTAATTCTAGTATAATATCTCAATTTTAAAACCTTTTAAGTCTTGAAAAGATCCAAACAGATCTGGTCAGTAACCGAATTCCCATTTTTGAAATTGTTTTTGTGAGGAATTATGATATTTCTACTATCCATGCCAAATATGCAGGCAATATTAACAATTTACTATTATGAATGGTATGTTATGTGCTTCCTATATGCATATTCATGATGATCCTCTATAAGAAAATATTTTTGAAATTTCTACCTTACAAGATATCATGAATACTTAACCTAGTAAGTTCAATTTTGTGTTCTTAAACAACCACACTTGTTTTAGAGATTTTCCCTAATAAAAATTTATTTATTCTTGCTAAAATTACTTCTTTATCATATCTATTCCTTATGGTCTTCATTTTTCAACATAAATCCTCATTTTACACATTGTAAGCAAGTGTTTATGTAACGACTATTTGTAAATCCCAATTTTGTGAAAATAGTTTTTAAGTGATTTCTTTGAGAAAAACTCGTTTGATACTTTAAAATTTAAGGCTCATTATTCCTATTCCCTAAGGACTTCATTTCTTTAATAAAACTTCCATTTTAAGTTTGAAAAGTAGGTGTTTACATATCCTCTTTTCCTAGTTACGAATTTCATGCAACTATCTTAAGATCAAATTTTTCTATCTTGTAAATATTTCTTGTTTAATAAATTTCTCTTAGTAGATCTACCATTATCTTACAAAAATCATTTCCTATTGTTACCTATTCCATAAGCTCTTCATTTTTCACATAAAAATCATGTTTTAGAGTAAAAAAAATAGGTTTTCAAAATGTAGTTCATTTCCCATCTGAATTTACAAAAGTTTGTTTTTATAAAACCAAATTTGTTCTTGAGCTTTTTGGCTCATCTTCATAAATACCCTAACTTTTAGAAGTAATAAAACATTCATTTACATAAGACAAGATATTTATGACCATTCACTCATACTAAACATAATAAATGCATGAGATCTACAATATCATGTAAGAGAATAAATGTTTAAAAGCTAGATCTAAGTGTAATGGTCATGTTAAATGCATGAAATGAAATAATCTATTTATGACAATAATGTAGTAGCAAGATTCCTATATAGATTCATCATTAAATGAACATATGTTATGATTATGAGCAAAACTCAAGCTTTAATCACAAGATCCACAACTTGTGATGGCTTGATCTTCATGTTCTAGTGGTTTCATATCCCTAGCATGAAGCTTATAGGGATTTTTATGAATCCACACATGAATGATATAGCTATTACATGTCTTGGTGGTAGTATAGTTTAGATCTATACCTATTTAGGCTTTAGAACAAGAGAAGTTGAAGAAAAAAAATTGTTGTGTGAGTGTGTGTGGGGAAGGGGAAGTCACGGCAAGGAGAGGGAGAGAAGGAGAGGGTTTGTGAATTTTTCCAAAAAGTGAAATGAAGAAAGAGAAGGAAAGGCATAAAAAAGTTTATATAGGAAATTGAATTAGGTCTGTATGATTAAATAAAAGAATAAAAATAACACAAATTGAGAGGGAATGGAGGGGGTGTGCGCCGGCCTTGTGGGGGGGGGGGGGGAAGAGAAGAAAAATGAGGGTTTTGCAATTTTTCAAATTAAATTTGTATAATAAAATGTATTGGAAAAGTAATTGTGAGGAATGGAATGTAATAAGTTGTGTTGGGTTGTAAGGATGTAAGAATAGGGGTATGGTTTGTGAGTGTGAGTAGGGTATGGGCTTGTACTTGTAAACAGTAATGAATAGTAGATTAGACAATTAAGTTACCGGTTAGTAAAGAAAATAAGATATAAAAATTATAACTGTAATTTTTATAATTCGAAAAATTATAATAAATATATTTTTGAATTCTTTATTAAATTCCAATCTTAATGAGTATTCCGGAATATTTTCCTAATTCCAGAACGGATCTCGGTCGAGTTTGAAACAGATAATTTCCCGGAAACTGATCTTTTTATGTTTCAATATATTATTTGGAACTATAATCTAAGTCATCTTGCTCTCAAAAGATTTATGGTTTTATTCTCGGTGGAGTCGGACTTAGGGTTTCTAGGTTTCCTGCTAACCCTAGCTATTCCGGCTTAGGGTTTCAATTTTCGATTAGACTTTTGAAATCAAGCTTAGATACAAGGAAAACCAGGGCTTACAGGTACTACTAAAGAAAACTTTTGAAACTTTATTTTTCAATTCTTAGAAATAAAATTGGTAGATAACCTAAAAAGACCAAACTTTATTCCAACTCACTTTTGATAAACTAAAGAATAAAAATATAGAACACTAAATTATGAACACCAAAGAAATTATAAGTTATTTCAACCACATAAAAAAATAGTTTAGCAAAGTCCAATTTTTCAAAACTTAGCAAAGGTTGTTTTATAGAAATTAATTAAATAAGACAACACCTATAGCATCATGCATATATTATGAGTTTATTTATGTACCAAAGGAATTCTTTTCAAATATATACATATTTGAGTTTTGCTTAACAAGCATTAGTGAAGAAAGGATTAGAAAATGTTGTTTTTCAAGAAGGGAATTTTCGTAGTAGATTTGTACACCTCTAATCTAAGACCCAAATATCCTTTTATAATAAAGACAACCATAGAAATGGATAAATCTTTTCGAGTAGGTGGAAAATGATATATAATATGTGAAATTCCGAGTTAAAATGAGCAAGCTATGGCCATTTTAAGTTGGAATTTCCTCCAATCCAATTTTTACTGCATTTTGAAGATAAACTTAGAATCTTTAAAGTAGAAATTCTATGAAAGACTCATTTTGGGTATTTTATCTTGTTTAGGTGAAGAAGGAACTGGTATCACTTTTTCGAAAAATTATTTCAACTTGAAGCGATCGCCATGGAGTGAGTTAATCCCTTACTAATTATATTTCCTTGAATGTGTTCGTAAGTAGTGGCACTAGAGATTAAGGAATGATAAAACAATAAATGTTGTGTGAATTAGATGCATGTTGAATGAAGTGGATGTTAAATAAAAATCTACGTATAACGAAAGAAGGTTGATGAATAATTTATGTTCTCTTGCAATGGTATGATGAATATTGTTTAGTCACCTTTAACTTGAAATTGACAATGATTGGATGGACCAATATTAAAAACAATTCATGCATGACATTGTGAGTCACATTTATTTTTCGCTACTATTCTTCCTGTGGAGAAATAAGGAGTTATAGTGGTAGCTAGTAGTAGCCGGAAAGTCTACATTTGCAAGCAGAAGCTAGTAAATCTACAAATATTGATGGTCGTATGGGTTGGTAACCACCCAACCCCCGACATGGAGGGCGTAAAATCCATGCTACACATGGTTTCCAGTTAATCGTGTATATTTTGATTGCTCATTTGATTGTTGCATACACATATGATTGTCTAAAATACTTGTATGCTATATGGAAATGTTTTGTAGAGGGGAGTTATCTCACTAAGCTAGTTTGCTTATGCCCTTATAGCTTTTTGTTTCAGTTTGATTACTTATGATTAGCACCAAGGAGCCCCTTTTTGTCAGGTATGAGCTAAAGTTACTAGGAGTTTTTGGAAAAAGTTTGCATATTTAATTTTGGGTATAGACTTCTAAGAAAAAACTCTATAGTAGGCTTTTGACATATTTATGTACATTTTAAGTTAGCTTAGAACAACAAGACTTTAAGGACGGGGGAATGCCCCTAAGAAGTTGTAAGAATTTGATTTTAATGATTATTACATATTTACCTTTATAAATTCTTACATGCTTTTATTATCTACTTAAACGTAATATCCTTTTGAGTCTCCTACTATCTTGGAAGCACACCTTACACGTAATATCAAAGCTCTTGCGTGACTAAGGTTGTCATTCATCAGCTTCAATGTTATGTGCGGCGGACTGCTACGTTTAGGGTACCCTTCGGAGCATGACAGTTTAAGTTGGTATCAGATTGCAAATTTTAGGATAAAAGATAGTAGAAATAGACATTAAGATAGATAATAAGAAATTAAGACCTAAGCTTAAGACCTTATCATATTTATGTTCTCTTCGATGGTTAACTCTCCCTGAAGTGAAGGTGAAGGCTGGAGATTTCCTTAAGGACCCAGACGAGAGCTTTGTGAACTATCGCCATAGGCTAAGAGTTTTATACGTGGAGTTCATAATTGTGGGAAGGCCCCGAATCGCTAAGGAAATGTTTAAGCTATGGAAAAGGGATTTAAGATATACCATGTGGGGAGATCTTTCTGAAGAGCTAAGATTTGATGCCCTTAGGAGGCAAAAGTGGAGTGATGTGGAAGTGATTTACACCAATGAGAGGATAATGGTCTTTGTGTGCAAGGAATCTATTGTAAGCCCCTAATTTTTAGGGTAATATCAAGTCCAAACCCTAAACCGGAAAGTCAACCGGAAACCCTAAGTCAACAAATCCCTAGGAAACCCTAGCAGTTAGATCCGACAATCTCGTGTTCCTAAACCAAGAAGTTGAAATACAAGTGAGGAATATAGTTTGGTTCGTAAAAATATTAGGGTGCTTAAAAAGATTAGATTAACAAATTTTCAACCTATTTCGAACCCGATCGGATACAAACCCCAAAAGCGTATCTCGGGGCTCAAAATATTAAATATATGATATTAGTATTGTTAGACTCGTAATTTCATAAGAATTCTAAATATATCAATTATATAATTTTTCGAGTTATAAAAGTTACAGTTATAACCTTTTATCATGTTTTCATTACTACCGGTACTTTAGGAATGAGTTAGCTGACATCCATTAAAGCTATAGTGGATTGTAGATGAAAGGAAGTAAATTTTAAGAATCAGCACAAAAGTGAGATAGTATTCAAATGAGAATCCATAGTAAGGATGAACTCATTTAAGTTGATAATGGATGATAAGGAGATGAACCTAAATACCATTAACATAGAGGAGAAAGAAGGAGAGAAACCTAAGTTGAAAACTATATCAGTGATAAATGAATTATCGGATGTGTTTCCTGACAGATTACCTGGATTACCACCTAAGAGGGAAATTGATTTTGAGATTGACCTAATGGTGAACACTGAAGCGATATCAAAGGCACCTTACCGGATGGCACCGATCGAGCTAAAGGAGCTAAAAACTCAGTTGCAAGACTTGCTAGACTAAGATTTCATTTGACCAAGTGTATCACCCTGGGGAGCACCAGTTTTGTTCGTGAAAAAGAAAGATGGTTCTATACGTCTGTGCATTGATTACCAAGAACTCAATAAGGTTACTATCAAGAATAAGTATCCACTTCCAAGGATAGTGATCTTTTTTACCAACTTCAAGGAGCCAGTGTCTTCTCACAAATTAACTTATGATCAGGATATCACCAGTTAAGGATCAAGCCAAAAGATGTACCCAAGATGAGTTTTCGAACCCGTTATGGACATTATGAGTTTTTGGTAATGCCCTTTGGTTTAACCAACGCACCAGTAGCTTTTATGGATCTCATGAACCGAGTGTACAAACCCTTGTTAGATAAGTGTGTGATAGTCTTTATAGACGATATTCTGATCTACTCCAAGACATAAGAACAACATAAAAAGCACTTGAGAATGGCACTACAAACTTTACATAAACATAAGTTGTATGCCAAATTATCTACGTATGACTTCTGGTAGGATAGAATATCTTTCCTGTAACATGTCATATCTGGAGAAGAATATCGGTGGACCTCAAGAAAGTCAAAGTAGTAATGCAGTGGAGACAACCTAAGATTGTCACAGAAGTAAGAAGTTTTCTTGGATTAACTAGATACTATAGGAAGTTTGTGAAAAACTTTTCTACCATAGCCAAACCCCTAACACAGCTGATTCAGAAGGATGAAAAGTTCATTTTAACAGATAAAAGAGAGCAAGGTTTTCAAGAACTTAAGAAACGACTTGTCTTTGTCCCAATTTTGGTGTTACCAGATCCCGAGAAACCTTATACGATACATAGTAGTGCCTTCAGAAATGGCCTCAGGTATGTGTTGATGCAAGATGGAAAGGTGATTACATATGCCTCACGACAACTCAAGCCTCATGAGCAAAATTACCTCACCCATAAACTGGAGCTAGCCACCATTGTCTTCTTACTTAAGTTATAGAGGCATTACCTATATGGGCAAAGGCGCAAAATCTACACCGATCATAAAAGTCTCAAGTATTTATTAATGCAAAAGGAGTTAAACATGCGACAACGGAGGTGGTTAGAACTTATCAAGGATTATGACCTTGGAATAAACTACTGCCCAAGAAGAGTAAACGCTGTCAGGAATGCCCTAAGGAAGAAAAATCATGGAGAAGTGGCTACCTTACTCACTGATAAGAAAGAGCTAGTAAGGGAATTTAAGAAAATGAGTATCGAATTCATAGGGCAAAGTGTGGAAGTAGAAATCGCCAGTCTAGTCATGGAACTAACCTTAGTAGAAAGAATCAAGGAGGCTCAACGATATGATGAGGTGATTCAAAAGATTAAAAGAGAAGTATAGGAGGAAAAATATACTAATTTCACAATAGACAACGACAATGTTGTAAGAATGAAGAGGAGATTATGTATTCCAGATGATGATGAAATAAGGAAAGAAATCATGAGAGAAGCACATCATTTGGGATATACAATGCGCCCAGGAGAGACTAAGATGTATCAAGATCTGAAAAGCCACTATTGGTGGGATAGTATGAAAAGAGACGTAGCTGATTTCGTGATGAAGTGTCCAACATGCCAACAAGTAAAAGTGGAACACCAAAGACTAGGAGGACTCTTAAAACCCCTGCCAATACCTGAGTGGAAATGGGATCAAATTACAATGGACTTCATATGTGGACTACCAAGAACATCTACAGGATATGATGCCATTTGGATTGGTAGATCGATTGACACAGACGGCTCATTTTCTTCCAATCAACATGACTTACTCCATGGATAAGTTAGCTAGAATATATATGAGAGAGATAGTACGCTTGCATAGAGTACCCACGGGAATCATCTCTGATCGAGACCCAAGGTTCGTTTTTAAGTTTTGGATAAGCTTACAAAGATGTTAGGGAACAAAGCTACATTTTAGCACTGCCTATCATCCCCAAACAGATGGTCAATCGGAAAGAACAATATAAACTCTAGAGGATATATTGCGCGCTTGTGTAATGGAGTTTAAGGGAAGTTAGGACGCACACCTACCATTGGTGGAGTTTACCTACAACAACAGTTACCACTCCACAATTCAAATGCCACCATATGAAGCGTTGTATGGAATTAAGTGTAGATCGCCACTATTTTGGGATGATGTGGAAAAGTTAAGCATCGGACCCAACTTAGTACAAGATGCGGCCGACAAGGTACGAATCATTCAAAAAAGAGTGAAGGAAGCACACGATCGACTAGAAAAGCTAGGCAAATATGAAACAACATATTCTCGAATTTAAGATTAGAGACCATCTATATCTAAAGGTAAATCCCATCAAGAGTATTCACAGAGTTTGGATACAAGGAAAATTAAGCCTGTGATATATTGGACCTTTCAAAGCGCTTGGAAAAGTAGGAGATCTTGCCTATTGTTACGCCCCAACAGGTACCTTAAACGTAACAGCCCGTCGTACACAATATTAAAACTTAAGAATGACTACCTCAGTCACTCAAAAGCTTCCATATCGGTATAAGGCATACATTCACTGTCATGACCCTAATAGGGGCCTCGTAGGGTTATCCTGAAGTTGTCATATTACGCGTGCATCCGCAATATGAAAGCCGTCTTGCAAGCCAGAGATTATGAGACTCTATTCACTTGTTAACATTAGTTATACATATACATATACATATACTATTATTATTGAACTCAATTATGAACATCTAGCCAAGATCGCAGAGAATCGATATCCCCTACCAAATAATAAAAATTGGGTTTCAACCTATAAAATACAAAATCTCACATGCTTATACAATTTATCAAATTTGCATTTTAAGTTCATTGCAATCTATCTTTCTAACTCCATGAAAATCTGATAGGGAAATCACTCTTCACACATTCCTAGCCCATTCCTAGCAAGCATTAGCCCTGCACAAAAACTGTTGGGGGGTGAGCGAAACCACGGCTCAGTGAGATAACTGACCAAACCACATCAAGCAATAACAAACAAGTTTATTATCAAGCAAGTGTAATGTATCAATCAAACATATGCTCAATTACAAGTTTGGAGAACCGAATCCAAACAGGATGTAGAATTACGCCCTCACATCAGGTTGAAGGAACCTAGTCAAGGATCACATCCTTATGACCCACCCCCAGGAGAAACAGAGAACCATAGGAATAGCAGTACTTACTTTATTTATCACTTTATTAGATATATTTTCTTCACTCAATTTCCTTTCGGAACAAAGAGACTCCATTAAGTATTAGTCATTTCAAGCCGATACCACGGGCGACGTTCCTTCTTTTGCCAATAGTTCCCGTGGAACCGAACAAACAAGGATAATCTTGAAGAACTAGGAAATTTACATCTAGAAAAACCAAGCATTAACCAGATCCGAAATACTAATACGAGCGGGCTTCACACTTTTTTATGCAGTATATGCAAGTTATGCAATGCATGACCAATTCAATAGATAGTCGAATAGTATTAGGTTAGGTTCTTAAGTGTCCATACAATTCACAAAAACCTTAACATGCTTCATACATTAATTATCATACAATGTAATTGTTACTATCAATATGGTGTTTTGGCAACCAATCATACACCAAGCACATGCGATATACCCAACCCCACATGCATAACAGTATTAGTATATTATTACATATGCAACTATGCTACAAGCACAATAATGTGATAAGGTCAAAGTTACTCACTGGTATCCTTGCTAAGTCTAGTAATCTACTGGAAATTCCAAAGATTGATCTGTTTCTCCTATAGAATGAGATAAAAGATACTTATTACTATACTAATATTTGCATAACAATCTCGTTGTGCCCTTTTGTCTCCTAAACTCAACCTTTATCATCTTAATCCTAATTTTGTCATTTAAATATGGGTTTTAAGGTTCATAAGGGCTTAGTTTCTTCGGTCGAGTTATAAAATTTGTATAAGCTCGTTTTTCTTAGGAAAAGTGTCTTAAATGATTTCAAATACCAATTTCAATAGCATAATCTTAACCTAGATCTATTTTATTTGTTTAATTTGATTTTAACAAATAAATGGGTGTTGTAAAGCTTATTGGACATACTCTTTCATTTTCTAGTTTATTCTTTTATTTTGTATATTTTTCCTTATATGACTATGGATTCGAAATGTTTATATATAGATATCTATTATTCCGTTTTATATTTTTAATTCTTACTTCATGTCTATTGCTTTGTTTTATGTATCTACTACTAAGCTTTAGTGATTAAATTCATTTTTAAGTGTCTTGATCATCACTTGGATGAAACTTATGTTATAATTTTATTTTCGTTTTGCTTCTCTTGATCTTATTTGTACTTATATGTCAAGGAAGTGTTTTTACCAATATAGGTTATTTAAATTTTTGCTTTTTCTAATGTAGGTAAAAACAACTAAGGTTCTTAATTATTATTTACTTTGTTTGTCAAGCCTTATTTGTTTTTTATATACTTTGTTTTATATTTTAGACATAGCTACTATTTTTTTTAGACATCAATTACTTATTTTTAAATTATTAAGTGAGTTAAGTGATTTTACTAATTCTAAAATTTGTTATAGAAGCTTTCTAATAACTCAATTTTGTTACATCCTTTAAGGATCTTATATATTTTTTTAATCTCTAATGTTTATAATGCTTTATTATTTCTATTCCGATAGTAGCCTATAATTAGTCATTTTTTTAAGTTTACGAAATACATTATATTTTTACAAAATTCGTATAGATAATTATTTCTTACTAAAAAGTGACCTAAATAATTTTAAATTCATGTTTTTAGTGTAAAATCTTTAAGTAGGCTTATATTACTTATTTTAACTTATATTTTGTTGATAAATAGGTGTTAAAAAGCTTGTTTTGCATATTATATGCTAGTTACTCAACTTATTTACTTGTTAATTTATATTCCTCCTACTCTTATATATTCCTATAGTTGGTGTAAGACTTTCCTATTATATATATATATATATATATTTGTTTCCTATTGTCATTATTAAGCTTTTATCATTGGTAATGAGTTTTATTATTTTTAATTTATATTGTCCATTAATATCTTTAGTGATAACAAATTTTCTTTTATTGTTTATTTTGTCAACCCTATTTGTTTATGTAGGTTAGAATTTCTATTATTTAGAGGATCTTATCTAAATTTCAATTATTAATATATGGTTCCAATGATCTTTTAAATTCATCTAAGTATTATTTTGTATTCCAAATTATAGTTTATTTCTCAAATTTAATTCTAACTCCTTCAAAAATCCTTCATTGTTATCATACTTTTAATATACCTAATGACAAGTTTCTTTATTATAATTTCATGCATCATATGCTTAATATATATATATATATATATATTTATAGACATCTTAGGTTTATGTTGGTTGAGTTTTATTATCTAGAGAGCATTATAGGCATATTCTACTAATTCCTTTGAACTAAATTAAATCATGAATTAGGTTTTTAGAGTCACGATCTTATAGTGATAGAAAATTAGGGCCTAGGGTTTTCTAAAGCCTAAGTTTAATTTCTTCATAGTTTTCTTTACTAGATATAGTATTTTAACTTAGTTAAATTGATCATCACATGCTATTCTTATTCATGTTACTACCAACAAAATTTTAAAGAGATTACACATGGAGAATTTCTATGATAACCTTATGCTTTCATTTTCCAAATTTCTATACATAAACAAGATGTAAGTTATAAAATGGGTTAGACATTACCTTGATGGCCTAGAGAGGAAGATGATAAATTGTCCTTCCTATATAAACCAAGATCCTTGTCTTGTTTATTATTGAGTTGTTGATGTTAGTTTTGGTGGAGTTGCAAGAGAGAAGATAAAGCTTTGATTGGTTTGTATTTTTTGATGGAAGTTCAAGATAGGGGCATATAGTGTTAGAAGAATTTAAGTTGTAATTTAATGGTGTATGTGTGTGTTTCACGATTTAAGTTTTTGGAAGAGAGGGACTTGCTTTGTTGGTTTGTCTATTATTTATAGGAGTCAAATTAACTTATGAAGGAAGGATTTAAATAACTTATGGATGAAGGGTTGAGAAAACTTATATAGGAAGGTTTGACTAATCTAGGCTTTAATTATTTATTTTATTTAATAAATTATGTTGTTGTTGTTGTTTTACGAAAAGGAAGAGAAATCTTTGTTTACCGTTCTACAAGTCCCTTTAAGTAATTCAACAAGTTTGCATTAATTAGGTTTTTATTTGGTGCATTTTCATTGGTTGATGTGTCTTAAAATTGACCTCATATACTCTTTTCTACTCTCTTAAGCTAGCTTACATGGTGGAGAGACTTGTAGCAAATTTAGGCTAGTTAAGTGTTTAAATTCTAACCTCATGTGCAAGCTACTTCTTAAACAAGGCTTCATGGTGGAATTGGGTCCAAGTAATTTGTTAGTGATGTGATTCTTTATGGACCATTCACTACTCCCTTAAGCTAGCTACATATGGTGGAGAGACTTGGAGCAATTTTGGGCTGGCCAAGTGTTTCCAATTTTCACCATGACTTGCAACATTTGAGAAAATATTAATAAATTCAAATATCTAGCTAATTTCATCAAAAACTGTCTCCTATGCGTATATTTATGTTAGTTATATGAGAATTTTATTTCCAACAATTTATTTAAGGTCCTAAAATATTTTTAAAATATTGTTGAGTTTCAAATTTTGAGTTTAAAATTTACGCGATTTAGTATTTTAAAGTTTTGTTCTACGCGATTAAGGTTTTAGGGTCGATAGGTCAAAATATAAGATTGGTATCTACAGACTCTAAATTTTCTAACTAAAATTATGGTGTGGTCTAAATTTTTATTTGAAGTCTAAATAATTAATTGTAGGTCTGTTTATAGCTCTTCATTGGGTATTTATATCCCTAATGTTTTATCTTTAATAGGTTATTCTTATTATACACATACCATGAATTATTAGCTTTTTAATGCATTTAAAATTTAAAGCCATTTATTTATTTATACATATATACTTTATTCTTGGTTCTTGACTTAGATTACAAAATCTATCTTTGGTGTCTTTTTAATGCATTTATTTATTTAGATTCTTAAGGTTTTTAGATCATAAATAGGTTCACAATACTCTAAAGTTTCTAACTAAGGTCTAATCGGGTCTTAAATCCAATATCTATCATATATTTAGGATTCTAATTTACTATCATATTTATATGTTAATCATACTATTATTGTTATATTCTTTTGGAAAATATTTCTTTAGTATATATCTTGTATATGCACATATATATTTTTATCTAAGGTCTAGATTTATAAATATTGATTTTCTTTTAATCCTATCATATATTTTTGAACTTTAGTGATCCTTTTCTAAATTATCATTTTCTAACGAATAGGCTTTTAAGATTAATTGTTTCTTCTTACATGTGTAATCTCAGGCTATTTATAATCACTTGTAGAATTTTTTACTTGTGTTGCGAAATATTGTCTTTTATTGCCTAGAAATTTATTCATCTTGATTATTAATGCCTCAAAATTTTATCTATAACGATTAGAATTCTTGTAATTATAACAAAATTTGTTTATACTTTAATGTTATTAAATCGCGAAAAATCAGGAGTGGTCTTTATGACTTTTTTTGAAGTTCTCTAAAATTCTATGTTGCAATTTATTAAGGATCATATTCAGATTATCTAAAATTCAGGGGATTACATTCACATCAAAGGAAGACCGTTAGAGTAATGCATTTTAAGATATTGGTAATAGAACATACAAAATAACACTTAATATATTTCATTGAAATAAAAAGTCTTACAACTTCTAAGGGGCTTTCATCTGATAATTCTCATAGCAACATAGTCTTAATATGAAGATTAACTAAAGCTAAAAGATTTTTAAAGGAAATCTAGTCTAAGACTTCAAAACAGAGTTTCTCCAAAAGCTTCCTAAATTAAAGATTCTACCCAGATGATCAAGATAGTCTCGGGTGCAAAATAACGATCCTACAATATCAAAAGTCCATAGGAGTATAAGCATAACTAGCTTAGTGAGATATTCCTTACGCAAAAGTACTCATAACAAGCATTCAACTAAGTTCATTAAATAATCATATGAAATGCAATAATCATATGACCAAACAGTACATACGACTATCCGATTTCATATGTATGATGAATTTACCCCTCCATCGGTGGTTAGGGAATGATTTGAACTAGGCCCCAAACGACCTCCTTAAAAAAATTGCACGCGTCTTAGGGTTCCAACGAATCATACTACTAGTCTCCAGGCTTTCCATACCCAAAGCGATCGATCCAGCTCGGTTACGACACGAGGTTGTATTCCCCGAATGTCCTAAATCCTTAAGATGTAGTAAGGCAGCTTACCTTTCCAGTCCCACGTTGAGGAATAGTAGCAAAATTTTGAAATGATATTCTAAGTGATATGCATGAGTAATTTAGTTTAAGGTAATTTCCAATCCAATATTAATTCATTTAAAGCAATCAAGCAATAATTGCATACATAGCAATACATACATAGAAACAATTACAGCAATTACAAATCGGGTTTCGATATACTTATCGTTCATTGATCGCATATAACCATTCACATACATAATTCCCATGATATTCCACATGCATATCAATTTTATCTATTCTTAACATCTAGTACTCTATTGTACAAGCACATGCACGAATACATAATGTAAAGGAAACTCACTCATCATAGCGATCTTCTATGAGTCGAAGTAATCTTCGGGGAAGAGAAGATCTTGGTCCTCAACACCTAAGCAAAAGAAATACCCAAAATGAGTATTTCATCCAAGATTTACTCAAATTCTATCTTATTGAATTTGTCAAAATTCGTATGAATGGAAATTTTAACTTAAAATGGCCATAACTTGCTCATTTTAACTCAGAATTTTGCATAATATATACTGATTTCTACCTACTTGAAAAGATCTATCTATTTCTAAGGTTATTTTTAGCAAAAGAATCGATTTGGGTTTTGGAACAGTAATGTACAGAACTGTTACGAAATCCTAGTTTTAAAAACATAATTTTCCAGGCTTTTCCTCATCCAAAACTTTTGTACCAAAATATAGATATTTATATAGTTGAAAAATCCTTTAAATATATATATGTAGACTCAAATTATATACATGAATTTAGTGGTGTTGTCTCAACAATGATTTTTGTAAAACAATGTGTTCTTAAAAGTGGGAAAATACTAAGACTTGAAAATTTCCTTTTTAGTTTCGTTGGGAAAATTTCTTAAATTATTATAAGTGAGTGTTTTCTTATTTTAACTTCATTTCTTAATCTTTGAGAATACTTTAAAATTTTTAAAAATAATTTTAGTCTTTTTAAGATTCCTACAACTCCATCCTAGTAGTTAAAAAAATGTAGTTTTCCAAATGTTTCTTGGTAGTGACACAAGTTTCTTAAAGTAGTCATGTTTATATATTCTAAAGTTCTCTTAAATTTAGTTCCACTCTAAATAAATAATATTAATGATCTTTTAAGTCATTTATTAATTTTATTTCCTAAGTAAGGCTTATCTTTAAAAAGGTTATTCTTTGATAATTTTGTAAAACTTGTTCTAGACTTTAATGTTTTAGAGTGTGGTAGAAAACTTCGATAATGAGTTTAAGAAAAATCTTTGTTAAACAATGATTTAGCAATATTAATTTTCAAAGAAACTTTTTTATTTCATTGGTTGAAAAAGAAGCATGTGATAACTTTACTTTGTGTATATTTGGATGAAATCCTATGTACTATTATTATTAGAAACTTGTGATAAACCTTTTTAACTTTGGAAAAGATTTATTAAGATAAAACTTTATATTTTTATGGAAAAAATCATTTTTTAAATGATAAAAATTTATTTTTAAAGAGAGTTCTTATTTTTCTTTACTTAAGAAAACTCCTTTTTATAATGGTTGAGACAATATCAGCATGTTCATGCATGAATGAGATTATGTAGATATGAAAAATATAACAACATTGCATAATAAGATAAGATATGTATAATAATAAATAAGAGCATAATAATAAAATCAAGTATTGGGAACCTTAGCTTCATCAAGGTATCTCGGGTGTAAGAATAGACTAGTCCTAAAAGAAAAAGAAAAGAAAAGAAAAGAAAGGAAAGAAAATTGTTTTAACTTGATAAAGACAAATCTAAGACTAGAAAGACTAGTCTTAATAATAGCATGAAATAAAT
The DNA here is from genome assembly GCA_024138025.1 of Combretum micranthum. Lineage (NCBI taxonomy): Eukaryota > Viridiplantae > Streptophyta > Magnoliopsida > Myrtales > Combretaceae > Combretum > Combretum micranthum. The sequence goes on from JAMXBD010000618.1 coordinate 155,095, forward strand.
AAATAACAAGTGAGCTTATATGCTCTAAATAATATATATATATGTACATAAATATATTTAGTTAGATAAAAATAAGAAGTTAGCATTATAACATTAATGATATGAGCAAAACATGAAATGGATATTCATGAGCAAGAACAATACATGAACATAGTGTAGCTTCCATAACAATAAGTTTAGAAAACTTACACCATGGTCATGTAAAGTTACATGACATGACAGAAGTAATATAAAGAAAGTTTATTACCTAAACGATATTTGATGGTGGAGAAAAGTGGTGGTGGTATTTGAGATAATTCTGGGGTATGTAGAAAGGAATTTGAGAGAGTATTTGGAGAGAGTTTTGAGAGGAGAAATTTTGGAGAGTTTTGGTAGTGAATTTGTGGGTAAATGAAGTATGAAAGAAATGAAAGAGGAGGGGGATATTTATAGAAAGGTTAAAGAGAAATTATAGTTAATTAAATAAATGAAAAAGAAAAGAAAATTTATGGCATGAAAGAAAAAGTAATTAAAAATTAATTTTAGAAGAAAAGTGTAAGAGAAGTTTAGTAATATGTGGTGTGGAATTTTATGGGAAAAGAAAATTGTAAGAAATATGTATATAGGTTGTAAGAATAGGTAGCAGAAAAAGTAAAGATAGATGAATAGTAATGAATAGTAGAAAAGTATTATGAATAGTAGAATAGACAATTAAAATGCCGGTAGTAAAGAAAATACGCATAAATAAGCTATATCTGATATTTTTAGTTACTAAAAAATTCTAAAACTGATATTTTTAAAATCCTTATATTTTTACGAGTCTATTGGTGTTGTTGGAATATTTTCACTATCCAGTGCACCAGGGTACGGATTTTGAAAACTGACCTCGATCAGATCCGAAAGACATTAGAAAATTATGAATATGATATTTTTAAGCTTTCCTATATTATTACGAACCATTTTCCACAATTATCTTAATTCTGTTGTCTAGGGTTTAAAAACACGGGATTGCCGGATCTAGATCCACTAGACTAATCATAGAATTAGGTTAACTTTAAGGTTCCGGTTTGACTTCTGGTTCTAGGGTTTATTTATATTTATTGAAAAATCTAGGGGCTTACATCCGTCTAGCCTTACCTCCTAACTTATTTGGAATCCACAATGTATTTCATGTTTTGGTTTTATGAAAGCACATGCCAGATCCTAGCAAAATCACAGAGTTAGAATCGGTGCGGTTAAAGGAAAACCTCACCTACAAAGAGCATTCAATTCAAATCCTAGATCATAAGGTACAAAAGCTTCGAAACAAGGAAATCAAGTATGTGAAGGTTCTATGGAGAAATCACTCACATGAAGAGGCAACCTGGGAAGTCGAAAGCAATATACGCCAGAAGTATCCACACTTGTTCGAAGAATTAGGTATGAACTTCAAGTTTTGAGAACTATCACGCCCCAAAGGGTATCCAAAATGTAATAGTCCACCGCATGCTAAACAAGACTTAAGAATCACTATCACGGTCATTCAGAAGTCATGTATTAGTATGCAAGGCGTTCTCTTACGACAATAGAATATATAAACAATTGGAGACAGATAGTTCATTTTGATAGGATAAGCATAAAAATATAAACCACAGATATCTTAGGATCAGTTACAAAGCATTAAGGGGCATTCCCCTCTTTCACATAAGTCTAGGTATTATCCTTTTTGGTAACAATTGATCTTTCTAGGTTCCCTACTAAAAACTATACAACCAATCGTAAACGTCTAAGGAGACAACTCCTAGTCTCTTATTACCTGATTTAGCCAGGTCCGGGGATGCGGCCATAAGTATGGGAACTGCATTAGAAAGAAACTGTGGAGGTGTAAGCTACGCTAGCTTAGTGTGTTTCACTTCCAAAATTAAATGCTCAACAAGTAATATATATCAAACAAGTTATATTAACAACCATATGAAATGCACAAACACATGAGCATGCAATACATAAGACCATTCGAAAATCTTATGTTGAATGGATTTATGCCCTCCATTCGGGGTTAGGTGTTACAGGCCCATACGACCAAAGATTTCAATTTTCTCATTTTTATTGTGGTTGATACAGGTGCCCACCCACACACATTTTTACTTTCGGCCCTTACGCCAACAATTCAATTTTCCGGCTATTACGCCAACATTCGAGTTTACAGGCCCTCGTTGCCCAACTATTATGCTTTCTTTCCATAAAGGTATAATAACATATGTAATGTGACTCACATATGGTATGCATGGTCAATTTGATTACAAGATCATAGCATATTAATTTAATGTTTTATGGTGATCATAGATATTACAGACAAATCAATTCTATACTAGGTCATACAAATATTTACAACAAGCTCATTTCGATATTCTTATTATCAATTCACCCATGTAAAAATCATATACACACCGTCAAATTTTATCTTGTCCTAATTTAATGCCACTAACATTACAAGCACAAGCATAAAATTTAAAGATAGTAAACTCACTCAGCCATGGTCTCTGGTCTCTAATGGTAGTGATCTAGAAACACGAAATTTCCCCCGATTCCAAAATCACCTAAACGAAATAAATACCCTATGAGTATTTCATACTATAATTAATTCCAAACTTTTCAAATAAAACTTTTTGAATTCGTAATTATCGTAGTAATTGGAAATTCCAACTTATAACGGCCATAACTTGATCATTTTAACCCGGAATTTCGCAAATAAGCTATCGGTTTCTATCTACTTTGAAAGATCTATCTACTTATGATGTTATTACTAAATTTTGAAAACGTTTAAGTCTCAAAATGTTTGGATCAGACCTGATTAGTAACTAAAAATTGAAATTCCGAAATTGTTTTGTGAAATTTGCATCATTTCTATCATGTATATTATATTTTCATGCAATATCTACAAGTTATGATCATGAATGTTATGATATGAGTGATCTACATGTAATTCCTTAATGATTTTTTATTAAAGAGAATTTTACCAAAAACTTTCACTTTGCAATAATGCGATGAACACTTGTTTGTAAAAACAAGCTTTACTCCATTGAAAATCATGCATATTTTTACTATGATGAGCCTTGATAACCTATATACCTATTACCTTCATTATCTTAATATATTTACTCATTTAAAGGTTGGAAAATAGATGTTTTAAAGTGAGTTTTGTCACGCCCCGAGGGTACTCTAGTAGAAGTAGACAAGTCACACTTGAATACTATCACTAGATTACCTTCAGAGAGTGACATGTTTTCCAAAATACTATGATATTTTAGTTGCTTCAATAAGAAATGATAAATACATGTAAAAAATAAATTAGTAAATAACTGCTATCTTAATCATAAAGTATCACATATTATTACAAACCATGTAGTCTCCTTGTAACTCATAACTGATAAAATAGCATTAGCTAATCTATTCTAAGAAAATATAACCATTAGTCCCAAGTAGAACCATAGAATTCCAGCTCTTAAGCCCTTACCAGAGCCATGTTTCTGGTAGTGACTAACCAAGGTCGAAGTGTAAACCTGAAAAGACTGTTGGAGTATGAGCGAAATCACGGCTCAATGAATAACCAGACATATTACACATCAAACAAGCTATTAATAAATCATATGTAATGCAATCACTCATTCATATACTCAAATGCAAGCTTCGATGATCTAGAATCCAAACAGGAAAAAGATTTACACCTCTTTTTTAGGTTGAAGAACATTTACTTTATGACTCACCTGCCCATGAGAGACTAAGTTTACAGGAAATCAATAATTTCTAGTTTTAGGGTTATCACTTTAAATTTAATAACAGTTTTAACTAACCATTTCCTGTATTTATCCTTATAAACTCCCTAAGTCTTAATCATTTCAATGTGATACTACGGGCGGCGTTCTTCATTGCCACTTAGTTCCCGTAGAACCAACGAAACAAAGAAAACCTTGGAAGAATTAACACTTTAGAAAAACCAAGCGTTAATAGAGAACCGAAATATTAATACGTACCAGGCTGTCACCCATTTGTATATGCAATAATGCAGTACGTGCAATGCATGACTAGATTATTTTAATAAGTCAATAGCTCTTATTCAATTTCATGGTGATCATACATTACACACAATCATCATCTTACTACTTCACATCATCATACCATTGTATTATCACTTTTGTAATAGTAGATTAGCAATCATAAAATCAAGTCACAACACATTTCCATCAAAACATTCATATTATTATTGTCTTTGCATTACATGTTCAGCTATTTACAAGCACAAATAGTATAATATGACTGAATTACTCACCTGCTCATGGTGACTTAATCGTAGTAATCTGTAGGAAGATCCTCTATGGTATCAAAGTTACCTATTGAGATGAACAAAATATTTATCAATATAATATAGATTATATAACCAAACTCTTATATGTGTCTAGTGTCCTAAATTGATATTTATCAAGTTTTTGTAGTGATTAACACTATTTTAATGTTATTCTAAACCTGACCCATTGTAGTAATCATATTCGTTTATTAATGCTTAGTGTGGTCGTGTTTCTCATATTCTTTTTCACATAATTATTTTGTCATTTTTTGAAGTCACCTTATTCGTAAATTTAGCTTATGTCAATTTCCATTCTTACCTATTTTATCTACATAGAACAAATATTTGATTATAGTTGCTATTAATACTTAATATTTTCCTAAAATTCTAGGGTTTTAGAAGTTATCACAATACTATTATTCTAAATATTTGTATATATTTATCTACTTAGTAAATTCTATGTTAACAAATATATATATATATATATATTATATGCTTATTAGTATTTATCGTGTGTGTGTATATATATATTCTGTTCATGTAATACAAACTTCCCTTAGGAAAAATATGGGTGTACGCCGACTCCAACGCCGCCGCTGGCGTTGAAACCCAGGTGCCGCGTTTTTATGTCTTACATAATATTTCGTATCAAGTGCACTAGCTTGTAAGCCGCCAGCTTTCCCATGTATGCCAGACTATACGCCGCCGACGTATAATCCCAGATAGCCAAGTTCATTCATGTTACGTGAAAATAAGTTTTATGTAGCTTCTGTTCCAGTGTACGTTGTCTCTACACCGCCGACTTACCCTTGTAAGCCGCTGGCGTTGAAGGCTTATATTGTCGGCTTATGGACAGTGCTAGCACTGTTCATCATCTTCTCTGATGAAACAGTTCATGTTTCTTAAATTTTCTACGTCAAAAACATCCTTAAACCATTCCTAAGTGTTTCTATAGCATGTATATATACATACAACAACTCCTAACACATTTACAAGTATGTGATCTTAAATTTCCAAATCTAGAAAAGTACAACTAGGGTTTTTGAATTTTACCTTATTTAAGCTCGTTCGATGGAATTTGAAGTTTGTTCTTGAGTTGGTAATGATCCTATGATCATTAGAAGTTGGTTTCAATCCTTGTTTCTATTAAATAACAAGTCGAATTACAACAACTTACCTTGTTCCCAGATTATGCGTTTTTGTGTTGGATTTTTCTTTATTTCAAACGAGGTGTTTAGAACAATTTGATTTCTGTTTCTAGGTCGATTTGCTTGCTCATTAGGTGTTTGTTCATTCTGGAAGTTTTGAGAGGAAGTTGTGCTTGTTTGCTAGTCCATCAATAGCCATTAACATTATATATAGAGAGAGAGAAGAATGGGACATTTTCTTCAACAATTTGCATCCGTTTTGCCTGTTGTTTTACTGTTTTGCCTGTTGTTTTACTGCAATTAATGTGTATGTTAAGTTGGCAATCTATGATTTGTGTTTGAGTTTATTTTTGTTGACCTTTGGTGCATTATTTGGACAGTTTTAACCAAATTTCGGTTCTCCAATCTCAAGGAAATCTAAGCCCTCCTTTTAAGCAATTTGCAACTGGCAAATGACACAAATTATTATATAATATTATTAGTTAGCTAATTATCTTAGTTTTAGGATAATTTAATAAGTTATACGGGTAGAAATTAGCTAATATTTGAGAGTTTTTGTATAAAAATATTTTTATAGAATTCTACAAAATGTTTAGATTATCAAATAATACAAATTTAAGTTTTAAATTTACGTGATTAATTGTTTTTAGAATTTTATCTCCCGCGATTAGGTTTCCTAAACTCATTAGGTCAATTTTTTGTTTTAGGCTCCAATAGCTTAAGAAAACCCTAATTAGAATAATGGTGTGATTCAATCATTCATTTGAAGTCTAGATTTTTAGTTATACATCTGTTTATGTTTTTATTGTGTATTTATAATCCTAACGGTTTATCTTTAGATTATCGTTTCCTATCTATAAGCGTAGTTGGTTAACTACTTGATATCACTTTTGATATATAAATTAAATTATCTATATATCTTTGGTTTTAGATACCTACTAAGAAATCTTATTAGTAGCGTTTAATACTATCTAGGAATCTTGAATTTAAGGTTTAAATCCATGTATAGGCTCATTACTACTCATTGTTCTAGTCTCAAATCATTGTTGAGTTCAAAAGTAGTCATTTAATCTCTATATTTATATTTTTCTATTTAATCTACTTGTATGACCAGTTTTGGGTTTGAAAATTTAGATTTCCTTTAATCATATCTTGAATTATTTGTTCAAGATACGAAATCTCGTTTTTGGTATCAATTAGGGTCAAAGAAGTTCTTTATTCGATTTTAGATTCTAATCTAGCCAAATTCAAGTTATTGATTATTCTTAGGTTTTTATTGGATTCTAGATTTACTAACTAGTTCATACATTCCATTTTAGAGCCGTATACTAATGTGGAAAATTTCCAGGGTTTACATTCTCCCTCCCTTAAAATAAGCTTTGTCCTCAAAGCTTGAGTGCGTACCTAAATTCTCAAACAGATGTGGATAGTTTTTCTTGATCTCCTCTTCTAGTTCCCATGTTATCTCTTCAGTTTGGAGATCCCACAATACTTTGACATAGTGGATTTCTTTATTTCTGAGAACTTGCACTTTTCTGTCCAATATTCCAATAGGATGCTTTTCATAAGTCAAATTCTCCTTCAAGTCAATTGGTTCCAACTCGACTATCTTATCTGGATCGTAAATATTTTCTTAGAACCGATACATGAAAAACATTATGTATACTAGATAAATTGGGTGGTAATGCAAGTCGATATGCTAGATTTCCCAACTCGTTCCAATATCTCATATGGTCCAATATATCTAGGACTTTCCTTTTGTTTGTCCACTATGAATGCTTTTGATTGGACTTATCTTTAAGTAGACATGTTCTCCTTCATTAAATCCAACTGTCTTGTTTTCAAGTTTGCCCAGCTCTTTTGTCTATCTTGAGCTTCTTTCATTTTTCGCTTTATTACTGATACCTTGTCCATTGTTTCCTGAACCAATTCAGGTCCAATCAATACTCTTTCCAAGTTATCCCAAAATAATGGTGATCGGCACTTTCTACCATATAAGGCTTCATGGGGTGGCATCCCTATGCTTGAATGGTAACTGTTATTGTATGCAAATTCCACTAATGGTAAATGTTGATCCCAATTTCCTTTAAATTCTAAAATACATGCTCTTAACATATCCTCCAGTGTTTGAATGGTTCTTTCTGTTTGTCCATCAGTTTAAGGATGATAAGTTGTACTAAATTTCAATTGGGTTCCTAATGCTTTTTGTAATCCTTGCCAAAATTTGGAAACAAACCTTGGATCTCGATCCGATACTATACTAACAGGTACACCATGCAATCTCACAATTTCCTTGAAACACAGCCGTGCCAACCTTTCTAACGGATAGGTCATATTAATTGGTAAGAAATGGGCTGACTTAGTGAGTCTATCCACAATAACCCAAACGGCATCATGACCCGCACTTATCTTAGGTAGTGAGCACACAAAATCCATAGAAATTTGATCCCATTTCCATTCGGGAATTGGTAATGGTTTCAACAATCCACCTGGTTTTTGGTGTTCAGCTTTTATCCTTTGACACACATCACACTTAGCAACAAATTCTACAATATCCTTTTTCATTCCACTCCACCAATATGCACTTTTTAACTCTTGGTATGTCTTTGTTTCTCCTGGATGCATAGAGTATCCAGAATAATGTGCTTCATACATTAGTTCCTTCCTCAAGCTTTCATCATGTGGCACACATAATCTTTTATTCATTCTTAACACTTCTTCATCATCCACATGAAAATCCTTGTATTTCCCTTGGGATATTCCTTGTTTAATTTCTTGGATTTCAATATCCTCTTTCTGAATTTCCTTAATTCGTTGGAGAAAAGTAGGTTCCAAAATTAGGTTTCCTAATTCAGCTTCCAAACCTTGCATTGAAAACTCCAAGTTTAATTTCTCAAATTCCTTGATGAGTTCTTTCTGCTCCATCAGTATTGAGGCTACTTCTCCATAATTCTTACGACTTAATGCATCAGCTACAGCATTCACTTTTCCAGGATGATAGTTGATAGTGAGATCATAATCTTTAATCAATTCCAACCATCGTCTTTGTCTCATGTTCAACTCCTTTTGTGTAAATATATACTTCAAACTCTTGTGATCCGTATATATTTCACATTTTTGTCCATACAGGTAATGACGCCAAATCTTGAGTGCAAATACCATAGCAGCTAATTCCAAATCGTGAGTAGGGTAATTCATCTCATGCGGTTTTAACTGTCTAGAAGCATATGCTATTACTTTCCGTTTTGCATCAACACACATCCTAAACCATTTCTGGATGCATCACTGTAGACAGTATATAGATCCTTGTCATTAGGCAGAACCAATATTGGTGCCGATACTAACCTCTTTTTCAGTTCTTGGAAACTTTGTTCACGTTGATCATTCCACTCAAATTTCTCATTCTTCCTGGTCAATTGTGTCAGGGGTCGTGCAATTTTTGAGAAATCTTTCACAAATTTTCGATAATATCCTGCTAATCCCAAGAAACTCCTAACTTCCGTAACAGTTTCAGGTCTTTTCCATTCCACAATAGCTTTAACTTTTGCAGGATCAACCGATATTCCTTCTCCAGAAATAATATGTCCAAGGAATGATATACTTCTAAGCCAAAATTTGCATTTAGACAGTTTGACATACAGCTTATTGTCTCTTAGTATCTGTAACACACTTCTCAAGTGATCATCATGTTGCTCTTTAGTAGACGAATATACAAGTATATCATCTATGAAGACAATCACACAGATATCCAACAAAGGTCTAAAGATACGATTCATCAGATCCATGAAAACTGCAGGTGCATTGGTTAGTCCAAATGGCATAACCAAAAACTCATAATGACCATACCTAGTTCGGAATGCAGTCTTTGGTACATCCTCTGCTTAATTCGGATTTGATGATATCCTGACTTTAAATCAATTCGAGAAAATACCTTTGCTCCTCTCAATTGATCAAAGAGATCGTCAATTCTGGGTAAAGAATATTTGTTCTTGATAGTCACTCGGTTTAATTCTCTGTAATCAATACAGAGTCTCATTGAACCATCTTTCTTCTTAACAAACAATACTGGTGCTCCCCAAGGTGAAACACTAGGTCTAATAAATCCTTTATCCAACAGTTCTTGCAGTTGCACCTTTAATTCTTTTAATTATACAGGTGACATGCGATGCGGAGCTTTTGATACTGGTTCTGTTCCAGGTATCAAATCAATTGAAAATTCCACTTCTCTGTGTAGGGGTAATCCCGGTAATTCGTCTGGAAATACATCCAAATAGTCACGCACTGTTCGAATAGTATGAATATCCAATACTTTGGATTCACCCTCGGTTGTTCCAAGAATACGCCCGTTTAACTCCATATCTTCTTCATTTTCTACTTCAATTGATGTTATCCTATTTCCGACTCCTTTGAGTATCTCACCCCTATACTCCTTCTTTCTCCTTGATTATTGACAAAAGATATATTTTGAGACAATCAACTTTCTTTTACAGCAGTTAACCAAATCATACCCAGAATAATATCATATTTTTGCATATCTATCATGATTAAATCAGCAATCGATTCTTGATTTCCAATCTTTAATGGACAACTCTTTATCATTCCCGTGTTATCTAAGTCTCCAGTTGGCGTAGTAACTCTCAATTCTTTACTCATGGTTTCGGTTGGTAATCCTACACGCCTTGCTAATCCGCATTTACGAAAGAATGCGTTGCTCCGTGTCAAACAAAGCATACGCAGTCTGATCCCTACTTGAATTGATCCTATTTATCAATTATTAAATTCACGTTATTTTCAATTCATAAGGGCTTCTATTGCTCATTTACTTGTGTTGTGCTAATAACTTTAAATAAACAAATATGTAACTACATACCTGCAATGAGACCATAATCATCAGGGTCAACTTCTTCCCATATATTTTCTTCATCTTCCTCTCCATCTCCACATTCTCAACAGGATTTCCATACATAGCAAAGACTCTGCCCGTACTAGCTTTGCTGTATTGGCGTTTCCATTTTTCGATCCTGCGACTCCAATCATTCCTCTAGGCTGTGAAGATCCAGCTACTATCACTTTCTGTGGATTGGTTGATATATGCCAACTTTGTTACATACAAAACAAGTTGTAATTTTTCTTTTTGGACAATTATTTGCCATGTGCCCGCTTTCTCCACAATAGTAGCATTTGTATTGCAATTGTGGACACTCCCTTGGATAATGAAAACCCTTACATTTTCAACATGTAACATTATTCTTCCCAATTATTCCTTCTTTGTTCATACTGAAAGGTTTGAAAATTTAATCTTCTTAGGCATAGAACTTGCCATAGAACCATCATATGTCCTTTTCCCAAAAATTGGTCCTTTCTTCTTATATCTTTCAATTTCATATTTCCTTGCTCGTTCAATAATTCGAGCCTTTTCTATCATCGCTGCAAAGTTATCAACTTCAAATTCAGCAAGTCTTCTCTGAAAATGAGGTTCTAATCCAGCCATGAAAGTCTGTCTCTTTAGCTCATCACTATCTCGATAAACGTCTAGAGCAAACTATAACAATCAATTGAACTTATGTTCATACTCATCAATAGTCTTATTTCCTTGTGTCAAATTCATCAGGTCAGTGCTATATTTTGCTTTTAAACTGCTTGGGAAATATTTCTTCAAAAATTCTTGTCTAAACACTTCCCAAGTAACAGGTTGTGGCAAACTTCGTTGTTTTGAATTCCACCATATTCTTGCTCTTAATCTTAGCAAATAAGTTCCATATGGTACCCTCAGAGCTTCAGGTACTTATAAAACATCAAGGGATCGCTCAATCTGGGTTAGCCAGTCCTCAGCTTCTTCTGGCTTTCCAGGTAGTCCTTCAAAGTACCTGTTGCATTTTATGAATTCTGGCAACAAGTTCCTCAAAGGACGTAAAGGTGGTGGTGGTGGCAATTCTTGTTCATATCGGGGGTCCTTGCACTTCTGCAGCAGATTCATCAGGGTTCACTGGTTCATTTTCCTGAAATTGAAATGGTGCAGTATGCCTTTCATTCCCTCTGGGAGTTGTTGGAGGCATTGTTGGTGCCTCAGCAGGTGGTGCTACATTTGTTGCTTGCATATTTTGCAAAGCTTGCAAGATCAATACATTTTGTTGTTGGAGACTTTGTAAAACATCCTCTAATCAGTTTTGGGATGGTGCAGGGGCATTTATTGGTGGATTTCCAGAAATCCTTGCGTTTCTACTTCTATTCCTCCCTCTTGGCATTCTATTAACATTAAACATGTTATTTAGATTGGATCATAATTTATCTTTACTAAAAGACATCAAGGTCATTCATATATATATATATATATATCACATACACATATATATAACCAAAATACACATAAACTACTCATGGTTAGTGCATTATGTACATATCAAAAATGGCACTAACTCTATACCTAGCTTCTACTACTAAAGTCATCAAAAGATACATATACATCGCCCTACATATCACATGTAACATACATGTAAATCATCAAAAGTCTATCGATATCATACCTATCATGTCATCACTAATAGATAGTACAAACATTATCATCATATAATACTATATCTGACTTAAGGGCTAGGATAAAGACGACCTTGCCCTTCTCCTGAGGACCTAACTGAGGGTAATCGTCCTCTCCTTAGAATTGCTGTCGCTAATATCGATCCTCGTGTCTCTATCTCTTGGGGGTGCCAGGGTCAAATCTATATCCATCACCCAAATACCTCTGGGTGCAGGCTTCTGTCACTCTCAGAACTAGGTGGTACATCTCTCTCAATCCACCCTCCATGTGCAGTCCTGATCCATCTGGCATAATTATAATTGGAGACATACTTTTCTACCTCAATCCTTCAAATTTTTCCTTCTCATTCATCTAGCAACTCTGTTGTTATATTTCTTTTATGAACTGTAGTCTAAACCAACTCCTGTACTACTCTATTCTGCATAGAAGGGGGACCCTGGAACTCACCTGCTATCTCAAGTATAATAGGAGGTTTCCTCATCAACATACGTCTGGAATGGTTGCATTTGCTCACCTGTGCAAGCATCCAGTCATCATCATAAGCTTTATCATCTCTCACCCGAATGTGATCATGTCGAACATCATGAGCATAAACTGCCTCTCCTCTAATAGATACCCAAACTCTAAAATCAGGAGGATCTGTCTCACAGATCTAGATGAAACTATGAATGCTATGTTATCAATCTCCAGACCACCTCCCTTCTGAACTACTGTAAGCCCCTAGATTTTTCGATAATATTAGCAAACCCTAAGAACCGGAAGTTGAAACGAAACCCTAAATTTAACCTAGTTATATGATTAGTCTAGTGAATCTAGATCTGGCAATCCCATGTTTTTAAACCCTAGAAAACGAAAGTGAAATAATTATGGAATATGGTTCGTAATAATATAAGAAAGCCTAAAAATATCGGATTCGAATTTTTCTAGTGTCCCTCGGATCCGATCGGGATCAGTTTTCAAAAACCGTGCCTTGGTGCACCGGATAGCAAAAATATTCCGACAACACCAATAGATTCGTAAAAATATAAGGTTTTCAAAAATATTAGTTTTAGAATTTTTCGGTAACTAAAAATAACAGATATAGGCCTTTTACACATATTTTCTTTACTACTGGTATTTTAATTGTCTAGTATACTATTCATAGTACTTTTCAACTATTCATTACTATTCACATATCTCTACTTTTTCTTACACTCTATTCTTACACTCTACCATACCTATACCTTACAATTTACCTTCCCCATACAACTTTAATCACATCATATCTTACACATTACTTCTTTTAATACAAAACAAACAAAATAAATAATTTCTCCCCCCCCACCTCTTAAGGACCCAAAACCGGCGCCTATCCCCTCCCTATTCCATCAATTTTATTTCAATTTCAATTAATTTTAATCACACTAATTTCCACTCCAAAAATCTATAAATACCCCCTTCCTCCTTCATTCTTTCACACGACAAAATTCATACTAAAACTCTCTCAAAATCACTCCACAAATTTTGTAAGCCCCTGAAAATTTCAATAAATAATTTCAAAATGAACTTCGAAAATAAACCTTAAAAATCACTCCAAATTGAAATCGAATTTTGACCAGTCCTAAATCACGAACGAATCCAAAAATTTCTTAATCATGAGAAAATGAAAATCTTTAAAAATAAAATAAGAACTCAGTGGTCTTCAAATTCAAAACCACGATGTACGAAAAATTTCATATTTAACTCCAATTTATAAAATCGGGTAATATAAAGCCCAAAAACAAATTATTAAAAAGTAAATAATGATTAACTTTCGGAAATGAAACCCAATTCAAGAATTCCGAAAACATTAAGAGTTATTAAATACTTACAAAAAAAAATTTAAAATAAATCTCTCAAATTAAATATGTTATACAAACATAAATATCAGTTTCCAAATTGGCAAAGGTCTAAACCGGAAAATCAGCCGGAAACCATAACCGGAATACAATAGCTTAAGTCCGGCAATCTAGCGCCCTTAACCCTAGAGGTCGAGGTGTAGTTTAAATAAGTAGAATAGCTCGTAGTAATATAAGTTTGTTCACAAATATTAGATTGGTAAATTTTTGATCTATCTCAAACCCGTTCGGATACAGACTTCGAAAAGCGTGTCCCGGGACTCGAGATATCAAAAATATACCATTAGTACCGTTAGACTCGTAATTTTATAAGATTTCTAAATATATCAGTTATATAATTTTTCGGGTTATAAAAGTTACAATTATAACCTTTTTATCGTATTTTCATTTCTACCGGTAATTGATTAGTCTTTTGCACTATTCATTTTATTCCATTACACAATTTTATTACTTTTATAATGTATACCCCAGGTTTCCTAGTAATCAAGTAAACTTCAGAAACCGGAAAATGAAACCCTAAACCGGTTTAGTTCAAGCTTTGTGAGAAAGACCTAGAAACCCTAATTCCGGCTTTTCCTTGGTTTCTAAATAAGAAACTTTTATAGAAAAATTAATTTTAAATATAGTTCTTGATTATATTTCGAAACAAGAAAAGATCAGATTTTAAGAAAATTTCAATTCCGGGTCATCCCGAGACCCATTATAGAAAAGCGTGCCTCGGAACTAGAATTTCAAAAATTTGCTTGTGAATATTCATTAGAATCGAAATAAAATAAGGATTTTAAATATATAAATTTCATAATTTTCCGGCTTACAAAAAATACAGTTATAACCTTCTTATTCGTATTTTTCTTACTACCGGTAATTAAGTTGTCTTGATTACTATTCACTACTATTCACAAGTACAACCTATGACTACCTATTTGTACACCCTACACTTGCAACACTTACCATCACTCAATCACTTCCCTTTTCCAAAGACTTTTTGTCCCTTAATTTTCAATACAATTTATGACAAATTGTACTCAAATCAAATCAAATCAAAGATAAATCAATCAAACAAAAAGAAAATCAAACTTTTCCTCCTCCTCATGCATTGGCTAGCGTGAAACTCCCCATCAAGCTTCTTGTGCAATTTTTTTTTTAATTTCCTTTTTGTCACATTTAACCTAAACTCAATTCATATATAAGCTACACTTTCTTTCTCTCACTTCATTCTTCACTTTCTCAAAATTTCCAAAAGGTAAAAGCTCCCAAAATCCTCTCCCTTTCCACCTTATTGCCGTGAGCTTCAAGCTCTCACACACACACACACACACACACAACTTTCTTTTTTCTTCTATTGTCTTCTATTTTTACCTTAAAGTGAAAGAACCTTACTTCCTTATCCTTAGATCCTTGTAATGGCAAGGATATTCTTGGATATTTCCAACCAAATGTCCCCATGAGCTCTTGCTAGGGACAAGGAAATATCAAAACAAGAATACCAAACCATCACAAAGTAGATCTAACATTTAAAGGAGCTTTCATGCCAAAAGCTTTATGAGTTTTCATCAAAAAGTGTTTTGAACAAAAGATCTTTTATAAAAATGTAGTTTTTATGTTTTCAAAACTTATTTAAGCACTTGATATAGTAGATCTATCATTTTACTACTCATATTCATGTAGACATTTAAGATCTCATCTTTATTTTGAGTTTATGCATTAATGGTCTTTAATGTTTTTGTCCTTAGTAAATAACCTTTCTAGTACGTAGATCTATAGATAGATAAGTTAACAAAACCAAAAAGGAAAACACTTTTCAAGAAATGAGTTAGTGTAAATTCGGATGACTTGGAACCCTAGACTAAAACCCTTTTACAACTTCTAAACATGTATTTTACAAGAAAAATGAAGCCTATAGGTGATAGATAATGTTTGATGATGTTTTTCATGAGTTTAAATGAGTTTTTACTAAAGAAAATATTTAAAACAAGAGATGAAGTCTAAAGAATTTTGGGTGAAAAGTCTTGAAAGCCAAATTCGTAATAATGATAGATGGTTAGAAAACACTAGTTTTTCCAACTTCAAAAATGGTATTTTCTTAAATAAATGAAGTCCTTAGGGTATAGGTAAAATAAATATGTAAAGTTCTAAGTATAAAATGCATTTTTCTTAAAGGAATCAACTTGAAAATGAAATTTTCTAAATTCGGATTTTTGGAACCACCCTAGTAAAAGACCCACTTAAAAGTTTACACATGAAGATTTTATTAAAGAAATATAGGCCTTAGGATATAACTAATATAAGGTCAAAATTTCTTTAAACAAAGTGAGTTTTCCTAAAAAAATCCTTGTAATAAGTAAGTGTGACCAAGTGTAGTAAACTTACTTGTTAAACGATAGCATGAAATGGTTTTCTAAGAAAAAGTTTATTAAAATTCTTTAAGTCTAAAAATTTATAGGAACTTAGGTTCATTAGAGTTCATATCATGATATTCATGATAGGGAAAATCATTTCCATAGCATTTAGTTTCATTTTGTACTTAGGAATCTCAAGTGCATTCATGAAAACCGCATTTTTGGAATCAACACAACTGCTGTACAGATCTGATCCCTCATTTCCGAGGCTTAGATATTTTCAAAACTTGATTTAAACTTCATATTTAGAAAGCTCTTCCGAAGTAGATAGAAATCGATATAAAATTTGCGAGATTCCGAGTTAAAATGACCAAGTTATGGCCGTTTTAATTGGAATTCCCACTTAGGACGCGAATTACGAATTTGATAGTTCGTAAGAAGTCGTTGGATTAGTTTGAGTTGAAATACTTATTAGAGTATTTCTTCCTTTTTAGGTATCCCGAGTTCGACGATTCCCTACCACCGATTATTATTACTAGAAGACCGGTGATCCAATGCCGAGTGAGTTTTCTCCTTGTTTTGTTACCTTGATTGTGCTTGTAATTAGTCGCATTAGAATTTAGGAACAAGATAAAAATCGATATGAATGGGGATGGGATATATGATGAGACTGTGATGAATGTATGCCAAGGAATACTAAAGCATATCGAAACCACGATTTGATTGGATAACTGCATGTTCATATTATTTATGTGTATGATATTGCCTGGTCACTCTAAAGAATGTATAAATATTTTGACCTAAGCCAAAAAGTAAATTGATCATGCATCGCATCGGACATATTGCATTTGGTAGCGTGCTACTCCTACGCAGGTCGATCGGTATGGTCCGAGGACTCGTTTGAATAATGAGACCCGGGATCATAGCTCATTCATAGGAAACTAAGGCGCATCGGGGATGCATTCCATGTGTGAGCCTAGCCGAGGCGAGTGCTAAGAGCCGAGGGCTTGGGGACTAGCAGCGGTCATGTAGACTTCAATACCATCCCTAACCCAAGATACAGAGGGCGTAAATCCGTTTTGTGCATGGGTTCCGGATACCCATGCATAATTGCTTGCTCACGTGTTTGTTCATGCATAGCATACGTTTGATTATCACTTGCTTGTCATGGTACGGAATTAAGGGAATTCTCACTAAGCTAGTGTAGCTTATACCCGAATAGTTATTTAAATGAGCAGGTTATTTCAAGAATGCAAAGTGGGGACCGAATCGGTTGGAGCCGGGAATGACTTCGGGATTCTGGCAAGATATAAGGATGCTTGAAGTTTTTGGCTAAGCTTTATGATTTGCCTTGTAATAGTTTTATGTAGTGAAGTCTTGGGATGAATGTAATTGAAGTTTGATGAATTGTATTTTGAAGTATAGTGTTTTATATTTGGAGTATAGTGGATTGTATTTCCTTTACTTTGTTACTTGATTGTATCAACATAAAATGTATCATTCCGATGTGTCTCCTTTATGTGTTAGACGCCTTGTACATAGTATGGAAGCCTTCGCGTGACTGAGGTGGTCATTCTTAGGCTTTAATATTGTGTACGGCGGACTACCACGTTTAGGGTACCCTTCGGGGCGTGACAAATTTACTCTCCCAAAATCTCTTCCAAGCTCTCTCCTTCTATTAGAAAACCAAAACCCACATAACACTACATCCCATTCTTTTCTTCTTTAACCAACACATAAACTTTAGGTAAAAATTTCTCTTATTTACTCATCATGTTCATATAACTTAACATGAGTTTAGTGTATGTTTCTTAGACTCATTGAGTTAAAGAAGCAACAATTTATTCATGTTTTGTTTTTGTTCATGTTCTTAGTTTCTTTATGCTACTATTATGTTGATATTGTTATTATTGTTTCTAACCTAACTTATATAAGTATTATGTATATATATTTATTTAGAGCATATAAGCTCATTTGTTATTTATTTATTTTCAAGTCTTGCAATTTATTTACTTGTTTTATGTAAATATTAAGACTAGTCTTTCTAGTCTTAGACTTGTCCATATCAAGTCAAAACAATTTTCTTTCTTTGTTTTTCTTTTCTTTTGAGGACTAGTCTATTCTTAGTCCCGAGATACCTTGATGAAGCTAAGGTTCCCAATACTTGACTTTATTTTTATGCTATTATTTTATTGTTTTTATATTTCTCATAGTTATGTATTCTCATTCATGCATGGATATGATGTTATTGTCTCAATCATAATAGAAATAAGTTTTCTCAAGTAATAATAAAAAAAATAAATAATAAGAATAAGAACTCTCTTTAAAATAAATTTTGTCACATATAAGAAATTATTTTTCCTTAAAGACTTGAATTTTATCTTAAACAAATATTTTTCTAAAGTTAGATAAGTTAGCTCAAGTTTTAATAATATGTGGTTTTACCAAGAAATACATAAAGTAAAGTTATCATAAATTCTCTTTTCAAACAAATAAGAAAGTTTCTTTAAACCTAAACAAAGGATTTCTTAAATTCAATCGTCAAGGTTTTCCACCAACACTAAAGTCTAGATAAGTTTTTCAAAATTAACTTATAAGATCATTTCTTTTAAAAGTGGATCTAACTATAGAACATATAACCATAAAATATTTAGAAAGACTATGTTTTCCAAAACACTAGAAATAAATTATGGAATCCTCGAAGATTAAGATTTCTTTTTGAAAATTTAACTAAGAAATGGAGTTAAAGAAGGAAACTCACTTATGATAATTTAGGAAACTTTCCAAAAACAAAATTTATTTCTTTACAAGTCTTAAGCTTATCTCACTTTTTAAGACACAATTGTTTTATAAGATCATTGTTGAGACAATACCACTAAATTCATGCATATGGTTGAGTATATATATATGTATTCAAGGGATTTTTCAACCATACAATATATCTATATTTTTGTACAGAAGCCCTTGAGTGAAGAAAAGTTTGAAAACTCTAGTTTTGAAAGTTTGGAAAATTCGCATCAAATCTGTACGTTACTGTTCCAAGGCCTAATAACTTCGTTTGATAAAAATAACCTTAGAAATAGATAGATTTTTTTGAGTAGGTAGAAATCGGTATATAATATGCGAATTCCGAGTTAAAATGACAAGTTATGGCTATTTTAAGTTGGAATTTCCATTCCATACGATTTAGAATTCTCTAAAATAGAAGTATAGAATTTGAATAGATCTTGGATGAAATACTCATGTTGGGTATTTCTTTTGTTTAGGTGTCGAGGATCACGATCTTGTCTTCCCCGAGGATTACTTCAACTTCTAGATCACTATGGACGAGTGAGTTCCTTTATGCTTATGTATTTGTGCATGTGCTTGTAGAATAGAGCACTAGATGTTAGGAAAATATAAAATTGATATGTATGTGGGATATCATGGGAACTATGTATGTGAATCGTTGTGTGCGATCAATGAACAATAAGTATATCGGAACCCGATTTGTGATTGATATAAATGTTTCTATATATGTATTGTTATGTGTGCAAATATTGTTTGATCGCTTTAAATGATTTAATGTCATATTGAGATCCCCATATAATAAATTTCTCATGCATATCACTTAGAATATCATTTCGAAGTTTTGCTACTACTCCTCAGTATGGGACCGAAAAGGTAAGCTGCCTAGCTACATCTTGAGGGTTAAGACGTTCGGGGAATACGGCCTCAAGGTGTAGCCGAGCCGGATAGATCGCTTTGGGTATGGAAAGCCTGGGGACTAGTAGTACGGTTCGTTGGAACCCCAAGACGCGCGCAAACTTTAAGGAGGTCGTTTGGGGCCCAGTTTAAAGCATTCTCTAACCACCGATGGAGGGGTAAATCATCATACATACGAAACCAAATAGTCGTATGTAATGTTTGATCATATGGTTGTTGCATTTCATACGCTTGAATTAATAAACTTGGTTGATTGTTTGTTATGAGTACTTTTGCGTAAGGAATATCTCACTAAGCTAATTATGCTTATACTCCTATAGACTTTTGATATTGCAGGATTACCTTTTGCACCGAGACCACCTTGATTTCCTGGATAGAATCCTTATTTTGAGAAGCTTTTGGAGGAATTCTATTTTGAAGTTATAGAGTAGATTTCTTCTAAAATCTTCTAGCTTTAGTTATGTTATATTCAGTAGAACCATGTTGTTACATATTTATCGGGGGAATGCCCCTTAGAAGTTGTAAGACCTTATGTTTCTATGTTATATTTTAAGTGTTATTTTATATGTTCCGCTGCCAATATCTTAAAATGCATTACTTCAACGGTCTCCTTTGTTGTGAGTGTATGCCTTGTACCGATATGGAAGCTTTCAAGTGACTGAGGTAGTCATTCTTGAGCTTTAATATTGTGTACGGAGGGCTGCCACATTTAGGTACCCATTGGGGCGTGACAACTACCAACCTCTAAAATCTATAAAGTGTCTCTATAGCTGATCCATTATCTGGAAAAAGCTCTCTCCATCAGAAATAACCATCCTTTAAATAAAGGCTGTAATCCTCTTTTCCAAGTGCTAAGAATCTCTTATAGAGTTTTAGTAACAAATCCTCTACCAGACTCGCAATCTGCGTCTGTAATCTGTCAGGGTCTCCTCTTCCAGCATACTAAATATCTCCCATCTAATATGGCATGTAGCAGGATTAGTCTGCACATAACAAAATTTGCATGATTAATAATAATCACACAGATTTTATTCCTAATTGTGTAATGTAACTCTACCTATAACTACCCAACTATTACTAAAGGGTGATAATTAGATCTACATTTACCAATATAATTCTTTCACATATTTATCTTTCTTATACCAGCAACCACGCTCTAATACCAACTTAAAGCTGTCACACCCCGACGGTACCCTAGTAGAAGTAGACAAGTCACACTTGAATATGATGACTAGATTACCTTAAGAGAGTGACATGTTTTCCAAAATACCAGGATCTTAGTTTCTTCGATAAGAAATGATGAATACATGTAAGAAATAAATTAGTAAATAACTGCTATCTTAATGATAAAGTATCACAGATTATTACAAACCATGTAGTCTCCTTGTAACTCATAACTAATAAAATAGCACTAGCTAATCTATTCTAAGAAAATATAACCATTAGTCCCAAGTAGAACCATAGAATTCCAGCTCTTAAGCCTTTACCAGAGCCATGTTTCTGGAAGTGACTAACCAAGGTCGAAGTGTAAACCTGAAAAAACTATTGGAGTATGAGCGAAACTACGGCTCAATGAATAACTAGACATATTACACATCAAACAAGCTATTAATAAATCATATGTAATGCAATCAATCATTCATATACTCATATACAAGCTTCGATGATCTAGAATCCAAACAGGAAAAAGATTTACACCCTTTTTTTGGTTGAAGAACATTTACTTTATGACTCACTGCCCATGAGAGACTAAGTTTACATGAAATCAACGATTTCTCGTTTTAGGGTTATCACTTTAAATTTAAAAACAGTTTTAACTGACCATTTCCTGTATTTATCCTTATAAACTCCCTAAGTATTAATATTTCAAAGTGATACTACGGGCGACGTTCTTCATTGCCACTTAGTTCCCGTAGAACCAACGAAACAAAGAAAACCTTGGAAGAATTAACACTTTAGAAAAACCAAGCGTTAATAATGAACTGAAATATTAATACGTACCAGGCTGTCACCCGTTTTGTATATGCAATAATGCAGTACGTGCAACGCATGACCAGATTATTTTAATAAGTTAATAGTTCTTATTCAATTTCATGGTGATCATACATTACACACAATCATCATCTTACTACTTCACATCATCATACCATTGTATTATCACTTTTGTAATGGTAGATTAGCAATCATAAAATCAGGTCACAACACATTTCCATCAAAACATCCATATTATTATTGTGTTTGCATTACATGTTCAACTATTTACAAGCACAAATAGTATAATATGACTGAATTACTCACTTGCTCATGGTGACTTAATCGTAATAATCTACAGGAAGATCCTCTATGGTATCAAAGTTACCTATTGAGATGAATAAAATATTTATCAATATAATATAGATTATATAACTAAACTCTTATATGTGTCTAGTGTCCAAAATTGATATTTATCAAGTTTTTGTAGTGATTAACACTATTTTAATGTTATTCTAAACCTGACTCATTATAGTAAATCATATTCGTTTATTAATGCTTACCGTGGTCGTGTTTCTCATATTCTTTTTCATATAATTATTTTGTCATTTTTTGAAGTCAAATTATTCGTAAATTTAGCTTATTTCAATTTCCATTCTTACCTATTTTATCTACATAGACCAAATATTTGATTATAGTTGCTATTAATACTTAATATTTTCCTAAAATTCTAGGGTTTTAGAAGTTATCACAATACTATTATTCTAAATATTTGTATTTATTTATCTACTTAGTAAATTCTATGTTAACATATATATATATATATATATATATATATATTATAGCTTATAGTATTTATCGTGTGTGTGTATATATATATATATTCTGTTCATGTAATACAAACTTCCCTTAGGAAAAATATGGGTGTACGCCGGCTCCAACGCCCCGGCGTTCAACCCAGGTGCCCGCGTTTTTATGTCTTACATAATATTTCGTATCGAGTGCACTGGCTTGTAAGCCGCCAGCTTTCCCATGTATGCCAGACTATACGTTGACGTATAATCCCAAATAGCCGAACGTTCGTTCATGTTACGTGAAAATAAGTTTTACGTAGCTTCTGTTCCAGTGTACGTTGTCTCTACACCGCCAACTTACCCTTGTAAGCCGCTGGCGTTGAAGGCTCATATTGTCGGCTTATGGACAGTGCTGGCACTGTTCATCATCTTCTCCATGAAACAGTTCATGTTTCTTAAATTTTCTACGTCAAAAACATCCTTAAACCATTCCTAAGTGTTTCTATAGCATGTATATATACATACAACAACTCCTAACACATTTACAAGTGTGTAATCTTAAATTTCCGAATCTAGAAAAGTACAACTAGGGTTTTTGAATTTTACCTTGTTTAAGCTCGTTTGATGGAATTTGAAGTTTGTTCTTGAGTTGGTAATGATCCTATGATCATTAGAAGTTATTTTCAATCCTTGTTCTATTAAATAACAAGTCGAATTACAACAACTTACCTTGTTCCCAGATTATGCGTTTTTCGTGTTGGATTTTTCTTTGATTTTGAATCGAGGTGTTTAGAACAATTTGATTTCTGTTTCTAGGTCGATTTGCTTGCTCATTAGGTGTTTATTCATTCTGGAAGTTTTGAGAGGAAGTTGTGCTTGTTTGCTAGTCCATCAATAGCCATTAACACTTATATAGAGAGAGAAGAATGGGGACGTTTTCTTCAACAATTTGCATCCGTTTTGCCTGTTGTTTTACTGCAATTAATGTGTATGTTAAGTTGGCAATCTATGATTTGTGTTTGAGTTTATTTTTGTTGACCTTGGTGCATTATTTGGACAGTTTTAACCAAATTTCGGTTCTCCAATCTTAAGGAAATCTGAGCCCTCCATTTAAGCAATTTGCAATCGGCAAATGACATAAATTATTATATAATATTATTAGTTAGCTAATTATCTTAGTTTTAGGATAATTTAATAAGTTATACGGATGTAAATTAGCCAATATTTGAGAGTTTTTGTATAAAAATATTTTCATAGAATTCTACAAAATGTTTAGATTATCAAACAATACAAATTTAAGTTTTAAATTTATGTGATTAATTGTTTTTAGAATTTTATCTCCCGCGATTAGGGTTTCCTAAACTCATTAGGTCAATTTTTTGTTTTAGGCTCCAATAGCTTAAGAAAACCCTAATTAGAACAATGGTGTGATTCAATCATTCATTTTAAGTCTAGATTTTTAGTTATACATCTGTTTATGTTTTTATTGTGTATTTATAATCCTAACGGTTTATCTTTAGGTTATCGTTTCCTATCTATAAGCGTAGTTGGTTAACTACTTGATATCGCTTTTGATATATAAGTTAAATTATCTATATATCTTTGGTTTTAGATACCTTCTAAGAAATCTTATTAGTAGCATTTAATACTGTCTAGGAATATTGAATTTAGGTTTAAATCCATGTATGGCTCATTACTACTCATTGTTCTAGTCTCAAATTATTTGAGTTCAAAAGTAGTCATTTAATCTCTATATATTTATATTTTTCTATTTAATCTACTTGTATGACCAGTTTTGGGGTTTGAAAATTTAGATTTCCTTTAATCATATCTTGAATTATTTGTTCAAGATACAAAATCTCGTTTTTGGTATCAATTAGGGTCAAGGAAGTCCTTTATTCAATTTTCAAATTCTAATCTAGCCAAATTTAAGTTATTGATCTATTCTTAGGTTTTTATTCGATTCTAGATTTACTAACTAGTTCATACATTCTATTTTAGAGTCGTATACTAATGTGGAAAATTTCCAGGTTTACAAGTTTTGCCTAGTTACTGAATTTTTCACAATTTTTGGAAAGGAAAATATTGTTTGATCTTAGTTGGAAAACTTTTCCTTTGTTTTAGGTTTCTACTTTGATAAAACACATTTACTTTCATAAAATTCAAGTCTTTATTATATATATTCCCTAAGACTTCTATTTTTTCCATAAAATACTCATTTTGACATTTGGAAATAGGTGTTTAAATAGGGATCATTTTTAGATCTGAATTTTTTCAAAATTGTTTTTGAGATTATTTCTTATGAAAAACTCATTTAATCTTTCTAAAACGAAGTCCTAATCAAACTTACTCCTTAAGGCTTTCATTTCTTTAATAAAACCCTTGTTTTAGGATTGAAAATAAGTGCTTTCTTAGCATTTCACCCTAGTTACGAATTTCTACATTTTTGTTGGTGTTTAAACATAGATCTAACTTATCTTGTATAATCATTTTCTTGTTTTGAAAATTTCTCTTCGTAAAACCATGATCAACTCATAAGAATCACTACTTAATGATATCTATTATCTAAGCCCTTCATTTTACAAGTAAAACTTTCATTTTGAAGTTGGAAAATATGTTTTCTAAATGGGTCTTTCTCAAGATCCGAATTTTAAAATTCACTTTTTGAAAGAAACAAAATGAATCTTGAGTTTTGATCAACACTTTCCCTAAGAATATCATGTAGCAAGTCTTTCATGCATGAAAACAAATAGCTATGTTATTTTAATTACTAAAACAAGTAGATCTACTATACTACTCATGCTATGAATGCAAATGCATCATGAAAAATATGTAGATGAGAATAATAACGAAAATATATGCACAAAGTTTCTATAAGAACAATATATAACAATAATATACCAAAATACTAGTATAACTTTAATAGTAAGATCTATACATTGTGATGGCAAGAATATCATATTCTAGTGGTTCCACATCCCTAGCATGAAGCTCATGGGGATTTTTAGTGGAACCACACATGTATGACCTTACCATTACATGTGTTTATAGTGATAAGATCAAGATCTATTACCTATTTAGTGTTTGGAGAAGAAAACTTGAAGTAAAAAAAAAAAAAAATTGTGTGTGTGTGAGGGAGAGGTCACAGCAAGAATGGAGAGGGAGGGAGAGGGAGAGAAAAAGACTTCCAAAATTGGGTTTTGTAAGAAAATGAAAAGAATGAAAAATTAAAAGGTGAAAGAGATATTATGTAGGAAAGGAGTATAGAATTTTGTATGATTATTTAATGGAAGTAAAACAAAACAATTTGTGGCCTATAAGGGGGGTTTCATGACGGTTTGAGAGAGAGAGAGAGGAGAGAGAAGTGTTTTGATTTGTTTTGTGTAATAACTTTCAAATTTAATATGTAACTTAAGTAAAAAAAGTTGTATTGAAAAAGAAAATGTAAGGAAGATGATGTGAGAATGTAAGAATAGGTTGTAAGGATGTAAGAATATGGTATGGATGGTTGTACTTGATGAATAGTGTAAAAGAAAACAAATAGTTTATTAGACACTTAAATTACCTATAGTAATGAAAGTAAGATAAAAATGTTATAACTGTACTTTTATAACCCAAAAAATTATATAACTAAACATTTAGAAATATTATGAAATTACAAATCTAACGGTACTAATATCATATATTTAATATCCCGAGCCTCCGAGACACGCTTTTTGAGATTTGTATTCGATCGGCTCAAAATAGGTCGAAAATTTACTAATCTGATATTGTTTAGCATTCTAATATTAATACGAGCCAATCTTCACTTCCCACTCATATTTCGACTTATTGGTTTGAGAACCCGGGATTGCTGGATCTAAATTATTAGGGTTTTATGAGATTTTGTTAACTTAGGGTTTCCAGTTGACTTTCCGATTTAGAGTCTTACTTTGGAGTTAACTCGTTTTTATTCTTTCGGGGTTTCTTTCTTGATATTGCCGGACATAGGATTTCTAGGTCCAATTGGTCCAAAGATATTTCTTTCAGATTTCGGTTTTTGGTTTTAAGTCTTTTCTGAAATCGAACTCAGGTTTACTAAGAAAACGAGGGTTTACAAGAACAAAACTTTCTTTAAGGGGGGTAGGTTGTAAACCCCCAAAGTTTTACGATCGGTTATGTCACGCCCCAAAGGGTACCCTAAACGCGACAGTCCACCACACTCGACATTTAAACTTAAGTATGACATCCTTAGTCATCCCATAAGTTTACATATCGGGTGTAAGGTGTACTTACACAATTTTAGGATCACACTTTGAATCGAGTAGTCTTAAGAAAGCATACATAGCATTAAGAATAGAAATCACAACAGATAAATAGTTAAATTTACAAAAAACCAAGGGGGCATACCCCCGCCAAAAAATGGGAGTCTTCATCATCTAGCTCCAATTTACACATATCTGAGTTTACATTAAAGAGATTTTCCTAGAAGTCCACGCCTATACTAGGTCCCGACTTCCTCAAAAGCTCTTTAATCCAATGTGATAAACCTGCATAAAGTGTCCTCTCGAACAACCAAAAATAGGGACACTGCAACAAAAACTATTGGGGTATAAGCTAATTGCTTAGTGAGATTCATTTCCCAAGTAACATACTCGATCAAGCTTAAAATATCAATACAAGCAAGTTATAATTAAGCAACCATATGAATGCACAAGCAAATGAGCAAGCAAGCATATGACTTTCCGGTAGTCATAAGTGAATATTTACGCCCTCCATTCGGGGTTTGGGGTAGTTCATAAGTCATGCAACTACAGTTCTAATGTTGGTCCATAAGACATGCAACCATAGTCCCAATCTTAAGTGGGGTGGTCCATAAGACATGCAACCACAATTTTAATGTTGGTCCATAAGTCATGCAACCATAGTTTTCATTATTTGAATGGGGTGGTCCATAAGTCATGCAACCCTAGTCCCCTTCATTAAAGACCCGCTGCCTCCCGATCATACTTTTGTTCCCACCAAAAGCATTTTCGTAATGCAATGTGACTCACTACGTGATATGCATGTACAATTTATTTATATAATCATGGCATATTAATTAGATAACTTTAAAAGTGATCATACAGATTTCAGACACTCCAAATCTATACTAGCTCATACAAGTTATTGCAACAAAGTTTGCCTCGATATACTTATCGTTCATTCATACAAGTTTAGATCACCATTCAATCACAATTTTATCTTTTCCTAAGTCTAATGCCACTACTACTACAAGCACACCCAAGAACATAATTAATTGAGAAATGAACTCACTTGTCCATGTAGTGAAATCCACTAGTCGTAATAGTCCTCGGGGAGTGGTAACTCGTCCTCCAAATTACCTAAGTACAAAGAATACCCTCAATGAGTATCTCTTATGAAGTTCTATTAAACTTAACAATTTTATTTACTAAGTTCGTCAATTTCCGTCTAGGTTGAATCCCTAACTTAAAAAGGTCATATCTAACTCATTTTAACTCGAATTAAGCTTATAATATACCGATTTATACCTACTTCGAAAGAGCTATCTATTTCTAAAGTTAATTCAAACATTTAAGATCATTTAGGGGTCGGAAACATACTGTACAGTAGGGTTGCGAAAATCCAAGAATTGCACCTTTGTGAAAAATTGCCATATCTACTCTATTTAACTACTTAGACCAATTTATTTTAGTCCTAAGCTTACAAGGAGATTCTCAAAACAAAATTAAGAGATTACACACTTATCTAATACCAAACATAAAGTTCAAATGAAACTTCTAAGAATCCATTTTCATAAATCCAAAATTTACAAGTTGAAACTCATTGTTTGTTTTGAGTAATTCCTTTACTAAAACTTACTTAGTTCAATGAAAAATAATTTTCCTATATTATATATCATCAAAGCATTCCCTTTTCAATATGAAATACTTGTTTGGAGATCAAAAAGAAGGTTTTAAAATTTGGTCTCCCCATAATTACGAATTTCCTCTTTGAAGTTTACAATGAAGACAAGACCTAAATTTTGTCTTTTACAAAACAATTGATTTAAGCAATACCTTTTTGGAAAACTCATTTAAACTTATGAAAATTCATCCCTTAAGATATCTATACCAAGAGCCCTTTATATTTTTGTCTAAATCTTCATTTTAAAGTTGAATGATGGGTTCCAAAAATAGGTCTTGGTCTTGATCCGAATTTTCGTAAATTTATTTTGGATATATCTCTTGAGAAATTTCATCTAAACTCATGAAAAACAACCCATCACATATTATATCCTAAGAACCCTTCATTTCTTGAATAAAATCCTCATTTGTGAGTTGGAAAACATGTTTTTATTTTAGTCTTTGTCTTGATCCGAAAATACAATTTTTGTTTTTGAAAATCAACTTTGATTCTTGTAAGATGAAGTCTTGATGATATATATCCATCATACCTTCATTTTCTTAACAAAAACTTCCATTTTAAGACTTGGAAGAGGGTTTTTAACATGGAGCCTTGACACGTTACGAATTTTACATTTTCATTCCATCTTGAATCTAAGATCTACTCAATATATAACCATGAAAGCATAAGAAAAACTTAGTAGTAGGCCTTAAACTTCTAGATCTACACATAAACATAGCTAAAGCTTGATAAAACTCTAGATCTACAAGCTATCACAAAAACAAGAAGATAAACAAGCCTTCCATATAACAAAAATACTAAGAACAAAAGAGATCATCATCTAGAGGAGTGTTTCACTTCTTGGCATCATCATCCATAGCCTTTTAAGCTTGTGGAATGTCCTTTGATGCATGAAACATCCATGGTATCATCCCAGAACATCTTATAAGAGCAAAAAGGGAAAGATTACCTCAAATATTTGCAAGAAATATATGTGGAAGCAAGAAAGAAAAATGGGGCAACTTGTTCTTAAGAAGAACAAAGCAAAGAAGAAGAGAAGGAAAGGGAAAAGAGAGGGTTTGAGAGTTTTTGGAAAATGGAATGAAAAGTGAAGAGAGAGAAAAGTAAATGAGTATTTATATTAGGTGGATTTAGGGTTTGTTTGTGTAATAAAAGGAGTTAAAATGAAACAAATTGGGGGAAAAGTATGGGGATATGCGCCGGCCAATGAGGGAGTGAAAGGAAGATATATTTGATTTCATTTGAAATTTGAATTTGTGTAATAAATTGTATTAATTGTAATGATTTGTGAAGAGACAAAATTTCTTGGAAAACAAAATGAATTGAGTGATTGAAAGGTTGTAAGAATAGGGCATGGGTATGTGTGTAGTAGGTTGTACTTGTGAATTAATAAATAGTAGATAAGACATTTACTTTATCGGTAGAAACGAAAATACGGAAAAAGGCTATAACTGTAATTTTTATAGCCCGAAAAATTATAAAATATATATTTTTGAAATCCTTATAAAATTCCGGTTCTAACGAGTATTCCGGAATATTTTTCTGAGTTTCTAGTTTCGGGGCTCGCTTTTCCGTAATGAAGCTCGGGAAAGCTCGGAATAGAAAATTTTTCGAAATCAAAATTTTGTATGGTTCGAAATATACTATAAAACAATAATCCGCATTAATTTATCTTATAGAGGTTCTTTTATATAGAAATCTAAGAAAAGCCGGAATTAGGGTTTCTAGGTTACTTGTACTAATCCTATTTAGGGTTTTGATTTCCGATTTATGGAGCTTACTCAGTTACTAAGAAAACCGGGGTTTACAAGTTAAGCCTAAACCCTAGTTAGAAGGTCAACCAGAAATCTTAAAGTCAACAAAACCCTAGTTAGACGCAATAGTTTAAGTCTAGTAATCTCGTGTTCTTAACCCTAAGTAACTACGTAAGAGATTAGTATGTAGAACAGTTCGTAATAACATAAGAGAGCTTAAAAATACCAGATTAGTCAAACCGTAATTCGTTGAGCCTGATCGGATATAGTTTTCGACAAACGTGTCTCGGGGCTTAGAAAAGTAAAAATATTCTAGATATACCGTGAGACTCGTAAAGTTATATGATTTTTAAAAATATCAGTTTTAAAATTTTTCGATAACTAAAAATATCAAATATAGCCTTTTTATGCGTATTTTTATTAATACCGGTAATTTAATTGTCTTGTTTACTGTTCATTACTATTCTCTACTATTCATTTATCTCTACTTTTTCTTACAACGTATACACCTATTTTCTTACAATTTTCATTTCCAATGCAACTTCACATCTCTCACATCTTACTTTTCATTAACAAAAAAAAAAAAAAAAATTAAAATCTCTCCCTCTCTCTCTCTCTCCCTAGATAGTACCGGCCCCCTCTCTCTTTCATCCATAATTGTTTTAATTTTTACTTATTTAATTAACGCAAATTATTCTCCACTTTTTCCTATAAATACCACCCATTTCTTTCACACCTTTCATACACTATCATTACCATCTCAAAATCTCCCCAAATGTTTTCTCTATCTTTCTCTTCTTCCATAGCTAATAATCTAAGCTTTCTATATATTCATTTTCTTAGTATGAACATAGTGCGTGTTTTCTAAACCCATGGAGGTTAGGAAAGTAACAATATGTTCATACTTTGTTCTTGTTCATGAATCTATTTTCCTTTATGTTGTTTATATTTATATCCAACTAAATATATCTGTGTAGTTATATATATCTTTTAGAACATATAAGCTCATTTGTTATTGCAATTTATTTACATTCATGTTATTTTAAGACTAGTCTTTCTAGTCTTAGACTTGTTCTCATCAAATCAAAACAATTTTCTTTTTCTTTTAGGACTAGTTTATTCTTAGTCACGGGAAGCCTTGAAGAAGCTAAGGCTCCCAATACTTGATAATTATTATTATGCTTATTTGTTTCTTATATTCCTTATTATTTTATCTTGTGATATTTTTGTCTTTTTAATCATATTCGTGCATGGCTAAAGTGTTATTGTCTAAATAAAAAGAGATTTTTTTTTTTTAATGAAAGACTAAAAATTTTGTCACTTAACAAATATTTTTCACCAAGACTTAGAAAGATGTTTTCAACAAATTCCTTTAAAAAATTTATATAATCTCATCATGAAATTTTAAACTATTGATAAAGAAGTTTCTTCAAAGTCTAAAAAGAATTTCTTTTCAAATGACAACATGGAAATCTTGATATATAGATGAGAACTTGATACTATGACAAATTTTTATCAAACTTTCTAAACTAAAAGCTAAACAAATCTTCAAGCTAAGATAAAAATCAATTTACAAGTCTTAAGAAAACCACTAGAGAAATAAAATTTGTCAACAATCTAAGAAAGTAAAATTTCAAAGAATAAACTCATTAGGTACTACTAAAGAAAACTTTTGAAACTTTATTTTTCAATTCTTAGAAATAAAATTGGTAGATAACCTTAAAAGACCAAACTTTATTCCAACTCACTTTTGATAAACTAAAGAATAAAAATATAGAACACTAAATTATGATCACCTAAGAATTTATAAGTTATTTCAACCACATAAAGAAAAGTTTAACAAAGTCTAATTTTTCAAAACTTAAGAAAGGTTGTTTTATGGAAATTAATTAAATGAGATAACACCTATAGCATCGTGCATAAATTATGAGTATATTTATGTACCAAAGGAATTCTTTTCAAATATATACATATTGAGTTTTGCTTAACAAGTTTTAGTGAAGAAATGATTAAAAAATATTATTTTTCAAGAAGGGAATTTTCATGGTAGATCTGTACACCTCTGATCCGAGAGCCAAATGACCTTTTATAATAAAGATAACCATAGAAATGGATAGATTATTTCGAGTGGGTAGGAAATGACATAGAATATGCGAAATTCCGAGTTCAAATGAGCAAATTATGGCCATTTGAAGTTGGAATTTCCTCCAATCGAATTTTACTGCAATTTGAAGACAGACTTAGAACTTTAAAGTAGAAATTCTATGAAAGACTCATTTTGGGTATTTCATCTTGTTTAGGTGAAGAAGGAACTGGCATCGCTTTTCCGAAAGACTATATCGACTAGGAATGATCGCCATGGAGTGAGTTAATCCCTTACTAATTACATTTCTTTGAATATATTTGTAAGTAGTGGCACTAGAGATTAAGGAAAGATAAAAGAATAAATGTTGTGTTAATTAGATGCATGTTGAATGAAGTGGATGTTAAATATGAAGCTAAGTATATCGAAAGAAGGCTGATGAATAATTTATGTTCTCTTGCAATGGTATAATGAATATTGTTTGGTTACCTTTAACTTGAAATTAACAATAATTGGATGGACCAATATTAAAAACAATTCATGCATGACATATTGTGAGTCACATTTATTTTTCACCACTATTCTTCGTATGGGGAAACGGAAAGTTGTAGTGGTGGCTAATAATAGCCGAAAAGTATACATGAGCAAGTAGAAGCTAATAAGTTTGCAAATATTGATAGACGTATGAGTCGGTAACCACCTAACCCTCGACATGGAGGGCTAAAATCCATGGTACACATGGTTTCCAGTTTGTCACGCCCCAACGGGTACCCTAAATGTGACAGTCCGCCACACTCAATATTAAAGCTTAAGTATGACAACCTTAGCCATTCCCAAAAGCTTTTATATTAAGTGTGAGGCGTACTTTCACAACTTTAGAGGATCATATGTGAAAATATGAAGTTTAAGAAGATATGAATAACAGATTTAAGATAAGAGGATTCATAATAATCATTTATTTGTATCAATGATTTTTCAAACTTAGGGACAATTCCTTTGTTTACTAACCTATTACCTGAGCATTTATACATCATACTAAAATACTACATTTTATCTAAATTTCTATTACTCAAAAAGAATTTACCTGTCCGCATGGTCCACGTGGCCTTAACCATAAGTAAGGAAACTGCAAAAGATATCTATCGGGGTATAAGCTAATAGGCTTAGTGAGAACTATTTCCATAAATAACTACTTGTAACAAGATTCATTCAAGTTGATTTAATCAAACAAATGTAATGCACAAGCACGTGGGCAAACAAGCATATAGTTTTCCGGGAACTATATGTTGAATGGATTTACGCCCTCCATTCGGGGTTTGGTGATACGTAACCTCAATTCAAGTAGTTTTAATTAAAAAGTTTTCTTGCTCACGAGCACACATCCTCGAGCATTCCGAATCTACTTGATTGACCTTGCTTTCGGATCTATAGC
Source organism: Combretum micranthum (assembly GCA_024138025.1). Taxonomy (NCBI): domain Eukaryota; kingdom Viridiplantae; phylum Streptophyta; class Magnoliopsida; order Myrtales; family Combretaceae; genus Combretum; species Combretum micranthum. The sequence goes on from JAMXBD010000618.1 coordinate 188,940, forward strand.
CAAGCATATTCCATTAAGCCGCCAAGCAATCGCTTTTGGATCTCCCGCCAAGTGTTGCTTTCGACATGAGCTTACTATCCTTCTCACCCAAGGATAATAACCCAACAATGCAATGTGACTCACTTCATGGTATGCATGAGTTCATTAATTTATAAAGTCATAACATAATTATTTTCAACTTTATGGCGATCAAGGAATTTCACACAAATCAATATTAAACTAAAACAATCACTTAGAACAATTCTGGCTTCGATATTCTTAGAATTCTTTCAAGGAATTATTTTACATGCATATTGTAAACCCCGGAAATTCTCAGTAGCTAGGAAACCCCGGGAATTGGAAGCGAAACCCTAATCCGATCAGATTGAGTTAGTAAGTGGAGCCTAGGAACCCTAAATCAGGCTTTCCTTCGGTTTCATAGTAAAATAAATATTATGAAGTAAATGAATTTGAATTGTTGTTCCAAAGTACATTTCAAACCTTTGAAAGTTTTAAATTCGGGAATTTTTCAATTCCGGGCCTTCCCGAGCCCAATTACGGAAAAGCGTGCCCCGGGCCACGGATTCAGAAAAATATTCCGGAATATTCATTAGAACCGTAATTTTATAAGGATTCCAAAAATATCAATTTCATAATTTTCCGAGCTATAAAGATTACAGTTATAGCTTTTCCCGTGTTTTCGGAACAACCGGTAAAGTAGATGTCTTGTCTACTATTCACAAGTACAACCTACACTACACACTACCCATACCCTATTCTTACAACCTTACAACTACTCATTTCAATTTTCTTTTCCAAGAAAATTTGTCTCTTAAATAATTATTACATTTATTACAATTTCAATTACTAAATTACAAAAAATCAAATTTTTACACACACACACACACACCCCATGCATGATGGCCGCGCCTCCCCCCCCCCCCCCCCCCCCCCCCCCCCTTTGTTTCCCTCTCATTGTAATTATTTTTGCTATATTTTTACTAACTAAACCCTAAATCACTTGATATATATACTTATTTTTCTCTCTCTCTCTTCATTTCTTCTCATTTCAAAATTGAAAAAGGAGAAAACCTCTCTTCCTTCCCTTCCCATTTGTGCCGAGCACCCCCTCCCTCCCTCTTGCACTTTCAACTCAAAGCTCCTTCATTTCTACCTTAGATCCTCCCTTGGTATGTTGATTCAAGCCTTGTTTTTCCTAGTTCTTGTAATGGCAAGACCATATCTTGTGTATTTCCTCATTAAAACCCCATGATGCTCATGCTAGGGACATGGAAATGCATGAACAAGAATGTCAAGCCATCATAAGACATGGATCTAGTGTTTAGATGTGTTTTGTTAAGATTTCATAATGTTCATGCATATAAAGTAGTGATCTTGTATTTATATTGTTGTTCATGCCATGAGATCCATGTTATGTACATCATATGTAGTAGATCTAAGGTTTAGACATTCACCACTTTATGTACATGCATGATCATAGGTTCATTTTTGTTTATGTGCCTTGTTGATCATAAAAATGAAGTCTTGTTCATGTATAGAGATGTTAGATAGTATATCTCCACATATAGATGGCAAGAACATTGAAAAAGGAAGGACTTTGTTAGATATGGAAAGTTGAAAATTCGGATGAAATGGAAACCCTACCCTAAAGACCTCCAAAATCAATTTTAAACTTATATTTCATAAGAAAAATGAAGGGTATGTGTAATAGACATGTTGAAGGAATTATTTTCATGAGTTTAGATGAGTTAGGCATAATAAAAATAAGAAAAACAAGGTGAAGTTAGAATGAAAAGTGTTGACTTTAATTGTGTAGTCAAATTCGTAACTTTGTGTAATGCCTAAAAACACTTAGTATTTAAGTCTAAAATGAATGTTTTATAAGCTAAATGAAGTCCTTAGATAATGTATACATTGAAGCCCCAATTTTTAATGCATTAGACTAGATTTCCCTTAAGAAAAATGTAAGAAAAGAAAATTTGGAAAAATTCGGATTTTTACAAATAGCTTAATTGAAAACATGTTTGCCAAATGAAAAATGTGAATTTTTGTGCATGAATGGAGGCCATGACTATTATAGACTTTGAGAACCTATTTTAGTTAAATAATAAGTAGATTACAAGATTAAAAACCAAAGAAACCCTAAGGAGTATAATGTGGAAAATAACTTCTTAGAATTAGTTTTGAAACTTTCCCCAACACTTAGGAGTTCCTAAAAGTTTATTACTACAAAAATCATCATGACCATGCACATATTGAGTTCATTACATAGCATACACATTAGTAGTTCATTCCCATATCATTCATGCATGAATCATCATCTAGGAATACTTTTTATCAAAGCAAAGCAAATTTTCGAGATTGGGTCAATTGCGGGACAGAACTGATCCCACTGTTCCGTGACCCTATTATTTTCAAAACTTGGATTTAATACTTGAATTAGATAGATCTTTCGAAGTAGATGAAGATCGATATAAAGTTTGCGAAATTCCGAGTTAAAATGACCAAGTTATGGCCGTTTTAAGTCGGAACTTCCAAAAGTAGCGAGAAATCCGAATTCAACTAGTCTAGATGTATAGTTTGATTTAATTACATGGTGAGAATCTCATAGGGATTATTCTTGTTTGGTAGGTGATTCCGAGCAGGACGACACTCTACCTCCCGATTATTATTATTAAGAAGTTTGGTGTCCCATGGCCGAGTGAGTTTACTTCCACTCTCAATTAATGCTTGTGAATGTAATGTAGTGGCACTAGTGATGTAGGCAAAGATAAAAGGAATTGTACAAGCATGATGGGGTATGTGGGAATTATTTATGTTGTTGATTGTTGATATGTGAAATGGAGCTTAAGGTATATCGAAACCGGGTGTTAAGATATTGACTGTTTTACTAGAATCTTATGATGAATGTCTGCGATACTTGTTGGTCACTTAAAAGAATTGAATTAATGACTATTCGACTCCGACTATAAATGAGTTCATTCATGTCACAATGGGGTTGGAGCATTTGCATTGGTTGGTTTTTCGTGACCCATAAAACGAATGTGAGGTTAATCGTGATCCATAAAACGAATGTGAGGTTAATCGTGATCCATAAAACGAGCTTTTAATCAGTTGACCGTGAGCTTAAACGGCGTCGTACCGCAGGATTCGTTAATCTGCTAACCCGGGATGGAGGGCGCAAGTCCATCCACATATGATTTCCGGTTGGTCATATGTTTGTTGATCACATTTGTATGGTGCATACACTTGCTTGAATAATCACTTGTTTGAATGATTGTATTTAATTGTGTTATGGAAGTATTACTCACTAAGCTAGTTAGCTTACGCCCCTATAGTTTCTATCTTTTGCAGCATGAGTTTATATGGCTTAGGCCAAGACAAGCCACAGCGCAGGTACCGGAGATAGGAGTTTCCTATAGAAGTTTGATTCATTTCTTTTTGTATAGACTTCCATTGGAAACTAAGGACTCTGGATGACTGTAATAGACTGTTATTCTTTTGCGGGGGAATGCCCCTTAGATTTTGTAAACTTTAACATTATGCGTTTTGATTTATTATCTATGGCTAATGCATGCCTCATTAAACTGTTTAACTCCATTTGTTGAAGTATTCTATTGTCGTAAAGGAACGCTTTACATCTACTTAAGACTTCCGAAGGCCCCGGGTAGGGAACTCGAGAGTCTTACTTAGTATGTGGCGGGCTGTTACGTTTATGATACCCTACGGGGCGTGACACATATCGGTTTATCTTTTCCTAACTCTAGTGCAACAAATTTACATGCACAACAAGTATAGCATTTAATGGAAATAAACTCATGATGCCATTGTCGTCTATTCCTCTAAGCGGATGAGTCGTTCACACACTCCACTTAATCGTAATAGTTCTCGGGGTAAAGGAATCCTTCCTCGGGGTCACCTAGCCAAAGAAAATACCCACAATGAGTTTTTCTTGATGATTTTCTTGAATTTTGACAAAACAATGTCAAAGAACGCTAAAGTTCGTATGAAGGAATGTTCCAACTTAAAATGGTCATAACTTGGTCATTTTAACTCGGAATCGCGCATATAATATACCGATTTCTACCTACTCGAAAAGATCTACCCATTTCCAAAATTGTATTCAACAAACAAGGCCATATAGGCTCTGAAAAAGTAGCGACAAAATTCACCACGGATTTCCAAGTAAAAAACTTTGGTTCAAGAAATCAAAATTTGTTTGATAAATACTTAGTTATCTATATAGTTGAAAAATTCTCTTTTTATAACTATATAACTCATATTTAAGCATGCTCAAGTGTCTTGTTGTCCAATTATTTTTCTTAGGTAAAACAATGTCGGGTTGAAGCTTTTCGGAAATTGTTTTTGTAAATTTCTTTGAAATGAATACCTTGTTTTCCTTGTTTTCTAAAAACGTTTTATGTTGATTTTATTTATCTCTTTCCAAGTAACTTTTGAAAATAAAATTTTCCACTTTCTAAGTTACTCTAATACTATTTTGAAGTCTTTTAGGAAATATGCTTTTCTTCATATTCATTCTTCTTGCGCAAATTCCTTTGTTCATTTGTTTTTGCAAAAATCTTTACTTGAAATTTCTCATTCTTTTCTTATATCTTATGTTTTTCATAAAGTCATCCATGCATGAAAATTTGTTTTCTTTATAAAAATAATGTGGAATAATTAAGAACTTTTTGTAGAAAATTAGTTTCTAAAACATTATTATTTCCTCTTGTAACTTTGAAAAGGAATAACTTTTTTTTTGTCTTCAAATCATAGATTTCCTTTTCCTATTTGTAAAGGTCTTTTCTTGACAAAAAAATTCCTTAGCCATTCATCTTATTTATCTTTTTATGAAGAGAACCATTTTTATCAACAAAATATTTTCTTTTAAAAAACAAGGTGGAATAATAAAGATTTTAGTAGCTTTTCAAAGCAAAAGTAGTTTATAAAATTATAGTGAGTTCTTTTTGTATCATGAAAATGATTGAGTTTATTTTTGTTATCTTATATATTTTTATGCTTCATAAACTTATTTTTAAGTGACAAAAATCATTCTTATGTTTAATTATCTTTAGAAAATAAAATTTTTGGACAACAATCTAAATGAACATGATTATGAGGATAATAATAGACAAAATAGCATAGATAATAAAGTCAAGTATTGGAGTCTTAGCTTTTTCAAGGCTCCCGGGACTAAGAAGTAAACTAGTCTCATAATGAAATAAAATGAAAGGAAGAAAAACTTGTTTTGACTTGATGAGGACAAGTCTAAGACTAGAGTCTAGTCTTAAAAACAACTTGGAATAAATAAAATGCATTGAAGTAAATAAATTGCATGAAAGGTAAATAAATTACAAGATCATGAGCTTCTATGCTCTAAATAGTAGATATAGCTATATAGATATAGTAGATAGTTATGAACATAAAAGAGAAATAAATGAACATAAGAGATGAATAAAAGAAACATGAACATAAAGGAATTATGATTATGGACAAAAACAAAGTATGAACCTATTGTTGCTTTCTTAACCTTCATGGTTTTAGAAAACACACATTAAGTTCATACTAAGTAGATAAACATGGAAACTTCTTGAAGAATTTTTACCTAAAGGAGATGAGCTAAAGAGGACTTCTTGAAAGAACTTCTTGGAGAGAAATTCTTGAGAGATTTTGAAGAGTAATTTTAGTATAGAAGTGGTGTGAAAGAAGTGAAAGAGAAGGGCGGTATTTATAGGAATTTGAGGAGGGGTTTTTGTGTGATTAAAATAAAGTAAAATTAAAACAAATTGAGGCATTTAGAGAGGGGGGGGGGGGGGGGGGGGGGGGGGGGGGGGGGGGGGGGGGGGGGGGGGGGGGGGGGGGGGGGGGAATAAAAGATGTAATATGTAAAGTAGATGTGATATAAAGTTATGGGAAAGGTAAAAAGTTAAGATTATAGGTTATGTAGAGTGTAAGAATAGGTGTAAGAAAAAGTAGAGATAAAAGAATAGTGTAGAATAGTAATGAATAGTGTAATGTAAAGTAGATATGACAATTAAAGTATCGGTAGTAAGAAAATACGCGTATAATAGCTATATCTTTTATTTTTACTTACCGAAAAATTACGAAACTGATATTTTTGGAAAACCTATATTTTTACGAGTCTAACGGTGTATTCGGAATATTTTTACTATTCCGGGCTTCCGGACATGTTTTTCGAGAACTGTGTCTGATCGGGTTCGAAGGACACCCGAATTTCGCGAAACTGAAATTTTTATAAAACTTATGGTTATTACAAACTATTCTAGCTGATTATCCCAACTTCGTTTTCTAGGACCAAAGAAAACGGCAATGCCGGATTTAGTTGGATACGGTAAACTAGGGTTTTGTTGAACTTTAGGGTTCCATTTGACTTCCGGTTTAGGGTTTTATGCTAAACCGATTCCGAAAATTTGGGGGTTTACAACCTACCCCCCTTAAAGAATGTTTTGTCCTCAAAACTTGGAAATTCCTACTTGTGGTTTTAACCAAACTTGGCTACTTTGGTTATGCGTCGTTTTTTAAAAAGGTCCTCTTAATTGATTTCCTTATTTCTCACCCTTTGAACTTTTGTGAATAAATATCTGTGTCGGGTATTTCTCCCTAAGGAAAATTCTTCTTCAAAAACATCAAATTTTATCTCCATAACTTGATTCCTCAACCTTTTGTTAAATGGGAAATTGTCGTACATCTCCAAATAATCTAAACTTCCTTCTCATCTTATTACTTCTCAAAAGATCGTGTGGTAACTACTTCCTACCCTTAAACGCACATGATTTTCTATTTTGAAATTTCTAATGTTCATCCTTTTTTATCAGTCCTTATCTCTACCTTATGCTTTTATCATCTCGTGAGACACTCTTAATTTTTTTTTTTTTTTTGCCTTTTTGATAACAAAGTGAGAAATCCAAAATTTGTGAGGGGGTTAATTCTGTTTTCTTATCCTGACATTACTGAGTCCTTATAGGTCCTCCTGTTCTCTGATGTTTTTATTTCTTTATCCATATTTCACTTCTTCTAACGTCCCTTGAACTTTGGTATATCTGAGTTCTTCTTAGATATGTTGTTGATCCCAAATTATGAACCGTACTCATGATTCTTTCTTACTAACTTCCTTGTCCTTAGTTATGCTAAATCATCCTTTAGCTTCCTTTAATACATCTTTCTTCCTATATCCCTTCTTTATCCTTCGTATCTTCTTATCTAAGCTCTTTTATTATTTTTATACGGTTGATCTTAATATCCTACCGACGTGGTTCCTCTTTTAAACCTTGTTGTGAACTTCAAGGTTCGGCTTTTCAACTCCCTTTTATTAATTTCCTATACTTAAGATCACATCCTTTGATTACTTCTTTCCTTTTTCAGGCTATATCACTATTTTTGTCATCTATTGGCTTATGCAACAGGGTTTTATATTCTTGAGTCCATAAAGCGTTATTGAAACCTGTGAGGCTATAAGGAGTCCGAGGGTCATTCCTTCTTGATTTGATCTTTTGTTGGTGGTATCGTGATCTTAATCTTGAGAGAAACGTGTTTGCTCCTTAAAATATTTTCATCTTTTTCCTTCCCGAAAGTTAACACGTTGGCTTGGGATTTTATCCTTTTTCTTTTATTGTAAGCTGAACGGGTATATTTCATGGTGGTATGTTGTATAAAGTCTTTGGTCTAGGGTTCTTGTTTGTTGTTTTTCCAACTTCCTTACGGGTTATTAGTCTATTTTTCCATGTTTCTCTGAATGGAATCTGTATCCAGAATTCTTTTCAAAACTTCTTATTGAAACTTATGAATATCTCCAAAGGTCGATTTCTCTTCAGTTATTTAATTTCCTTTATCAACTTGAAAGAATATATCTGTTCTTTTCTTATGTTAGCAAATCCTTTGCCAACTATTCCCTTTTTGTTCTGTAAGCTCTATGTTCTCCTTGCATCTTCTTATTGGGATCTTATTTGAGAGGTATACATCTTATTCAAAAGATTACTTAATTCCATTATTCCTTAGAGTCATAGGTGACTTCATGTCCTCACGTCATTGTTGAAAGATTGACCATTTTTCTTAGGCATTTTCTTAAACTAGGTTGATTGTTTGTCATTGGTAGTCTAGATATACCGAAAGAATGTTAACACTTTGAATTCCAAGAGAGTACAATATTCTGATTTACTAAACTTCTTATGTACACAATATGGGATTATCACTCCTATTCGTTCATATAAAGAAAACTTTACACTCCTCTGTTACTTGAAATAAGGAAATAACATCAATAAAAGAAGGTTGGGGATTGACTGGTTCCCACATCGCTGTTATAGCCTCTAATGTACTCCAAGGCAGTCAAGTTTCCATTCTCTTTGTTCACTTCTTCACTTATCCATCGTCCCTCCAAGTTGTAAATTCGAATTTCCGAAGCAGTAGATCCTGGTTTGCTTTCACTTCCTCTTCCATTTCCTTTCTCCATTCTTATAGGAACAACTTCCTCTGATGATCTTGACAGAATATTCCTTCCTTGTGGACAGTTGTTGGCAAAATGTCCTTTCTGATTGCAAACATAGCAAGCATCTACCCCTCTATTTGGGCATTTTGACATCTTATGGTTTGTATTTTCATAGAAGAAACACTTTCCAAATAGCTGGGGGCACTTCTTCGGGTAGTTTGCTCCATTGCACTTCCAACACTTAATACCTCTTGGTATGATCCTCTATTGTCGTTCTTTTTCTTTGGTAGGGGCATGAGATGGGGTTCTACGTAAAACTTCCTTTCAACGATTGGGTCTTCTTCTTCTTTTCTATTCTTTCTCTCCTTTTCCTTGCTCCTTCTACGATCCAGCTCTTTCCACTTCTCGAAAATTCTTATGTCAAATTCTTCCAACCTCATCCTTAGGTCTTCATCCAATCCTCCTATAAAGACTTGTCTTTTCAATTCTTCACTGTACTTATAGGAGTCGGTGCATATTGCAACAATCTACTGAACTCAGTCTCATATTGTTCGATTGTTCTTCCCTTTTGAGCAATTTGCAAGAAGTCCGCTATACCTTACTCGTAAACTTCCTGGAAATAATTCTCCAAAAACTCATGTCTAAACATTTCCCAAGTGATTGGAGTCATTAGATCTCTTTTCCTTGACTCCCACCATATCCTAGCGTTTAGACGAAGCATGAATGTTCCATACTTGATTTGCAAATGGGGCGGAACTTCATATGCATCAAAGGACATCTCTATTTGAGATAACCAATCTTCTGCCTCTTCTGGCTTGTCATAAGCTCCTTCAAAATAGCGGTTGCTTTTGATGAAGTTAGGTAACATGCTTTTGTATGGTCTTGGCAGTGGAGATGGAGGTAGGGGTGCATTTTGGCTATGCATGTTCCTATGCACAGATGCCTCTGTTGAAGCTTGTTGTGGTGGTGGGGTTGGTATAGACACTGAGGCTGTCGCTGATGCTGTTGCTGGTGTTGCCTCTGATACGGGTGTGTTTTTCCTAATTTCTTCTAATACGTGGGTTAGGTGTCCTAACGTGGCGTGTAAGTCCATTTGGGGTGCGGCGGCTCCTTGGACAGTAGGTTGGTCTGCTTCTATGTCTGGTTGGTTAGAGGCGCTTTGTTCCTCCCTTCGTCTACTTCTATTTCGGCTGTTTTAAACTTTTCTAAGTCAGGTTTGTAAAGTTTTGATAACTTAATTAAATTTTTGTGGAAATTGGTGAATATAACGGAAATTTTAAATATGCATAAAGGCTAACGGAATTTAAATCAGAACAATTTCTGAAATCAAACTTAGAGCATCATCATAGAAATAAAGTTCATACATGAAATCGGAAATAAGACAAATCACAAAAGAAAATCACATGGAAAATAGCAAACATTGTTCCGAGGATTAAAAGATAGACTAAGATCATGGATCTAGTCTATGATTACAAAATCTAAACTGGACTTCTAGGGATATGCTCCTTTCCTTCCCTCCTTTCTTCATTCTTCTGGCGCATCTCCCGGGTTGCTGCTGGATGATCCTGGGTTCCAGTCCCTCATGAATTGGCTGAAATATTTCCTCCTCTTCCGGGCTGCCTCTCTGGATCTTTCGTGTACGTCGGTTAGCTCATCTCTAGTCATCTCTGGTACTATGTCATGAATGGTTCTCCAAGTAACGGCTCCATCGTCTCCATGCTATTGTTCTCATCGGGTGGAGCACTGTCTGTATTCATGGCCGAGTTTGGTTCTTGCCTTCTCTGAGTCTGTCGTCCCATTAAGTAGCGGATAATCCTTTCCTCAGTGCTGTTACGGGGTTCTTCGTCTCCAACAGTGGTCTGGTTTCCTTCTTCGGTCCTGCTTCATTTTCTTCCTCTGGATCTTCTTCTGAATCTTCACTCTCTTCATCTTCTTCCATAGGCTCTTCCCTTATTATTGATCCGTCATCCCGTAGGCGTAGGGGCTCGTTCCTCCTTAGTTGGACTCCCATAAAGGCAGGCGGCTCCGTGGGCACTTGGGTTGGTGGTCGTAGTACTTCCTGGTACACTCCATGCCAATGGAAGATGTCGTTGATGTCCGCCTTCATCCATTCAAGGTGATCCATCAAGTTGTCGTGGGCGTAAACGAACATAGGTCCAATTTTCCTCCATGTCTGGAAATCTGGTGAAGTTCGCCCCTTTCCCTAAGAACGAATGTGGCTTCCTTCAACATAGGTCTATCTTCAGCAATGGCCGCGATACGTTCCACGGCGTATATCATTTCCAACTCGGTCAGTTTCTTTCCTATAGGACAGTTGTGAATGGTCTGTACCACTTCCCTCCATTCTGTTTGTATCATTCCTTCTTCCATATTTGGAACATTTCTCGGACGGTCTTAGGCTGTCCTGCTAGGGCAAACTCCTCACATAGGACTCTAAGTCTCATCGATAATCTTCTGGTGTTTCGAAGGGTCCTTTCCGGAAGTTCTTGGCTTGGAGACGGGCCTCATCTATGGTGATCTACGTAAAAGAAAGATATTAGAAGACTTATTCTACCCATTCTATTTTATCTAAGTCTTTCTTGCTTCTATCTAGGTCAATTCTTCTTAAGTCCATTTCTATAATTATGACTCCTAGGTTCTTAAACCATGCTCTGATACCAACTTAAACTGTCACGCCCCAACGGGTACCCTAAACGTGACAGTCCGCCACACTCAATATTAAAGCTTAAGTATGACAACCTTAGCCATTCCCAAAAGCTTTTATATTAAGTGTAAGGCGTACTTTCACAACTTCAGAGGACCATATGTGGAAATATGAAGTTTAAGAAGATATGAATAACACATTTAAGATAAGAGGATTCATAATAATCATTTATTCGTATCAATGATTTTTCAAACTTAGGGACAATTCCTTTGTTTACTAATCTATTACCTGAGCATTTATACATCATACTAAAATACTACATTTTATCTAAATTTCTATTACTCAAAAAGAATTTACCTGTCCGCATGGTCCACGTGGCCTTAACCATAAGTAAGGAAACTGCAAAAGATATCTATCGGGGTATAAGCTAATAGGCTTAGTGAGAACTATTTCCATAAATAACTTCTTGTAACAAGATTCAATCAAGTTGATTTAATCAAACAAATGTAATGCACAAGCACGTGGGCAAACAAGCATATAGTTTTCCGGGAACTATATGTTGAATGGATTTACGCCCTCCATTCGGGGTTTGGTGATACGTAACCTCAATTCAAGTAGTTTTAATTAAAAAGTTTTCTTGCTCACGAGCACACATCGTCGAGCATTCCGAATCTACTTGATTGACCTTGCTTTCGGATCTACCGCCAAGCATATTCCATTAAGCCGCCAAGCAATCGCTTTCGGATCTCCCGCCAAGTGTTGCTTTCGACATGAGCTTACTATCCTTCTCACCCAAGGATAATAACCCAACAATGCAATGTGACTCACTTCGTGGTATGCATGAGTTCATTAATTTATAAAGTCATAACATAATTATTTTCAACTTTATGGCGATCAAGGAATTTCACACAAATCAATATTAAACTAAAACAATCACTTAGAACAATTCTGGCTTCGATATTCTTAGAATTCTTTCAAGGAATTATTTTACATGCATATCGGTTTATCTTTTCCTAACTCTAGTGCAACTAATTTACAAGCACAACAAGTATAGCATTTAATGGAAATAAACTCACGATGCCATTGTCGTCTATTCCTCTAAGCGGATGAGTCGTTCACACACTCCACTTAATCGTAATAGTTCTCGGGGTAAAGGAATCCTTCCTCGGGGTCACCTAGCCAAAGAAAATACCCACAATGAGTTTTTCTTGATGATTTTCTTGAATTTTGACAAAACAATGTCAAAGAACGTAAAGTTCGTATGAAGGAATGTTCCAACTTAAAATGGCCATAACTTGGTCATTTTAACTCGGAATCGCGCATATAATATACCGATTTCTACCTACTCGAAAAGATCTACCCATTTCCAAAATTATATTCAACAAACAAGGCCATATAGGCTCTGAAAAAGTAGCGACAAAATTCACCACGGATTTCCAAGTAAAAACAACTTTGGTTCAAGAAATCAAAATTTGTTTGATAAATACTTAGTTATCTATATAGTTGAAAAATTCTCTTTTTATAACTATATAACTCATATTTAAGCATGCTCAAGTGTCTTGTTGTCCAATTATTTTTCTTAGGTAAAACAATGTCGGGTTGAAGCTTTTCGGAAATTGTTTTTGTAAATTTCTTTGAAATGAATACCTTGCTTTCTTGTTTTCTAAAAACGTTTTATGTTGGTTTTATTTATCTCTTTCCAAGTAACTTTTGAAAATAAAATTTTCTACTTTCTAAGTTACTCTAATACTATTTTGAAGTCTTTTAGGAAATATGCTTTTCTTCATATTATTCTTCTTGCGCAAATTCCTTTGTTCATTTGTTTTTGCAAAAATCTTTACTTGAAATTTCTCATTCTTTTCTTATATCTTATGTTTTTCATAAAGTCATCCATGCATGAAAATTTGTTTTCTTTATAAAAATAATGTGGAATAATTAAGAACTTTTTGTAGAAAACTAGTTTCTAAAATATTATTATTTCCTCTTGTAACTTTGAAAAGGAATAACTTTTTTTTGTTTTCAAATCATAGATTTCCTTTTCCTATTTGTAAAGGTCTTTTCTTGAAAAAATTCCTTAGCCATTCATCTTATTTATCTTTTTATGAAAAGAACCATTTTTATCAACAAAATATTTTCTTTTGAAAAACAAGGTGGAATAATAAAGATTTTAGTAGCTTTTCAAAGCAAAAGTAGTTTATAAAATTATAGTGAGTTCTTTTTGTATCATGAAAATGATTGAGTTTATTTTTGTTATCTTATATATTTTTATGCTTCATAAACTTATTTTCAAGTGACAAAAATCCTTCTTTTGTTTAATTATCTTTAGAAAATAAAATTTTTGGACAACAATCTAAATGAACATGATTATGAGGATAATAATAGACAAAATAGCATAGATAATAAAGTCAAGTATTGGAGTCTTAGCTTTTTCAAGGCTCCCGGGACTAAGAAGTAAACTAGTCCCATAATGAAATAAAATGAAAGGAAGAAAAACTTGTTTTGACTTGATGAGGACAAGTCTAAGACTAGAGACTAGTCTTAAAAACAACTTGGAATAAATAAAATGCATTGAAGTAAATAAATTGCATGAAAGGTAAATAAATTGCAAGATCATGAGCTTATATGCTCTAAATAGTATATATAGCTATATAGATATAGTAGATAGTTATGAACATAAAAGAGACATAAATGAACATAAGAGATGAATATAAAAGAAACATGAACATAAAGGAATTATGATTATGGACAAAAACAAAGTATGAACCTATTGTTGCTTTCTTAACCTTCATGGTTTTAGAAAACACACATTAAGTTCATACTAAGTAGATGAACATGGAAACTTCTTGAAGAATTTTTACCTAAAGGAGATGAGCTAAAGAGGACTTCTTGAAAGAACTTCTTGGAGAGAAATTCTTGAGAGATTTTGAGAGAGTAATTTTAGTGTAGAAGTGGTGTGAAAGAAGTGAAAGAGAAGGGGGGTATTTATAGGAAATTGAGGAGGTTTTTGTGTGATTAAAATAAAGTAAAATTAAAACAAATTGAGGCATTGAGAGGGGGGGGGCGCCGGCCATGCATGGGGGAGGGATTTGTTTTTTTTTTGACTTTTTGAAAAATAAAAGATGTAATATGTAAGTAGATGTGATATAAAGTTATGGGAAAGGTAAAAAGTTAAGATTATAGGTTATGTAGAGTGTAAGAATAGGTGTAAGAAAAAGTAGAGATAAAAGAATAGTGTAGAATAGTAATGAATAGTGTAATGTAAAGTAAATATGATAATTAAAGTACCGGTAGTAAGAAAATACGCGTATAATAGCTATATATGTTATTTTTACTTACCGAAAAATTACGAAACTGATATTTTTGGAAAACCTATATTTTTACGAGTTTGACGGTGTATTCGGAATATTTTTACTATTCCGGGCTTCCGGACATGTTTTTCGAGAACTGTGTCCGATCGGGTTCGAAGGACACCCGAATTTCGTGAAACTGAAATTTTTATAAAACCTATGATTATTACGAACTATTCTAGCTGATTATCCCAACTTCGTTTTCTAGGGCCAAAGAAAACGGCAATGCCGGATTTAGTTGGATACGGTAAACTAGGGTTTTATTGACCTTTAGGGTTCCGTTTGACTTCCGGTTTAGAGTTTTATGCTAAACCGATTCCGAAAATTTGGGGGTTTACACAGTTAATCATATGTATTTTGATTGTTCATTTGATTGTTATAAACCCTTAATTTTTAGGGTAATTTCAAGCTTAAAACCTGAGCCGGAAAGTTAACCAGAAACCCTAAGTCAAGAAATCCTTAGGAAACCCTAGCAGTTTAGATCCAACAATCCCATGTTCTTAAACCAAGAAGTCGAAATATGAGTGAAGAGTGTAAGTTGGTTCGTAATAATACTAGGATGCTTAAAAATATCATATTGGTAAATTTTTTGCCTATTTCGAATTCGATCGGTACAAACTTTGAAAAGCGTGTCCCCGGGGCTCGAGATGCCAAGAATATGCTATTAGTATTATTAGACTCATAATTTCATAAGATTTCCAAATATATCGATTATATAATTTTTTTTATAAAAATTATAGTTATATTCTTTTATCGTATTTTCATTACTAGCAGTAATTTAATTTAATACTTTTTGATTTCTAATCACACTATTCACAAGTATAACCACTCATACCCTATTCCTATATCCTTACAACCTATACTTACAATCTTACATCATTTTCCTTACGAATTTACTTTTCCAATACATTTTATTACTTAAACTACTTATTAAATTTGAATTTTATTACATAAATAATCAAACATCTCTCTCTCTCCCCAAAACCCCCTAGAACCGATGCCCGTCCCCCCTTTTACTCTCTCTCTCGATCTATTTTATTTTCCTTCTTTTATCAACACAAACTCTAATATAATTCTTTATATAAACTCCTTATCTCCTTTCACTTTTCACATTTCTCTCTTTTCTCTTAAGTGAAACTCTTGCAAAATTTTTTTCCCTCCCCTCTCTCTCACAAACACACACAATTTTCTCTTCAAGTTTTTCCTACTCCACACATTTAATAGTAATAGATCTACATCCTATCACAATAAAACATGTAATGGCAAGATCATACATGTATGTTCCACTAAAATCCCCATGAGTTTTATGTTAAGGATGTAGAAATACTTAAGCATGAGATTCTTACCATCACAATGTTGTGGATCTTGATATTTAAGTTGTTTTACTATTATTTTGCTATATTATTGTTTTATGTTGTTATTATTGATATTTTTGTGCATGTATTCATCTATTAACCTCATCTACATTATATTGATGTTGCATTTGCATTTGCATTCATGACTTGCATGATATACTAGATCTAGTTATTTTGAGTATATAAATGCATAGATTTTTGTCTTATGTACATAAAAGACTTGTAGTAGCATACTAATAATGAGGAATATATTAAAAAGTTCAAGATCTATCTTTGTTTCAACAAGAATGATTTTTGGAACTTTGGATTTAAAAATAACCCTATTTTAAAAACCTATTTTCCAACTCCAAAATGAGTATTTTATATAGAGAATGAAGAGTTTATAAAATAGGTATTTAAAGACATGTTTTGATGAGTTAAATCTAGTTTTACTAAGAGATATTTTCAAAATAAGAAAAGTTACAAAAGATAAGTTAGAACCTTGTCTCTACCCAGCAACAAACTTAAAATTTGTAATAAGGAAAGGTTGATATGTGAACACCTATTTTTCAACCCTAAAACAAGAGTTTTATTAAAGAAATGGAAGCATTAAGGAGTAGGTTTGATTATAATTTAATTTTAGAAAGATTAAATGAGTTTTACAAGAAACAATCTCAAAGATAAATTTCAAAATTCGGATTTAGAAATGATCCCATTCAAACATCTATTTCCAAATGCCAAAATGAGGATTTTAATAGAAAAATAGAAGCTTAGAAAATAGATGTAATAAAGACTTAATTTTGACAATGATAAGTAGATTTTATCAAGGTATAATCCTAAAACAAGGAAACGTTTCAAAATATAGATCAAACAATGTTTTCATTCCTTAAAATATTGTAAAATACGTAACTAGTAAAACCCCTATTTAAACATCTATTTTCTAACTCTAAAATGAAGAATTTTATTAAAATAATGAAGTTGTTAGGAACATAGGTCATTAAGCTTGTATTTTAATAAAACAAATGTGAATTTGCAAGTAATAAAACTAGTTTCTTAAGTAAAGTAATTTAAAAGGTTTTGGAAAGCATCAATGATATACATATAGATAGCTCATATCATGACATTCATGATAATAACTTGAAGATATTGCATGGACAGATAATATACTTAGTAGAAACAAAGCTTAAGAAAATAGTATCTTTCAAACCCCATAAAACATTGTCTAAGCACATGAGGAAATAGATTGATCAAAACCCATCATGCATGATATTGAGTTATATATGTATATAAAAGAGTCTTTCAAGATATAATAATAGCTAAGTATCTATCAAAGCTTATGAATGATGCTTGGATTGAAATTATAATTTGATTTGTGGGTTGGGAATCTTGTATAACATTCTATACCCTACTTTCATAAACCAAATGACCTTTTTTTGATGGAAATAGCTTTAGAAATAGATAACTCTCGTCGAATAAGTAGAAATCGATATATAATATGCGAAATTCGAGTTAAAATGACCAAGTTATGGCCATTTTAAGTTGGAATTTCCTCTTAGGCAAACTTTGATGAACTTGTTAGAATAGAATCTATAAGTTTCATTTAAACTTCATAGGGAGGTATTCTTTTTGATAGGAGACTTGGGAGACCAACCAGACCTTCCCGAGGATTATTACAATTAAGAGGAATTTCATTCCATGGTAAAGGAGTTCACTTTCTTTAAATTATATGCTTATGATTGTGCTTATAATGATAGTTGCATTAGAATTAGGATAAGATAAAATTGAAATGTGCATATGAATTCTACTTGGTTGAATTGATGATGAGAATATCGAAATAAGAATTGTGATAAATATTTGTATGATTTAATATAGGATTGAAGTGTTTGAAATCTCTATGATCGCCTATAATTCAATTAAATAATATGCCATGACCATATAACTAAATTGTCCATGCATAACATATATTGAGTCACATTACATTTGTTATTATGCCTTTATGAGAAAAAAGGCATAATAGCTAGGCAATGGGTGTGCCTGAAAACTCGGGTATGACGCGTAGTCGCCTGAATTAAAATGGAAGTGAAGTAGGCACTTGAATCAACTACATAATTAACAAGTGGGTGGGCACCTGAATCAACCACTATATAAATGAGAGAAAAATTGAAATATATGGTCGTATGGACCTAAAATACCTAACCCGAATAGAGGGCGTGGATCTATTCAACATATGACTTCCGAAAAGTCTTATGTATTGTATGCTCACGTGCTTGTGCATTTCATATAATTGTTTAATATAACTTGCTTGCCTATTGTTTGATGAAGTATTTAATTTGGAAATGAAACTCACTAAGCTCAAGCTTGCACCCTTATATTTCCTATTATGTACAATTATCTATGGCTATCACCAAGGAGACATTTCTTAGGTACAACTTTTGGAATTTAAGGAGCTTTTTAGAGAAGTAGGACCTAGATGTTAGCATGGACTTCTAGTTAAATCTCCTTAATTAGATATATATATATATATATATATATATGTTGTTGTAAGAGACTTTTGTGGACCCTAAAGCCTCTTAATATTTTGACGGGGTATGCCTCTTTGATTTTTGTAATAGATTAATCTTGGTATAACTGTTATGATTTATATTCTTATTGCTACGTATATCTTCTTAAGCTATTTCGATTCAAAGTAAAGTCCCTATATGGTGAATGTAAGCCTTACATTCGGTGTCTAAACTCATGGGATGACTAAGGTTGTCATACTTGAGTTTAAATATCGAGTGTGGTGGACTGTCATGTTTATGGTACCCTTTGGAGCATGACAATTATTGCATACACATATGATTGTCTAAAATATTTATATGTTATATGGAAATGTTTTGAAGAGGGGAGTTATCTCACTAAGCTAGTTTGCTTATACGCCTATAGCTTTTTGTTTTAGTTTGATTACTTATGGTTGACACCAAGGAGCCCCTTTTGTCAAGTACGAACCAAAGTTACTAGGAGTTTTCGGAAGAAGTTTGCATATTTAATTTTGGGTTTAAACTTATAAGAAAAATCTCTATAGTAAGGCTTTTGACATATTTATGTACGTTTTTAAGTTGGCTTAGAATAGCAAGACTTTAAGGACTGGAGAGTGCCCCTAAGAAGTTGTAAGAATTTGATCTTAATGATTATTACATGTTTACCTTATAAATTATTATGTTTTTATTATCTATTTAAACGTAATACCCTTTTGAGTCTCCTACTATCTTAGAAGCACGTCTTGTACGTAATATCAAAGCTCTTGCGTCACTAAGGTTGTTATTCATTAGTTGCAATGTTATGTGTGATGGACTGTCACGTTTAGGGTACCCTTCGGAGCGTGACACCACATGTTTTAGAGATCTAAATGACCTCTTATGAAGAACATAACTTTAGAAATAGATAGATTTTTCGAGTAGGTAGAAAACAATATATAATATGTGAAATTCTAAGTTGAAATGAGCAAGTTATGACTGTTTTAAGTTGGAATTTACTCTACACGATTTTTGACGAGCTTAGTGAAATAAATTACAAGTTTAAAAAGAACTTCCAAGAAATACTTATTTTTTGGTATTTCTCTTGTTTAGGTGGCATAGAGTCCGTGCTTCTCTACCCAGAGGATTATTTTGACTAAGAGCTTCTATTGCCATAGCTAAGTGAGTTTAAATTCTTATATTTTTGTACTTATACTTTTACTTGTAATTAGCGGCACTAGAACTAGGAAAAAATGAAAATATGATAGCATGGGCTTTACTTATATGATTAAAATTATGCTAAGTATATCGAGGCAGGAATCGTTAACTAATCATTGTATGATTTAGTATAGAAATGATTTGTCTGCAAACTCTATGATCACTATCAAAATATCTAATATTATGCCTTGATTACTTAAATAAAATGATTCATGGATGATACGTAGTAAGTCATATTGCATTCATTATTATACTCTTGGTGGGATAAGGGCATAGTAATGAGGCCTGTAGAACCTGAAATTCTACTCTATGGCAAACAATGCCGGTAATAAAATAATGAGTGGACACCCGAATAACTACATTTTACGTCTAGTAATGGCTCATATAAAAACTACAAAAAGTTCATTTGCGGATTATGATTTTTTGCCCGGAACACTTAACCTTGAATAGAGGGGTAAATCCATTCAACATATGATTCCTAGAAAATCATATGTATTGATTGCTCATGTATTTGATTGCATATCATATGCTTGTTTGAATAACTTGTTTGAATATTGATTGTCCGAGTATTTATTTGTGGAATTAATTCTCACTAAGTAAGAAGCTTACCCTTTATAGATATTTATTACAGCACTCCTACCTATGGTTGATGCCCCAAGAATATTTTTCTCAGGTACTACCTTTTGGATAAGAAGTTGTGGGATGAAGTCAAAGACTAGTTGTAGACTTCTAAGTAAATCTCCAATGTATTTATTTTGAGTAGACTTAAACTTAAACTTCTAAGTAAATCTCCAATGTTTTTGTTTTAAGTAAACTTTGATAGACTTTATCTTTTGATAGGGGAGTGCCCCTTTAATATTTTGTAAGACCTTATATTTCTATATTTAAGATGCTTATGTTATGATTTCTATTCTTAATTACTATATGAAAGTCTTCTTAAATAACTTGTTTCAAAGTTGGTCCTCTATGATTGTGAAGGTGCACATTTCACTCGGTATCAAAGCTTTTGGGATGACTAAGGTTGTCATATTTAAGCTTTATATTGAGTGTAGTAGACTGTCATATTTAGGATATTATTTAGGGCATGACATACATGGCATGAGAGTATGTGTTTAAATTATTATAATACTGGACTTAACACTCACATTTTAATGTATAATGATACATAGGCTTATCATAAATAAACTATTTTTCCCTAATTATGGATGTCTATATAATTTTAAGGTGGATATGGAGCAATATTTGAGCTATTTTAATACTTTATGCTAATTGATGTGACATATAAACATAAATGATTGAATTGATTTATTCAAAATATAAATGGGTTGATCTAGCCTTAATACAAAAGAGATTAAATAGATTTTAATAACTTTCCCCTCTCAAATACTGTGGTGAATGAAACAAGTCAGATAATAAAACATTTTGGTTGAGACAAATGATATTCAAGTGAAGAGGACTTCTACGATCCTGTCATGATATTATACCATCATTAATACTTAATTAAATTAATTATAAAAGAAATAGTGTAAAAAATTTTATGGGCATTGATCATAATTGAAATAGATCTAAACTGTTAAATGATATGATTGGACCAATACCATTGTAACTAGCATGAGATTGTGGAATTTTCTTCAAGTGAATCGAATTGGCTCCTTTAAATTTGTGGTTGCTCTATTATTAATTTCAATTAAACTAATTTTAACATCTGAATTCATCAAAATCCATTGACACTTACTGCACTTTTACCTAGTAATTTTAAAGGTAAATTACATAAAAATGTATCAATACTTAGGATAAGTTCATTTAAGGTATCAATGTTTTAAGTTTTAAAAAGATGAATCAACATTTGAAGAATAATTCATTTAAAGTATCAGTTCAAGTGGTTAAAAGAAATTTTAATGTTTTGCAAAATGAGTAAACTAAGGTATTAATATATGACTATTAAATGAACTTTATAAATCATTGATACCTAGTTAATTTACTTGCAAAACTATTCCTCTTTTTAGCTTTTTGGAAGTTGATATTTTTTAGCATAATTTACTTAAATTTTCATTTAAAATTGGGATGAAAGTAGGTCATGTAAATGAAATTTGAATTTTTAGGAATTTGGTGTTAGGTGTTTGCCTTTATCACAGATGTAATGAATTACAGAAATTTTGGGTATTAATTTGCGAAAATCAAAGTATAAAATAGTAAATTGCCGGCCATCCAAAGTACATGTTAATATATTATCCACTTAGACATGCCTCGAAAATACCTTCTATCCACAGCCCCATTCATATTCTTGAACCAAGCCAACCGAAAAACTTCGTAGAGGTTCACTCAGTAATGGATGCATTAACTGGTGGTGGTGGCGGTACCGGCGGCTTTTGGTGGTGGACTCATGGCCGTCCATTCGGCGATAAAAAATCGTCCAGCCGCCGAATCCGGAACTCAAAACCGTCTGATTCTGTTGAGATTAGCAGGAACACCGGTTACCGGTTCCCCTTCAAACAAGCAGTGACTGCCGGTTCGTTGGCCCTTGCCGGCGACACCATTGCTCAGTTGACTGAACGGTGGAGAAAGAGAAACAATTTGACGAAAACTCCCCTGAGTGGATCTGTTAACGACGAAACTGAGGTCAGTGTTAGAACTTTAAACCTAGGGTTCGAGTGACATTTTCATGTAATTCGTAATAAGTGAAATCTTAGTAGTGTGCATTCTCGTAATTGCTAAAAAACTTGTAGCTCAGTTTATTCGATATCGGCCATGTTTCGATATATATTAGTTGAAAATTTCTGTTGCATTTGTGCACATATTCGGAATATCTATGTGACGAAAACTGTATGTATTTGTGTTTTTGATTCACAGGGTGGATTTTTTTTTTCTTTTGCAGAGCATAACTAATTGCACTTGTTTGACTGAATGGTGAGAGCTTGTTTGCTTATGATATGTCGGGAAAAAAAAATTCAGATATTCTGTCTGATTTATTGATGATTGATATTATAGTGTGTTTGTTAGTTTGTTTAATAAAAGAAATTAATCAAACCAGGTCCCTCTTTGTTGCATAAGGGGGATGAAATGTCAGTATTTGAAGAACATTTGGTTTATCGTTTGGTATTGTAATTTTGAAAAATGATATTCCATTTTTCCTAGTGCAAAGTAACAAGTTTCAAACATTTAGTTACTTGATCTGTCGAGGAAAATTTTCTTATGCTAATGATTCTTTGGCTGACAAATTGGATTTATCTGGGCAGAATGGAGAATGATGGACGGGCAAATTGTTGATGTTAGTTCTCGGCATGCGCTTGCATGGCCTTAACACTGTATGAACACCATACAAGATAATTATTTCGATGATGATGAACAATGGAGGGGATTGTTGGAGGTCAAACAAATTATTTTCTGTGAATATTGCGATTAGTGCAAAGTCAATATTGATGAGATTAGATTGATGATTTATTTATTTATCTATTTTTTAAATTCTTAAGAACCGTGTTTGAAAAACTCTTTGCCAGTTCTTTAAGAATGCTTCTCTTTGATATCGATCATACTTCTAGTGTCAATTTTTCAACCCTGTGTCTGCATGTGGATGTCTGGGTGGGTGTTTGGTAAGCAGTATACATTTATATTTATGACATGTGGCAAAATAAAAAATTTGATCGGATACGATTACAGACGCAATTGTTATTACTAGGATGAAAACTAAGATATGGTTGTTTTATACCTTATCATGTTTTCTTCATTAATCTTCTAGTTTTAGCATACCCAAGTGCATGAAAGATTACAGAACAACCTTCTGTAGTTGAAACTTCGAAAAAGGTGCCTTCAGTTGATAATTCTAATGTTGTGGTTGAAAACTCCTTGTGTGCCATGTAGGGTAAATGTTAAAAAGAAAGCTACAAAGAGACCAAGCTGGTGATATCCTAGCTTTGGTAAAAGCATGTGAAAAAGCCATAAGACTTCATGACTGCATATGGAAGATCATCCTGTGCAGAAAATTCAATTTTGAGATACCAGTGCTTGTTGGGTCATTCGCTAAGGTTAAAAGCTGTAGATGCAGATTAGAAAACAAGCTAGGTGCCTTTCGTTACAGAATCTAGGCATCAGTTTTTCGATAATTGGAGACGTTACATCACTGGATTTTTTTATAGTCAAGCTTATATATAGCTGTAAATCGGGGAAGAGTTTGGAAAGAATCTTTTTTGAAATGATTAAAGACTACACGTCTACCTGTTGTTATTGACCTAAATAATGAAAGGCTGAGCATTGGCAGCAGGCTGCATTATCATGTTGATGGATTAACAATTAAGATGCTGATTATGTGAGGCTATGGGGGATTTATTTGGGTGTCTGTCTTCAGGCAAAGAGAGGTGGGGTCGGGGGGAGGGTTGGTGATGGTGGGTGTCTGCCTGAGTAGATTTAATTTACTTTACCTTTTCAATAGACACTTGTAGCGCTATATACAAATGCAACATATTTTATTCCACTTTTTGATTCTTTCTTATGCTGCTCACTTTGATTTCTGTGCTTTTTTAAATTTGATTTTCAGAATAGCCCCATTGTATACTTATACCTAGTGTTTCCAGGCAGGTTTTTTAGGTGGAGTCCATTGCAGTATGGAGAGAGTCTGGAAAAAGAAAAATGCATGTTCCATAACTTAGATGGCCAAGCTATTTTCATGAATTATTAGTGCAAACATGTGCAATAGTTTGCTTAGGACACAATCTTTCTTTGCAGTTTCGGTCTTAGCTTCATATTTATTTATTTTAAATAAAACTAATTAAGTCAAATTTCTTTATTATTTATTTTAGGGAATGCACATTCTGATTCTTGATTCTCTCTATCTGTGTCTGTGTGTGTGTGCATGTGTATTTGGTGGGTGTTTGTTGTGGGTTGGGGGGGGGGGGGGGGGGGGGTGGGGGTTGTGGGGGAGGAGAGATGATTGAGCCTGCTTGTAATTTGTACCTTTCTACTATGTTAGCTTCCTGTGTCTACTTTGTTGGTTGCATTTATGATCATAAGCCATTTTATAGGATACAATTCAAGTTCTACTTTCAAACCATAACTGGGTGCGTGCTCTTCGAATGACTTCATATGGCTGTTTGTTGTATGGACCTGGTTCTTATGCCTGGTACCAATTCCTTGACAGAACTTTGCCCAAACAAACAGTTCAGAACCTAATGCTTAAGGTATGGTTGTTTTTTTTTTTTTTGGGGTTTTAAGGTTTTTTTATTTATTCTTTTATTATTATTTTTTAAATTACTTAACACATATCTATAGTCAAGGAATCTTGCCCTTTATACATTCGATTGTTGCATTGGTACAAGCTCCTTATTGGTACCTTTTTTATGCAGGTCTTGTTAAATCAAGTTGTGCTGGGTCCCTCTGTCATAGCAGTTGTCTTTGCATGGAACAATTTGTGGCAGGGAAAACTCTCCGAGCTTCCAATGAAGTATCAGAATGATGCACTTCCCACGCTACTCTATGGTGAAAAGACCTTAGAACAAACTTTATTTTGGTTGATGACTTGTGACATAAATTAATGTCTTGGCATTCTTTTCTGCAGGCTTTAGGTTCTGGATCCCTGTCAGTTTGCTAAACTTTTGGTTACATCCTCATTCTGGGTTTTCTTCCAATTTTACTTTGCAAGTTGTCTTTCTGAAAAACTCGAAAATCTTGGTTCTCTTAATTACATTTGTTGTTGTTAGTTTGATAAACTCAAAAACCATCCTTGTTAAGAAAATAATAAACAAGACAGCTAGAGATGATGTTGTATGCTTGTCCATTCATTGGTGGGAACTGTCTTCTCCTTATTTGAAATCAATGATACATTTGATAAATGGAATCTGATTTTCAATGGATTTTGAGCCTTCATCTTGTTGTACAAGTAAAAGCATATGCCATAGAAAATAACCTTTTCCTTTCTTTAGTATTCCTTTTTTTTTTATTTTTATTTAAATTAGTTATATGAGCTCTCTCTCATGGTGAACTGCTCCTCGTCTTCCATGTGATAATATGAACGGAGTACTTATTTATTGGACGTCATTAACTTTGCCAATGTATATTGCATGTCAACAGGGTGGTCCTCTTCAAGCTCGTGTAGCTTTTATGTCCTCAGGTTCTATTTTCTGGAACTTCTGTTTGTCCACAACTATGAACAAGTAATGTCATTCGCACAGCTATAATGAAGTTGCATACACAGTTCCAATTGCTCGAATCTCAAAACTTCTCTATTCTTTGATCTTGGAATGGGGGTTTCTGCCTAAAATTTTAAAATCGCATTCTCTGGAAATCAAGGATGGAGAGATTGTGTACTCTCATCTGCTATGGAGTCTGTTTGCGAGACTAACTTGTCAAATCAGTTGGGTGGCTTCTATAATGTTCATCTCCAACTCACTGACTGCCATCAAGAGGTGCCTATTTTGAGGAATTTCAGTTTGATCCTTAATTGCTTTCGATGTTATTCTTTATAGATGGCATTCGTAGAAATGTTTTGTAATTATTTGTTATCCCCCACTTTAAGCATCCTATTGATTGGAGATTTAAGGTTAGCCTTTCTTCCTCCTTTATCTTTCAATATTAATGCATAAAGACCTGTTTGTGTTGGATATGAATTTTAAAGTCCCAATTCTAATGTGAAGTTATAGGCTATAGCCCTTGATAAGCAATGGGCAGGTGAAATCGGCCATGCTAACCACTCCATGGCCACACTAACCTGACCACTCTCTCCACAACCCATCATCATCCAACCAGATAACCTGAATACAATGGAAAGCCCAAAGGTTCTAGCCAAGAAGCGGCATTTTCTTAAGCAAAGTTTCACTGATTCTAGACGTTTTGTGTCCAAAGTCTATTTTTGGAGTTCATAAAACGTGACGTATTATTTTCACTAGGTGAAATACTCAAACAAGCACATAAATTCTATTACTTGAAGTGTCAAAATGATCATCTATAAATAGGTAGACGGGACCTGTTTACTTATTATTAATGAGTGGAGAGTGATGCCAGCTCCACCTTTTCTAGTGTCTATCGGTGGCATGGATCGGTTTGGTTTGATATTTATTGAAAGCCAAGCCAAATCATAGTTTATGATTTGGTTTTTCCTTGTCTCAAACCACACCACGTGATAATGGGTTAGTTCGAATTGAAAAATTTTCAAACAATTAAATAACGGTTTGGTTTAAGTTGGATTATAGACTACATGTAGATCATAATATCATTGTTTGAAGGCAAATATCACCCCTCTTCAATTTATGGTATAAGGTACAGAAGTCCACAACGAAACGATAATTTTCCCTTCCAATCTTATAGTTTTCTAAGTATTTATTTAAGCCATCCTAATAATTTAAAGCTTACATGTTCTTGACTTATTGATAACAATTCTCTCTTAAATCTATTGTCTTTTATAATATTCAACTCAATTCATGAATCTTATGGATGAAACATCACGAAAAGGTTACAAATTTTTCAGTAAATTTGAATAAAGGGGAAAAAAAGAAAGATAAATGTAGAATAAAAATTCTTCACCTTCAAGCATGGTATGGGTCATCGGTCTTATAGTTAATGATTAAGATAGAGAGAAAATGGAAAAGAAAATATGATGGAGAGAAGAAAATGATGAAATCTATTATTGGATTTTGGACAGATGGAGTAATTAAGAGATGACTAAAATAGGTAGAAATGGTAGGAATTAAGATTAGGGTTATATTATTTAGGTCGAGCTTTATTTCTTTACTTTTTACTTTTTAGTTCTCTTTAGTCAATTTTTTTTAATCTTTTTTTTTTTTCAAAATGCTTTGGTTCATATTAAATTGTGTTATTTGGATTATGCACCAAGCTGAACCATAATCCATTTGGAAATAGCCAACTGAACCGCAATTCGAATCATTAGATAAATTGCCATTTTGGTTTGGTTTATGGTTAGGTTTGGTTTGGTTAGTTTTTTCCCCACACTTAAGAGATGATGTCTTCAAAGTGGAAGGATCAAGGAAAGGATTGAAAATATTTTATTTGTTGGAAGAGTGCATTCATGCATGAAATGTGAATATAACATATTTTTATATTCTTTGAAAACACAAGTTAATATCCAAGAAGATTGAGGAGTTCTGTTACCTAAATCGTCCCATTCTTGCACATCACTATTTATTCTTTAATCAAAGCATACTATCCTCGACATTTATCTAACATAAGCTTGAGCTTCATGTAGAGCTGCTATTCTCCAAAGTGGGCTCTTAGTCTACTCTCCTTTCAATTGTTGTACTTTAAGCTCACATAATTATATTTGATTAAATACATTTTCATATATGGTAGCATTCCACTCTTCTAATTTCTTTTCCATTCATTGCAATTGTCTTTTAAGTTCCACCTTACTACATTTAGCATAGATTGCTTAGAAATGACAACCTTAATTTAATCTTGGGTTCTACATTTCAACCAATAAGTAATTGTTCAGAGACCCACACTTATCCACTCTTGGCAAGCCTTGCCATAAATACCATACTCAGAGTTGCAAGCTAATATATGAATTTATTAAGTTTTGAATTAAGTAGTAAGGGTTCTAATAATGCTATGCAAATAAGTTATCCAAATTTACACAGTTTCTTCGATCTTCATTTTAGCCCTAAATCCCCATGCTTCTAATTTTCTATGGGGGTTCACTACAAGAAAACTAGTCTTAAAGATAGGTTTTTTATGATAAAAAATTTTTCTCTCTAAAAACATGACTCGGCGATAAACATATGATAATACTACGATAAAAGAAAAGTATAATAAATTTTACAATTCGCATATGTTTCAATGTTTTTCCAATGAAACTTGTGAACTTTACATTTCTTTTAGTTACTATGCTCTTGGGAACTCCATGTAACTTGATAAGTGTCAAAAGACCCTTATTATTTATATTGTTCTAATATTATATTATATAAAATTTATGCAATTTATTAAAGAAAAGGGTACTTATTTGGGTAAAAATATTAATTTTCAGGAATAAAGGAAGATATTAAGCTTAATGAAGACTTTTAGATGAGTTAAGGAAGATTTTAATGAAGAAATAAGCAAAGGAATGATTTACAACATGCATGGTTGTTTCTATACAAGCTATATAGAACACCAACGCAGAGGGTGATGTCACACCCCGCCCCCCGCAGGCGACGGCGATGCGATGCCAGGGCAAGCAACCCCACCACTGGCCCCCTAGTGGTAATGGCCGATACCACCATTGCATCATGGTGACCCCAACCAACGCATGCCCCGCTGGGTACCACGGACAGATCAACTAGTGAAAGGTGCTGCCTTTGGGGGCAGGCAAAAGCCTTAGGTTGGGGTTCGAATCCTAGAGTCTGCAGACTGGGTTCAGCTCTGCCTAAGGGTAACAATACCTATAGTGCCCGTGGTACCTTTGGGGCATGCGTTGGTTGGGGTCACCATGATGCAATGGTGGTGTCAGCCATTACCACTAGAGGGCCAGTGGTGGGTTTGCCTGCCCTGGCATCGCATCGCCGTCGCCTACGGAGGCGGAGTGTGATATTAAAAAGGCCAGTCTGCAGACTCTAGGATTCGAACCCCAGACCTAAGGCTTTTGCCTGCCCCAAAGGTAGCACCTTTCACCCCTGCCCCCACAGGTGATTGCAATTAATAATCCATTCCTATCAAGTTTTTGGTGCCTTGCCAGGGACTTGGCAATATTAAGAACACTTGAATTATACTAATTTACCTTTTCTTTTGTATGAATAATATTTCCTCATCTTCTCATACATATTTTGAAGAAACTATAACCCTAACTCTTGATCTTTTGCAGTGCATGACAAGAAGCTCATATGTGAGACTTCTTGTCATGCCCCGAAGGGTACCTTAAATGTGGCAGTCCGCCGCACATAATATTAAAGCTAATGAATGACAACCTTAGTCACGTAGGAGCTTCGATATCATATGCAAGGCGTGCGTCCAAGATAGTAGGAGACTCGTAGGGGTATTATGTTTAAGCGGATAATAAAAGCATGCAAGTTCTTATATAGATAAGCATGTAATATTCATTGGCATAAACATCTCTTACAACTTCTTAGGGGCATTCCCCCGTTCTAATAGTCTTGTTCAACTAAGCTATCAATCAAAATATAAATAAATATGCCATAAGTCTACTATAGAGATTTTTCTTAGAAGTCTACATTCAAAACTAAATACATATAAACTTCTCCCAAAAACTCCTAATAACTTTGGCTCATACATGACAAACGGGGCTCCTTGGTGCTAACCATAAGTAACATACTATAACAAAAAGCTATAGGGGTATGAGCAAAACTAGCTTAGTGAGATAAATCCCATCTACAAAACATTTCCATAAATCACATAAGTATTTAAACAATGGCCATAACTTGCTCATTTTAACTCGGAATTTCGCATATTATACACCGTTTTCCATCTACTCGAAAAGATCTATCTATTTCTAAAATTATTTTCATCAAACTAAGTCGTTTGAGCTCCGAAATAGTTGTGATTAGATTCACCACGAATTTCACAAAACTTGTATTCCTTCTTTCACAAAACTTGTAAAACCTGTTAAAGGTATTTACATATATTTATTGACTCATATCAAACGTATGAACTTAATGAAGTTGTCTCGACCATGAATTTTTGGTAAAAGTAAAGTCTTTTGAAGGTTTTGGAAAAGTGAAACTTTTGAAAACTTCCTCTTAGTTTGCTAGAAGATATCTCAAGTTATTTTAAATGAGTATTTTTCTTTTCCTTAATTTTATTTCCTTGGTCTTTTTAAATTTCTAAAGAATGATTTTTATTTTCTAAGCTTAGTTTCTAATACTTTTTGAAGGTAGTAATAATTCTATATTTATAGAAATAATTTCCTTGTTTCTTAAGATCATTCTTCTTTTATGAAAGGAAATTGTTGTCAACTAGTATTGATGACAAGTGAAGTTTAGTAAAACTTTTGTTTAATCAAGAATTTCTTTCCATTTTATGACTTTGTAAAGTGTTATGTATGTATTGTAAAAATTTCCTATGAACTCCTCTAGATTTCTTAAAAAAGTTTGTTAAGATAGATTCCTAAGTTTTTATAAAGAAAATTACTTCCTACTTTTATTTTTAGAGATGAATTTCTATTTTAAGAAAACTTTTCCTCCTTTATCTTGTTGCGACAACATCAATATGTTCATGCATGACTATGAATATGAATCATAAAATTATGAAAACATAAGAAAGACATAATAATTTAAAGAAATAAGCTAGTAAAAAAATATGTCAAGTATTGGAACGTTAGCTTTATCAAGGTAGCCCGGGACTAAGAATAGACTAGTCTTAAAAGAAAAAGAAATTATTTTGACTTGATGAGGACAAGTCTAAGATTAGAAAGACTAGTCTTAAAACAACTTGAAAGTAAATAAATTGCAAGTGAAGTAAATAAATTGCAAAACAAAGGAGCTTATATGCTCTAAAAGATATATATAGTTACATAGATATATTTGGTTAAATATATATATGAAAGCAACATAAAAGAAATTAGATTCATGAACACAAACAAAGTATGAACTTATTTGTTGCTTTCTTTAACCTTCATGGTTTAGAAAACACACACTAAGCTCATACTAAGTAAATGAACATAAAGGAAATTTTAAAGAAGTATTACCTATGAAGACTAAGCTTGAGAGAATTTTTTAGAGCACTCTTGTAGAAATTTTGGGAGACTAATTTTAAGTGTATGGATGGTGTGAAAGAAGTGGAAGGAATATGGGGTATTTATAGAAAAATGTGTGAGAAAATTTGAGTTAATTAAATAAATGGAAATTGAAACAAATTGAGGAGGAGAGAGGGGGGGCCGGCGCAATTCAAGAGAGAAAGAGAGATGAATTTTTTTTTTTTTTTGTATTTTTGTTAATGAAAAGTAAGATATGAAAGATGTGAAGTTGTATTGGAAATGAAAATTATAAGAAAATAGAGGTATGGTTGTAAGAAAAAGTAGAGATAGATAAATAGTGTAGAATAGTAATAAATAGTGTAATGTAAAGTAGACATGACAATTTAAGTACCGGTAGTAAGAAAATACGCGTATAATTACGATATCTGATATTTTTAATTACCGAAAAATTATGAAACTGATATTTTTGAAAATTTTATATTTTTACGAGTCTAACAGTATATCCATAATATTTTTACCATTCTGAGCCCGGGACACGCTTTTCAAAAATTATGTTTGATCGTGCCCAAAACGAATCACGGTTTAACTAAATTGATATTTTTAAGCTTTCTCAGGTTATTACGAACTATTCTACATACTAATCTCTTACTTACTTTCTTAGGGTTGCTTATACGGGATTGTTGGACTTGAACGGTTACGTCAGACTAGGGGTTTTGTTGACTTTAGGATTTCCTGTTGACTTTCTAATTAGGGTTTAAGCTTAATTGATCACAAAACTTTGGGGGTTTACACTTCTTGATTTGGATCTTGAGATCAACAAAACGTTCCATAGAAGATTGAGGACTAGTGGAAGAGACATTGTTAGAGCATTAGTTTTTGAAGAAGAAATACTGTCACACCCCAACGAATACTCTAAACGTGACAGCCCACTGTACACAATATTAAAACTTAAGAATGACTATCTCAGTCACTCAAAAGCTTCCATATCGATACAAGTTGTACATTCACATCAGAGGGAGACCGATGGAGTAATGCATTTTAAGATATTGGTAGTAGAACATATAAAACAACACTTCATATATTTCATTGAAATATAAAGTCTTACAACTTCTAAGGAGCATTCCTCTAATAATTTCCATAACAACATGGTCTTAATATGAAGATTAACTAAAGCTAGAAGATTTTAAATGAAATTTAGTCTAAGACTTCAAAATAGAGTTCCAAAAAAAGCTTCCCAAAATAAAGATTCTATCCGGATGATCTGTAAACCCCCAAATTTTCGGAATCGGTTTAGCATAAAACCCTAAACCGGAAGTCAAACGGAACCCTAAAGGTCAACAAAATCCTAATTTACCGTATCCATCTAAATCCGGCATTGCCGTTTTCTTTGGCCCTAGAAAACGAAATTGGGATAATCAGCTAGAATAGTTCATAATAACCATAGGTTTTATAAAAATTTCAGTTTCGCGAAATTCGGGTGTCCTTCGAAACCGATCGGACACAGTTCTCGAAAAACGTGCCCGGAAGCTCGGAATAGTAAAAATATTCCGAATACACCGTTAGACTCGTAAAAATATAAGTTTTCCAAAAATATCAGTTTCGTAATTTTTCGGTAAGTAAAAATGACAAATATAGTTATTATACGCGTATTTTCTTACTACCGGTACTTTAATTGTCATATCTACTTTACATTACACTATTCATTACTATTATACACTATTCTTTTATCTCTACTTTTTCTTACACCTATTCTTACACTCTACATAACCTATAAACTTAACTTTTTACCTTTCCCATAACTTTATATCATATCTACTTTACATATTACATCTTTTATTTTTATCAAAAGTAAAAAATAAATCACTCCCCCTCTCTATCCCCACATGGCCGGCGCCCCCTCCTCTCTCTTCCTCCTCAATTTGTTTTAATTTTATTTTATTTTAATCACTCCTCAATTTCCTATAAATACCCCCCTTCTCTTTTATTTCTTTCACACCACTTCTACACTAAAATTACTCTCTCAAAATCTCTCAAGAATTTCTCTCCAAGAAGTTCTTTCAAGAAGTTCTCTTTAGCTCATCTCCTTTAGGTAAAAATTCTTCAAGAAGTTTCCATGTTCATCTACTTAGTATGAACTTAATGCGTGTTTTCTAAAACCATGAAGGTGAAGAAAGCAACAATAGGTTCATACTTTGTTTTTGTCCATAATCATAATTCCTTTATGTTCATGTTTTCTTTTATATTCATTTATGTTTCTCTTATGTTCATTTATGTCTCTTTTATAACTATCCATTATATCTATATAGCTATATATACTATTTAGAGCATATAAGCTCATAATCTTGCAATTTATTTACCTTTCATGCAATTTATTTACTTCAATGCATTTTATTTATTCCAAGTTGTTTTTAAGACTAGTCTCTAGTCTTAGACTTGTCCTCATCAAGTCAAAACAAGCTTTTCTTCCTTTCATTTTATCTTATTATGGGACTAGTCTACTTCTTAGTCCCGGGAGCCTTGAAAAGCTAAGACTCCAATACTTGACTTTATTATTATGCTTTATGTTATTTTGGTTATTATTATGCTCATAATCATGTTCATTTAGATTGTTGTCCATAATTTTATTTAAACAAAAAGAAGAATTTTGTCACTTAGAAGTAAGTTTATGTAAAGTATAAAATCTATAAAGCAACACAAAATAAACTCATTCCTTTTCATGTTACAAAAAGAACTCACTATAATTTTATAAACTACTTTTACTTCAAAAAGCCACTTAGATCCTTATTATCCCGCCTTATTTTTCAAAAGAAAATATTTTGTTGACAAAAATGGTTCTTTTCATAAGAAAGAAAATAAGATGAATGACTAAGGAAAATTTTTAAGTAAAGACCTTTGCAAACAAGTAGGCAAAGAAAATTTATGGTTTGAAAATAATAAAGTTATTTCTTTTCAAGTTACAAGAAGAAATTAATAAGATTATAGAAATTAGTTTTTCTACAACAAGTCCTTAATTGTTCCATATTGTTTTTATGAAGAAAACAAATTTTCATGCATGGATGATTATTTTTGAAAAAATATGAGACATGAGAAAAAGAATGAGAAATATCAAGTAAGGATTTTTGCAAAACAAGTAAACAAAGGAATTTACATAAGAAAAATGAAGAATAGCATATATAGTAAACTAGAAAGTAGAAAATTTTATTTTCAAAGGTCACTTAGAAAAAGATAAATAAAACCAACATAAAATGTTTTTAGAAAATAAAGAAAACAAGGTATTCATTTCAAAGAAATTTACAAAAACAATTTTCGAAAAGCTTCAACCCGATATTGTTTTACCTAAGAAAAATAATTGGACAACAGGACACTTGAGCATGCTTAAATATGAGTTATATAGTTATAAAAAGAGAATTTTTCAACTATATAGATAACTAAGTATTTATCAAACAAATTTCGATTTCTAGAACCAAAGTTGTTTTACTTGGAAATCCGTGGTAAATTTTGTCGCTACTTTTTCAGAGCCTATATGGCCTTGTTTGTGAATATAATTTTGGAAATGGGTAGATCTTTTTGAGTAGGTAGAAATCGGTATATTATATGCGCGATTCCGAATTAAAATGACCAAGTTATGACCATTTTAAGTTGGAACATTCTTTTATACGAACTTTAACGTTCTTTGATATTGTTTTGTCAAAATTCAAGAAAATCATCAAGAAAAACTCATTGTGGGTGTTTTTTTTGGCTAGGTGACCCCGAGAAAGGATTCCTTTACCCCGAGGATTATTACGATTAAGTGGAGTGTGTGAACGACTCATCCGCTTAGAGGAATAGACGACAATGGCATCGTGAGTTTATTTCCATTAAATGCTACACTTGTTGTGCTTGTAAATTAGTTGCACTAGAGTTAGGAAAAGATAAACCGATATGCATGTAAAATAATTCCATGAAAGAATCCTATGAATATCGAAGCCAGAATTGTTCTAAGTGATTGTTTTAGTTTAATATTGATTTGTGTGAAATTCCTTGATCGCCATAAAGTTGAAAATAATTATGTTATGACTTTATAAATTAATGAACTCATGCATACCACGAAGTGAGTCACATCGCATGGTTGGGTTATTATCCTTAGGTGAGAAGGATAGTAAGCTCACGTCGAAAGCAACACTTGGTGGGAGATCCGAAAGCGATTGCTTGGCGGCTTAATGGAATATGCTTGGCGGTAGATCCGAAAGCAAGGTCAATCAAGTAGATTCGGAATGCTCGACGATGTGTGCTCGTGAGCAAGAAAACTTTTTATTTAAAACTACTTGAATTGAGATTATGTATCACCAAACCCCGAATGGAGGGCGTAAATCCATTCAACATATAGTTCCCGGAAAACTATATGCTTGTTTGCCCACGTGCTTGTGTATTACATTTGTTTGATTAAATCAACTTGATCGAATCTTGTTACAAGAAGTTATTTATGGAAATAATTCTCACTAGGCCTATTAGCTTATACCCCGATAGATATCTTTGTAGTTCCCTTACTTATGGTTAAGGCCACGTGGACCATGCGGGTAGGTAATCTCTCTTGAACATTAGAAACTTGGGTAAAATGTAGCATAGTATTAGCATGCAAATATTTATATAATAGATTAGTAATTTAGGAAGTTGTCCCTAAGTTTGTAAAGTCTTTGCCATGAATGAATAATTATTGTGAATCCTCTTTTCTTAATATGTTTCTATATCTCCTTACGCTTCATAATTCCATATATGGTCCTCTAAAGTTGTGAAAGTATGCCTTACACTTAATATAAAAGCTTTTGGGAATGGCTAAAGATGTCATACTTAAGCTTTAATATTGAGTGTGGCGGACTGTCACGTTTAGGGTACCCATTGGGGCGTGACATGATCAAGATGGTCTCGGGGGCAAAATAATGATCCTGCAATATCAAAAGTCTATAGGGTATAAGCATAACTAGCTTAGTGAGATATTCGTTACGCAAAAGTACTCATAGTAAGCATTCAACCAAGTTCATTAAACAAGCATATGAAATGCAATAACCATATAATCAAACAATACATACGACTATTCGGTTTTGTATGTATGATGGATTTACCCCTCCATCAGTGGTTATAGAATGATTTGAACTAGGCCCCAAACGACCTCCTTAAAAGTTGCGTGCGTCTTGGGGTTCCAATGAACCGTACTACTAGTCCCGGGGCTTTCCTTACGCAAAGTAATCGATCTGGCTAGGCTACAACTTGAGTCGTATTCCTCGAATGTCCTAAATCCTCAAGATGTAGCTAGGCAGCTTACCTTTTTGGTCCCACGCTGAGGAGTAGTAGCAAAATTTCGAAATGATAGTCTAAGTGATATGCATGAGCAATTTATTATATGGATTCCAATATGATATTAATTCATTTCAAGTGATAAAGCAATAATTGCACACATAACAATACATACATGGAAACAATTGTATCAATCACAAATCGGGTTCCAATATACTTATCGTTCATTTATCGCACATAACCATTCACATACATAATTCCCATGATATCCCACATGCATATCAATTTTATCTTTTCCTAACATCTAGTGGTCTATTTTACAAGCACATGCGCGAATACATAACATAAAGGAAACTTACTCGTCCATAGTGATCTTCTATGAGTCGAAGTAATCCTCGAGAAGAGAAGATGTTGGTCCTCGACACTTGAACAAAAAAAAAATACCCGAAGTGAGTATTTCATCCAAGATCTACTCAAAATCTCTAATTCTATCTTATTGAATTCGTCAAAATTCGTATGAATGGAAATTCCAACTTAAAATGACCATAATTTGCTCATTTTAACTAGGAATGTCGCATATTATATACCGATTTCTACCTATTCGAAAAGATCTATCCATTTCTAAAGTTATTTTTATCAAAAGAAGTTATTTGGGTCTCGGAATAGTGACGTATAGAATTGTTGCGAAAATTCCAGATTTCAAACTTAAGTTTTCAAACTTTTCTCCATTCAAGAATTCTTATACAAAAATATAGTTATTTTTATGGTTGAAAAATCCTTTGAATACATATATATAGACTCAAATTATATGCATGAATTTAGTGATGTTGTCTCAACAATGATTTTTGTAAAACAATGTGTCTTAAAAGTGAGATTATGCTAAGACTTGAAAAGAAATTTCTTTTTATTTTTGTTGGGAAAATTTCCTAAATTATCATAAATGAATATTTCCTTCTTTTAACTTCATTCTTTAGTTATTTGAGAATAATTAAATTTCAAAAAGTAATTTTAATCTTTTAAGATTCCTACAACTTTATTTCTAGTGGTTAGAAAATGTAGTTTTCTAAATATTCCTTGGTAGTGGCTAAAGTTTCTTCAAGTAGTCATGTTTATGTGTTCTAAAGTTTTCCTAAAGTTAGATCCACTTTAAGTAAATAATATCAATGATCTTCTAAGTTATTTACTATTTTTATTTCCTAAGTAAGGCTTATATTTAGAAATGTTATTCTTTGATAATTTTGTAAAACTTATCTACACCTTAGTATATTGATGAAAGCTTTACATATGAGTTTAAGAAAACTTTTGTTAAACAAAGACTTAAGTTTACAGAAACTTTCTTATTTCATTAGTTTGAAAAGAGAGTTTGTGATAACTTTATTTTTATGTATTCATTGATAAAATCCCATATATTATTTTTACTAAAACTTGAGTTAAACTTATCTAACTTTAGAAAATATTTGTTAAGATAAAACTTTAAGTTTTTATGGAAAAATCATTTCTTATGTGACAAAATTTATTTTTAAAGAGAGTTCTTATTTTTATTACTTAAGAAAACTCCTTTTCATTATGGTTGAGACAATATGAACATGTTCATTTATGAATGAGATTATGTAGATATGAAAAATATAACAATATCACATAATAAGATAAGATATGTATAATAATAAATAAAAGTATAATAATAAAGTCAAGTATTGGGAACCTTAGCTTCATTAAGGTATCCCGGGACTAAGAATAGACTAGTCCCAAAAGGAAAAGAAAAGAAAAGAAAGAAAATTGTTTTGACTTGGTAAGGACAAGTCTAAGACTAGAAAGACTAGCCTTAATAATAGCATGAAATAAATAAATAAATTGCATAGCATAGAAATAAATAAATAACAAATGAGCTTATATGCTCTAAAGAAATATATATACATAATATACATAATACTATATAGAAGTTAGATTAGAGCAAATAATAATAACAACATAATAAAAATAATAACATAATGTAAAATATGAACATGAACAAAAACAAAACATGACCATATTGTTGCTTTTTTAACTCTCATGAGTCTAAGAAACATACACTAAGCTCATGCTAAGTTATATGAACATGATGAGTAGATGTAAGAAATTTTTTCCTAAGGTTATGCGTTTGTTGAAGAGGAAAAGAATGGGTTGTAATAATATATGGGAGATGGTTTTATGGAGCGAAGAGAGGACTTGGGAGAGATTTTGAGAGAGAGTGTTTGTGGAGTAATTTTTGTAGTGTTTTAGTAGGAAATGAGTTGTGTGAAAGAATGAAGAATGAATGGGGTATTTATAGAGTTTTAGAGTGAAAATTAGATGTAATTAAATAAATTGAAAAAGAAAATAAAATGAGAGTGAAGAGAGAGAGAGGATGGATGACAACATGGGAAAATGGGGAGAAAATTTGATTAAATTTGTTGTTTTGTAATAAAAAGAAGTAATATGTAAAGTGTGATGCGATTAAAGTTGTATGGAGAAGATAAATTGTAAGGTATAGGTATGATAGAGTGTAAGCAAAAATAGAGATAGTGAACAGTAGAAATAGTACTATGAATAGTAAACTAGACAATTAAAATACCGGTAGTAAAGAAAATACGCGTAAACGACCTATATTTGATATTTATAGTTACCAAAAAATTCTAAAACTGATATTTTTAAAAACCTTATATTTTTACGAGTCTATTGGTGTTGTTGGAATATTTTCACTATCCGATGCACCGAGGCACGGTTTTTGAAAACTGATCCCGTTCGGATCGGAAATATACTAGAAAATTTCAAATATGATATTTTTAAGCTTTCCTATATTATCACGAACCATTTTCCACAATTATCTCAATTTCATTGTCTAGGGTTTAAGAACACGGGATTACCGGATCTAGATCTACTAGGCTAATCATAGAATTAGGTTAACTTTAGGGTTCCTGTTTGACTTTCGATTCTAGGGTTACTTATATTACCGAAAAATCTAGGAGCTTATAAATACATATACTAAAGACGCAGTAATGGCTGGTAATAACAAAGAGGTTTTGAAGACTAATCTGCATTATGCTAGGCCTATACTTGAAGGTATTAGGCCAATTCTTGTGAAACTACCCATTGTAGCAAATAATTTCGAAATTAAGAGTGTGGTGATTCAAATGCTACCATAGCTTTGTCAATTTGACGGTTTACTTGACAAAGACCCACGTGCTCTCATTAAGACATTCTTGGAAATCTGTGAGACATTCAACAACAATGGGGTTACCGATGATGCAGTGAGACTTCACTTTTTTTTTTTTTTTTTTAAAGAAGACGAGCAAAGCAATTGGTATCCTCATTGGGCCTAGGAGCAACAACAACTTAAAAGGACATGGTTGATTAGTTTCTTGATAATTACTTCCCACCTTCCAAGACTACTAAGTTGAGAAATGGCATCTCATCATTCAGTTAGTAGGACTCTGAGACACTTTATGATGCATGTAGAGGTAGAAGGATTTATTGAGGAAATGCCCTCACTATTAGGTACCTAACTGGATGTAGGTACAGACTTTTTACAATAGTCTCAATATTGCTACCCGTCAGTTGGTAGATGTCGCAACTAGCGGTACTTTGAATACAAAGACACCTGAGGAGTCATTGAAACTATTTGAAAACATGGCTAAGAAAAGATACTAGTGGGGCAATAAGAAGGGAAAGAAAAAAGTGGTTGGCATGTATGAAATAGATATGATGACTCCTCTACTTGTAAAGAGGGATGCTTTAAGTAAGTAGGTGATGGATTCAAAGAACTAACTAGCACCTCAAATCCAATATAGGAATTCATGTGCTGAAAACTTCTATCTTGAAGCCCTTGAGCAAGTTGATTATGTGGCCAATCAAGGTAGATATTAGAACAACTCGTACAGTAATACATATAATCTAGGGTAGAGAAATCATCCCAATTTATCTTATGCCAATAACTCAAATGTGTAGAGAGCAAATTATAATGAACCATGAGAGGTTATAATCTTATTTTAATGACAAAATATATTACACAATACTCCACAACTTAGTTAAGCTATATTTAATAAGCAAAACTTGTTTTTGATATATTTAAGCTTTATTATGCATATATGTGCTTGTGTTTGAATGTATGTTGTTCTCTCCATATTTTATAGGAACAAATTTATATGTGTGCAGACTTGGTTGTGGGTCATGTTAAAGGCTCGATATGTTAAATGGTTAGGGCGTGACAAGCTCAAAACCAACACTCGACAAGCTTAAGTGTCAGGCTTGACGAGATCAAAGATCATAGAGTTGGTGTAAACCCCCAAATTTTCGGAATCAGTTTAGCATAAAACCCTAAACCGGAAGTCAAACGAAACCCTAAAGGTCAACAAAACCCTAGTTTACCGTATCCATCTAAATCCGGCATTGCCGTTTTCTTTGGCCCGGAAAAACGAAGTTGGGATAATTAGCTAAAATAGTTCGTAATAACCATAGGTTTTATAAAAATTTCAGTTTCGCGAAATTCAGTGTCCTTCGAAACCAATCGGACACAGTTCTCGAAAAACGTGTCCGGAAGCCCGGAATAGTAAAAATATTCCGAATATACCATTAGACTCGTAAAAATATAAGTTTTCCAAAAATATCAGTTTCAAAATTTTTCGGTAAGTAAAAATAACAGATATAGCTATTATACGCGTATTTTCTTACTACCGGTACTTTAATTGTCATATCTACTTTACATTACACTATTCATTACTATTCTACACTATTCTTTTATCTCTACTTTTTCTTACACCTATTCTTACACTCTACATAACCTATAATCTTAACTTTTTACCTTTTCCATAACTTTATATCACATCTACCTTACATATTACATCTTTTATTTCTTCAAAAAGTCAAAAAAAAATAAAACAAATACCCCTCCCCCAATGCATGGCCGCCCCCCTCCCCCCCCCTCTCTCAATGCCCTCAAATTGTTTTAATTTTACTTTATTTTAATCACACAAAAATCACTCCTCAATTTCCTATAAATCCCCATTCTCTTTCACTTCTTTCACACCACTTCTACACTAAAATTACTCTCTCAAAATCTCTCAAGAATTTCTCTCCAAGAAGTTGTCACCCCAATGGGTACCCTAAACGTGACAGTCCGCCACACTCAATATTAAAGCTTAAGTATGACAACCTTAGTCATTTCCAAAAGCTTTTATATTAAGTGTAAGGCTTACTTTCACAATTTTAGAGGACCATATGGAATAATGAAGCTTAAGGAGATATAAAAACATATTAAGAAAAGAAGAATCACAATAATTATTTGTCCATGGCATAAACTTTACAAACTTAGGACAACTCCCTAAATTACTAATCTATTATATACAATTAACATGCTAATACTAAGCTATACTTTATTCAGATTTCTAATGTTCAAAAGGGATTACCTGCCCGCATGGTCCACGTGGCCTTAACCATAAGTACGGGAACTGCAAAAGATAGCTATCGGGGTATAAGCTAATAGGCTTAGTGAGAACTATTTCCATAAATAACTTCTTGTAACAAGATTCAAACAAGTTGGTTAATCAACATATGTAATGCATCAAACACGTGGGCAAACAATCATATAGCTTTCCGGGAACTATATGTTGAATGGATTTACGCCCTCCATTCGGGGTTTGGTGATACTCAAAACAAGTAGTTTTAATAATAGAAAATTTAAGCTTGCGAGCACTCATCGCCAAGCATTCATTAAAAACTTTTAAACTTGCGAGCACTCATCGCCAAGTATTCCGAATCTACTTGATTTGACCTTGCTTTCGGATCAACCGCCAAGCATATTCCATTAAGCCGCCAAGCAATCGCTTTCGGATCTTCCGCCAAGTGTTGCTTTCGACATGAGCTTACTATCCTTCTCACCCAAGGATAATAACCCAACCATGCAATGTGACTCACTTCGTGGTATGCATGAGTTCATTAATTTATAAAGTCATAACATAATTATTTTCAACTTTATGGCGATCAAGGAATTTCACACAAATCAATATTAAACTAAAACAATCACTTAGAACAATTCGGGCTTCGATATTCTTAGAATTCTTTCAAGGAATTATTTTACATGCATATCGGTTTATCTTTTCCTAACTCTAGTGCAACTAATTTACAAGCACAACAAGTGTAGCATTTAATGGAAATAAACTCACGATGCCATTGTCGTCTATTCCTCTAAGCGGATGAGTCGTTCACACACTCCACTTAATCGTAATAGTTCTCGGGTGAAGAAATCCTTCCTCGGGGTCACCTAACCAAAGAAAATACCCATAATGAGTTTTTCTTGAAGATTTTCTTGAATTTTGACAAAACAATGTCAAA
This sequence comes from Combretum micranthum, assembly GCA_024138025.1. Lineage (NCBI taxonomy): Eukaryota > Viridiplantae > Streptophyta > Magnoliopsida > Myrtales > Combretaceae > Combretum > Combretum micranthum. The sequence goes on from JAMXBD010000618.1 coordinate 231,663, forward strand.
GAACGTTAAAGTTCGTATAGAAGAATGTTCCAACTTAAAATGGCCATAACTTGGTCATTTTAACTCGGAATCGCGCATATAATATACCGATTTCTATCTACTCGAAAAGATCTACCCATTTCTAAAATTATTTCCCACAAACAAAGCCATATAGGCTCCGAAAAAGTGGCGACAAAATTCACCACGGATTTAAGTAAAAACAACTTTGGTTCAAGAAATCAAAATTTGTTTGATAAATACTTAGTTATCTATATAGTTGAAAAATTCTCTTTTTATAACTATATAACTCATATTTAAGCATGCTCAAGTGTCTTGTTGTCCAAATTATTTTTCTTAGGTAAAACAATGTCGGTTGAAGCTTTTCGGAAATTGTTTTTAAATTTCTTTGAAATGAATACCTTGTTTCTTTGTTTTCTAAAAACGTTTTATGTTGGTTTTATTTATCTTTTTCTAAGTACTTTTGAAAAAAAATTTTCTACTTTCTAAGTTACATTAATACTATATTTGAAGTTTTCTAGGAAATATGTTATTCTTATTTTTCTTGTATAAATTCCTTTGTTTACTTGTTTTGCAAAAATTCCTTACTTGATACTTCTCATTCTTTTTCTTCTCAAAAATAATCATCCATGATAAAATTTGTTTTCTTCATAAAAACAATGTGGAACAATTAAGGACTTTTTGTAGAAAAACTAATTTCTATAATCTTTTAACTTCTTTTGTAACTTGAAAAGAAATAACTTTATTATTTTCAAACCATAAATTTTCTTTGCCTATTTGTTTGCAAGGTCTTTAAAAATTTCCTTAGTCTCCATCTTATTTTCTTTATGAAAAGAACCATTTTGTCAAAAAATATTTTCTTTTGAAAACAAGGTAGAGTAACAAAGATTTAAGTAGCTTTTTAAGTAAAAATAGTTTCTAAATTCATAGTGAATTCTTTTTGTAACTTGAAAATGAATGATTTATTTGTTATCTTATATTTTTATGTTTCACATAAACTTATTCCTAAGTGACAAAAAGCCTTCTTTTATTTAATTATCTTTAGAAAATAAAACTTTTGGACAACAATCTAAATGAACATGATTATGAGAATAATAATAAAAAATAACATAAAGCATAAATAATAAAGTCAAGTATTGGAGTCTTAGCTTTTTCAAGGCTCCCGGGACTAAGAAATAAACTAGTCCCATAATGAAATAAAATGAAAGAAGAAAAGCTTGTTTTGACTTGATGAGGACAAGTCTAAGACTAGAGACTAGTCTTATTTCAACAAGGAATAAATAAATAAATTGCAATGGAAAAGTAAATAAATTGCTTTGCATGAAATAAATAAATTGCAAGTGAGCTTATATGCTCTAAAGAATATGTATAGATATATAAACAATAATAAATCAACATAAACATAAATGGATTGGCATGAACAAGAACAATACATGAACATAATGTAGTTTCCACAACTTGTAGTATTTGGAAACTCACACTATGGTCATGTAAAGTTACATGACATGAAGAAGAAGAAAGAATTATAAAGGGTTACCTAAAGAAGACTTTGATATGGTTATGTGGTTATGGGTTTTTGTTGTTGGTGGAAGTTGTTGTGGAATTATTTTGAGAGAGTTTTGAGATAGTAATTTGAGAGAGCTTTGAGAGGAAAATTGAGAGAGTTTTGGTATGAATTTGTGGGTAGTGAATGTGTGAAAGAAGTGAAAGAGGAGGGGGGTATTTATAGGAAAATGGGAGTGATTTTTGTGTGATTAAAATAAATGCAAAATTAAAACAAATTGGAGAGGGAAGAGAGAGAGGGGCCGGCCACTTTGAGAGAGAGAGGGAGTGATTTATTTTTTTGACTTTTTGTAAATAAAAGATGTAATAAGTAAGTAGATGTGATATAAAGTTATGGGAAAGGTAAAAAGTTAAGATTATAGGTTATGTAGAGTGTAAGAGTAGGTGTAAGAAAAAGTAGAGATAAAAGAATAGTGTAGAATAGTAATGAATAGTGTAATGTAAAGTAGATATGACAATTAAAGTACCGGTAGTAAGAAAATACGCGTATAATAGCTATATCTGTTATTTTTACTTACCGAAAAATTACGAAATTGATATTTTTGGAAAACTTATATTTTTACGAGTCTAACGGTATATTCGGAATATTTTTACTATTCCGGGCTTCCGGACACGTTTTTCGAGAACTGTGTCCGATCGGGTTCGAAGGACACCCGAATTTCGCGAAACTGAAACTTTTATAAAACCTATGGTTATTACGAACTATTTTAGCTAATTATCCCAACTTCGTTTTTCCGGGCCAAAGAAAACGGCAATGCCGGATTTAGATGGATACGGTAAACTAGGGTTTTGTTGACCTTTAGGGTTTCGTTTGACTTCCGATTATGGTTTTATGCTAAACCGATTCCGAAAATTTAGGGATTTGCAGAAGTTCTTTCAAGAAGTCCTTTTTAGCTCATCTCCTTTAGGTAAAAATTCTTCAAGAAGTTTCCATGTTCATCTACTTAGTATGAACTTAATGTATGTTTTCTAAAACCATGAAGATTAAGAAAGCAACAATAGGTTCATACTTTGTTTTTGTCCATAATCATAATTCCTTTATGTTCATGTTTCTTTTATATTCATTTATTTTCTCTTATATTCATTTATGTCTCTTTTATGTTCATAACTATCTACTATATCTATATAGCTATATATACTATTTAGAGCATATAAGCTCATGATCTTGCAATTTATTTACCTTTCATGCAATTTATTTACTTCAATGCATTTTATTTATTCCAAGTTGTTTTTAAGACTAGTCTCTAGTCTTAGACTTGTCCTCATCAAGTCAAAACAAGCTTTTCTTTCTTTCATTTTATCTTATTATGGGACTAGTTTACTTCTTAGTCCCGGGAGCCTTGAAAAAGCTAAGACTCAAATACTTGACTTTATTATCTATGCTATTTTGTCTATTATTATCCTCATAATCATGTTCATTTAGATTGTTATTCAAAAATTTTTATTTTCTAAAGAGAAGAAGGATTTTTGTCACTTGAAAATAAGTTTATGAAGCATAAAAATATATAAGATAACAAAAATAACACAATCATTTTCATGGTACAAAAAGAACTCACTAAAATTATATAAACTACTTTTGCTTTGAAAAGCTACTAAAATCTTTATTATTCCACCTTATTTTTCAAAAGAAAATATTTTTTTTTTTATAAAAATGGTTCTTTTCATAAAAAGATAAATAAGATGAATGGCTAAAGAATTTTTTTCAAGAAAAGACCTTTACAAATAGGAAAAGGAAATCTATGATTTGAAAACAAAAATAAAGTTATTCCTTTTCAAAGTTACAAGAGGAAATAATAATATTTTAGAAACTAGTTTTCTACAAAAAGTTCTTAATTATTCCACATTATTTTTATAAAGAAAACAAATTTTCATGCATGAATGACCTTATGAAAAACATAAGATATAAGAAAAGAATGAGAAATTTCAAGTAAAGATTTTGCAAAAACAAATGAACAAAGGAAATTGCGCGAGAGGAATAAATATGAAGAAAAGCACATTTCCTAAAAGACTTCAAAATAGTATTAGAATAACTTAGAAAGTAGAAAATTTTATTTTCAAAAGTTACTTGGAAAGAGATAAATAAAACCAATATAAAACGTTTTTAGAAGACAAAGAAAGCAAGGTATTCATTTCAAAGAAATTTACAAAAACAATTTCTGAAAAGCTTCAAACTGACATTGTTTTACCTAAGAAAAATAATTGGACAACAAGACACTTGAGCATGCTTAAATATGAGTTATATAGTTATAAAAAGAGAATTTTTTAACTATATAGATAACTAAGTATTTATCAAACAAATTTTGATTTCTTGAACCAAAGTTGTTTTTACTTGAAATCCGTGATGAATTTTGTCGCTACTTTTTCAGAGCTATATGGCCTTGTTTGTTGAAAGTAACTTTGGAAATGGGTAGATCTTTTCGAATAGGTAGAAATCGGTATATTATATGCGCGATTCCGAGTTAAAATGACCAAGTTATGGCCATTTTAAGTTGGAACATTCCTTTATACGAAGTTTGACGTTCTTTTGACATTGTTTTGTCAAAATTCAAGAAAATCATCAAGAAAAACTCATCGTGGGTATTTTTTTTGGCTAGGTGACCCTGAGGGAGGATTCCTTCACCCTGAGAATTATTACGACTAAGTGGATGTGTGAACGACTCACCCGCATAGAGGAATAGTCACCATGGCATCGTGAGTTTATTTCCATTAAATGCTATACTTGTTGTGCTTGTAAATTAGTTGCACTAGAATTAGGAAAAGATAAACCAATATGTATGTAAAATAATTCATTGAAAGAATTCTAAGAATATCGAAGCCAGAATTGTTCTAAGTGATTGTTTTAGTTTAATATTATTTGTGTGAAATTCCTTGATCGCCATAAAGTTGAAAATGATTATGTTATGACTTTATAAATTAATGAACTCATGCATACCACGAAGTGAGTCACATTGCATTGTTGGGTTATTATCCTTGGGTGAGAAGGATAGTAAGCTCATGTCGAAAGCAACACTTGGCGGGAGATCCGAAAGCGATTGCTTGGCGGCTTAATGGAATATGCTTTGCGGTAGATCCGAAAGCAAGGTTAATCAAGTGGATTCGAAATGCTCGACGATGTGTGCTCGTGAGCAAGAAAACTTTTTAATTAAAACTACTTGAATTGAGATTACGTATCACCAAACCCCGAATGGAGGGCGTAAATCCATTCAACATATAGTTTTCGGAAAACTATATGCTTGTTTGCTCACGTGCTTGTGCATTACATTTGTTTGATTAAATCAACTTGATTGAATCTTGTCACAAGAAGTTATTTATGGAAATAGTTCTCACTAGGCCTATTAGCTTATACCCCGATAGATATCTTTTGCAGTTTCCTTACTTATGGTTAAGGCCACGTGGACCATGCGGGCAGGTAATTCCTTTTGAACATTAGAAGTTTGGATAAAGTGTAGTATAGTATTAGCATGCTAATATGTATATAATAGATTAGTAATTTAGGGAGTTGTTCCTAAGTTTGTTAAGTCTTCGCCATGAACAAATAAATATTGTGATTCTTCTTTTCTTAATATGTTGTTATATCTCCTTAAGCTTCATAATTCCGTATATGGTCCTCTAAAATTGTGAAAGTAAGCCTTACACTTAATATAAAAGCTTTTGGAAATAACTAGGGTTGTCATACTTAAGCTTTAATGTTGAATGTGGCGGACTGTCACGTTTAGGGTACCCATTGGGGCGTGACAGTTGGTCGAGGGCTAAATCCAAGGTGTGAAAAGTTAAGGCGTGATATGCTTAAGGGCACGATAAGTTTAAATCTAAGATTCGATGAGCACAAACTAGGTCAAGGGAAAACTTGAGGAGCGACGAGTTTGGTGTGCGATGATTTAGGGCGCGACCGTTTAAAAAATGGTTGTTGCAAACTTTTAAATTCAACCATAGAGGTTTTTTTTTTAGGGTAAACAACTATGTTTTTAAAGCTAATATATAAAAAATGTTTTGGGTGATTTTTAAGAGATATTGAAGGAGAGAGTAGAGAGTAAGTTTTAACTTACAGATATTATGTAAAATACTCTCTGTTTGTATTGTTTTTTATCAAGTGAATAATGTCATTCGTGAGATTAGTTTAACTAATATTATAAGGCACTATTCTCATTTTTTATTTAGTATTTTAGTGAAGTTCTCATATGTTGAGACACCTGTGTAATGTCTTATGTGTATGTAGGCATTTGAGAAGTCCTTATGTCGAGGTATTGTTGAAGTCCTCTGTGTTGAGATAATGTAAAGTCCTCTATTGATGAGGCATTGTTGTGAAGTTTTTTGTGAGGCATTTGTTTGTGATGAATTAAATGTGTGAAGTCCTCATTGAATGAGGCAAATTGTGGACTGTGGACACTAGGGATGGATCGAACTCCATGTTAAATCTAGTGTAATATTCTCCTTCCCTTATCTCTTTATTATTATTGTTGTAATTGTGCATAAAAAGATAAAAAGATAATGGATGATTAAATGAGCTTAAAATTGGTTTAAAAACCTACATCGTAGCTCCTGCTTTTGCAATATGTGCATGCAATCAAGCATAGTGATGCATAGTTTTTCAACAAATTATCCAACTCTTGGATTCAAAAAGCCACAATTGCCCCCTATTCATAACCTAGAGAATCAAATTGGGCAACTTTCCAAGATTTATCAAGAGGCAACTTGGTTCACTTCCCAGTAATACATAATAGAATCCAAAGGAGCTGGCAAAGGCTATTAGCCTAAGAAGTGGGAAGGAATTATAGTCTAGGAAAAACAAGGAACCTAAAGGGGAATTGAGCCAGAATCCTGAGGAAAAGAAAGTTCAGACAGACAAGGATAACCTGCTAATGTAAAGGCATATTGTAAACCTCTAGAATTTATGGTAATTATAAGTAAATCCTATGAACTGGAAGTCAAACCGAAACCTTAAAGTTAACCTAATTCTATGTTAAGTTCGGTGAATCTAGATCCGGCAATTCCACACGTAAAACCTAAAAATAGTAAAAAAAAGATAATTATAGATTATAGTATGTAATAATGTGTTATAGCCTAAATATTAGGTTCACCAAAAATTCGATCATTTTGGATCCAAACGGGATTAGTTTCTAAAACTAGGGTCCCGACAAGTAAAATAGTGAAAATATTCCGATTACATCATTAGACTTGTAATTATATAAGGATTCTAAAGATATCAATTTTAGAATTTTTCACTATCTAAAAAATATAGATATAGCTCATTTACGCATATTTTCTTTACTACCAGTAATTTATTAGTCTTATTTACTATTCATGGTACTAGCTATAAACCCTAAAGTTTTACGATCAATTAAGCTTAAACCTTAATTAGAAGGTCAATCGAAAATCCTAAAGTCAACAAAAACCCTAGTCAGATGCAACCGTTCAAGTCCGACAATCCCTTGTTCGTAACCCTAAGTAAGTAAGTGAGAGATTAGTATGTAGAATAGTTCGTAATAGCATGAGAAAGCTTAAAAATATAAGATTAGTTAAACCACAATTCGTTTTGAGCCCGATTAGATACAGTTTTCAAAAAGCATGTCCCGGAGCTCGAAATAGTTAAAATATTCTGAATATACCGTTAGACTCGTAAAGATATAAGGTTTTCAAAAATATCGATTTTATAATTTTTCGGTAACTAAAAATATCAGATATCACAATTATATGCATATTTTCTTACTACCGGTACTTTACTTGTCATGTCTTCTTCACATTACACTATTTATTACTATTCTACACTATTTATCTATCTCTACTTTTTCTTACAACCTTCTCATACAACCATACATATATTTTCTTATAATTTTCATTTCCAATACAACTTCACATCTCTCATATCTCACTTTCATTAACAAAAATACAAAAAAATAAATAAAATTCCTCTCTCTCTTACACTCACAATTTGTGCGGCCATCCCCCCCCATCCCACCCCACCCCCCCCTCCCCCCCCTCTTCAATTTGTTTCATTTTCCAATTATTTAATCAACTCAAATTTTCCTCTACTTTTTCCTATATATACCACATCTTTCTTCCATTTCCTTTACACCTTTCATACACTACAATTACTCTCTCAAAATCTCTCCAAGAGTTTCTCAAAGTTCTCTTTAGTTTAGCTTTCATAGGTAATGCTTCTTTAAGTTTCCTTTATGTTCATTTACTTAGTATGAGCATAGTGTGTGTTTTCTAAAATCATGGAGGTTAAGAAAGCAACAATATGTTTATATTTTGTTTTTGTTCATGAAACTATTTTCCTTTATGTTGTTTTCAAATATATCTAACTAAATATATCTATGTAGTTATATATATATATATATATATTAGAGCATATAAGCTCATTTGTTATTGCAATTTATTTACTTTCCTTGCAATTTATTTATTTACCTTGCAATTTATTTACTTTCAAGTTATTTTAAGACTAGTCTTCTAGTCTTAGACTTATCCTCATCAAGTCAAAACAATATTCTTTTTCCTTTGGGACTAGTTTATTCTTAGTCCGGGATACCTTGACGAAGCTAAGGTTCCCAATACTTGACATATTTCTTTACTAGCTTATTTCATTAATTATTATGTCTTTCTTATGTTTGCATAATTTTATAATTTCATATTCAGATCATGCATGAACATATTGATTTTGTCTCAACAAGATAAAGAAGGAAAAGTTTTCTTAAAATAGTTCTTCTCTAGAAATAATGTTATTATGGAGGGAGTAATTTTTTCATAAAAAACTTAGGAATTTATCTTAACAAACCTTTTCTAGAAATCTAGAGGAGTTCAGTATAAATTTTAAGAACATAGGAATTTTTAAAACAATACATATATACATTTTACAAAGTCATAAATGGAAAGGAATTCTTGATTAAACAAAAGTTTTACTAAACTTCACTTTTCATCAATACTTTGAATTTCAAATAGACTAGTTTGACAAACACCAAGAAATTTCCTTTCATAAAAATAGAATGATCTTAAGAAATAAGGAAATCATTTCTTTAAATATAAAATTATTACTACTTTAAAAAAAGTATTAGAAACTAAGCTATAAGAAATTTAGAAAATGAAAATCATTCTTTTGAAATTTAAAAAGACTAAGGAAATGTTATTAAGGAAAAGAAAATATCATTTAAAATAATTTGAGATATTTTCTAGCAAGCTAAGAAGAAATTTTCAAAAGTTTTACTTTTCAAAATCCTTAGAAGACTTTACTTTTACCAAAAAAAAAAAAAAAAAAATTCTTGGTTGAGACAACTTCATTTTTCATGCATTTGATATGAGTCAATGAATATATATATATATATATGTACATTTCAAAGGTCTTACAAACTTTTATAATATATATCTCTTTCATATAAGTTTTTGTAAAAAGAAGAAAGTAAGTATTGTAAAATTCGTGGTGAATTTGATCACCATAATTTCGGAGCTCAAATAACTTAGTTTGATGAAAATAGTTTTAGAAATAGATAGATCTTTTCGAGTAGGTAGAAAACGATATATAATATGCAAAATTCTGAGTTAAAATGAGCAAGTTTTGGCCATTTTAAGTTGGAACTTCCTTCAAATCCGATTTTACCGCAAATTGAAGATAGATTTAGAATCTTCAAAGTAGAAAATTCTATGAAAGACTCATTTTGGGTATTTCATCTTGTTTAGGTGAAGAAGGAATCGATATCGCCTTCTCGGAAGATTACTTCGACTAAGAGCGATCGTCATGGAGTGAGTTAATTATTTACTAATTACATTTCCTTAATTGTGCTTGTAAGTAGTAGCACTGGAGAGTAAGAAAAAAGATAAATGAATAAATGTTGTGTGATTTGCATTCATGATTGAATGAAATGGTTGTTGAATAAAAGCTAAGTATATCGAAAAAGGAATTGGTGAATAACTTATGTTTTCTTGCAATGTTATGATGAATATTGTTTTGATCACCTTTAACTTGAACTCGACGATAATTGAATAACCCTATATTGAAAACAATTCATGCATATTATATTTGTGAGTCACATTTATTTTTTTTGCTACTATTCTTCGTGTAGGGAAACGAGGAGTTGTAGTGGTGGCTAGTAGGAGCCGAAAAGTCTACATGGGCAAGTAGGAGCCGGAAAGTCTATAGGGCAAGTAGGAGCCGGTAAATCTGCAAATATTGATGGTTGTATGGGCCGGTAACCATCCAACCCCCAATATGGAGGGCGTAAAATCCATGCTACACATGGCTTCTGGTTAATCGTGTGTATTTTTTGTACTCATGTGATTGATGCATTCTCATATGATTATCTAAAATACTTGTATGTTTTATGGAAATGTTTTGAAGATGGGACTTATCTCACTATGCTAGTTTTGCTTATACCCTTATAGCTTTTTGTTACAATATGATTACTTGTGGTGGCACCAAGAAGCCCCTTTTGTTAGGTATGAGCCAAAGCTATTAGGAGTTTTTGGAAGAAGTTTATATATTTAGTTTTTGATATAGATTTCTAAAAAATCTCTATAGTAGACTTATGATATATTAATCATGGTAGTCAAAACCGGCCCGGACCGGCCGGTTCGACCCGGTTCGACCTGAACCGGTACCAATGCCTGGCCGAGTCTCGCCTAAAATTCGTTTTTGCAACGAACGGCGAGACCCGGTTGAACCGGTCGACCCGGGTGGTCGAACTGGTTGAACCGGTCGAGGGCCGGTTGAACCGGTCGACTCGGTCGACCCGGACCGGTTGACCCGAATCCAAAAAATAAAATAAAAATTATAAATTTAAATATTTATTCATACTTTATTATAATTTATAAAATATAATCATTAAATCATATTTATTTAATAATTAATTGATGAATTTTATCCAAATATAGATTTAATTGAGTGATTACACACATATTGATCTTTTATAATTAAATTATCCTTTATTTTTATTTTTTCGTGACCCCGGTTCGACCCCGGTTGAACCCGGTCCGACCCTCGACCCCTAACCCCCTAGCTGCCGGGTCAAAACCCGGTCGGTTCTGACAACATTGATATTAATGTTTTGTTTTGTACATGGCTTAGTTTGAGTAAAGCTTTAAGAACGGGAGAATGCCCTTAAGAAGTTGTAAGAAACTTTTATCTAAATGATAATTACCTATTTACCTTTATAAGTTCTTGCATGCTTTTATTATCTGCTTAAATGTAATACCCTTGAGTCCTATTATCTTGAAAGTACGTCTTGCACGTGATATTAAAGCTTATGTGTAACTAAGGTTGTCATTCATTAGCTTTAATATTATGTGCGACGGATTGCCATGTTTAGGATACCTTCCAGGGCGTGACATTATCTTTACTATTTATACTATTCGCTATCTTTACTTTTCTTACTATCTATTTCATACAACTATAAACCTATCTCTTTATTTATATTTCTAATACTACTTTATATGTAAATCCCGGTTTTTCAGTAGCCAAGATAACCCTAGAACCAGAAACCAAACCCTAAACGGAATAGATTAAGTCTGGAGTGAGAATTAGGAACCCTAATTCCGGCTTTTCCTCGGTTTCCAATTAAGAAATTTATAAGAAAATTTAATTTTGAATATAGTTCTTGATTATATTTCAAACCAAGAAAATATCAGATTTTAAGAAAATTTTCAATTCCGGGTCATCCGAGACCATTATAAAAAACGTGCCCCGGAACTAGAATTTCAAAAATTTCCTTATGAATACTCATTTGAACCGAAATAAAATAAGGATTTCAAAAATATAGATTTCATAATTTTCGGCTTATGAAAAATACAATTATAGCCTTTTTATTCGTAATTCCTTACTACCGGTAATTAAATTGTCTTGACTACTATTCTTCACTATTCACAAGTACAACCTATTACTACTTTTTACACTCTATATTTTCAACACTTACCACCACTCAATCATCTCCCTTTTCAAAGGATTTTTGTCCCTTAACTTTCATACAAGTTATGACAATTACACAGAAAAGTTAAATCAATCAAAACAAAATAAATCAAAACTTCCTTCCTCCCCCCCCCCCCCCCCCCCCCCCCCCCCCCCCCCCCCCCCCCCCCCCCCCCCCCCCCCCCCCCCCCCCCCCATGCTCCATTCTACAATTTTTTTTTTAATTTATTTTACTCCATTTAACTAATTTCAAATGCTATATAAACTACTTTTTCTCTCTCTCTCTTCATTCTTTCACTTTTCAAGTTTTACAAAGTTAAAAAGTCTCAATTCTCTCCCCCATTCCTCCTTGCCGTGACTAGTGCCCCCCCCCCCCCACACACACACACACACACACACAACTTTCCATTTTTCTCTTTTCATCTCCTATTTTCTTCAAGTAAGTGAGTTTTACTCTTTCCACTCATAGATCTTTGTAAGGGCTAGATGATTCTTGGATATTTCCAACCAAAGGACCCCATGAACTTTTGCTAGGGACAAGGAAATGTCAAAACAAGAATACCGAACCATTACAAAGTAGATCTAACATTTAAAGGAGCTTTCAAGTCATAAGCTTTATGTTTTTGCATCAAAAAGTGTTTTGAACAAAAAATCTTTTATAAAAATATAGTTTTTGTGTTTTCAAAGCTCATTTAAGCACTTGATATAGTAGATCTATCATTTCACTACTCATATTCATGTAGGCATTTAAGATCTCATCATTATTTTGTGTTTATGTACATTAATAGTCTTTAATGCTTTTGTCCTTAGTAAATAACCTTCCTAGTATATAGATCTATAGGTAGATGAGTTAATAAAGTTAAAAAAGAAAACACTTTTCAAGAAATGAACTTGTGTAAATTCGGATGACTTGAAAAACCTAGTTCAAAAACCCATCTACCAACTTTTAAACATGTGTTTTACAAGAAAAATGAAGCCTATAGGTGATAGATAATGTTTGGTAATATTTTTCATGAGTGTAGATGAGTTTTTACTAAAGAAAATAATTAAAACAAGAGATGAAGCCCAATAGAAGTTTTGAGTTAAAAGTCTTAAAAGCCAAATTCGTAATAATGGATAGATGGTCATAAAACCCTAGTTTTCTAACTTCAAAAATGATATTTTTTCAAATAAATGAAGTCCTTAGGGTATAGGTAAAATAAATACTTAAATTTCTAAGTATAAAATGCATTTTTCCTAAAAGAATCAACTTGAAAATGAAATTTACTAAATTCGGATTTTTGGAACCACCCTAGTATAAGACCCACTTAAAAGTTTACAAATGAAGATTTTATTAAAGAAATAAAGGCTTTAGGATATAACTAATATAAGGGTCAAAATTTCTTTAAACAAAGTGGAGTTTTCCTAAAGAAAATCATTATAATAGTAAGTGTGACCAAATATAGTAAAGATGAATTTTTTTGACAAAAGCAAAACATAGTGTCTTAAGACAAAGCTATTTAAAATTATTTAAGTCTAAAAATTTATAAGACCTTAGACACTTAAGGATTCATATCATGACATTCATGATAGGGAAAATCATTACCATGGCATTTAGTTTCATTTTGTATTTAGGAATCTCAAGTGCATTCATGAAAACCGCATTTTCGGAATCAATATACCCGCTGTACAGATCTGATCCCTCATTTCCGAGGCTTAGATATTTTCAAAACTTGATTTAAACTTCATATTTAGAAAGCTCTTCCGAAGTAGATAGAAATCGATATAAAATTTGTGAAATTCTGACTTAAAACGACCAAGTTATGGCCATTTTAAATCGGAACTTCGAAAATGACGCGAATTTCGATTTCACTGAGTTTTTAGAGTTTTAGTATCCTTAGATGGTAGAATACTCATTAGGGTATTTCTTATATGAATAGGTGAGCCCGTAGACGTTGACTCTTTGCCTCCGGATTACTATTACTAGAAGAAAGGCGAACCAATGGCGGAGTGAGTTTTCTTCCCGATTCATTTATTGTATGTGCTTGTTAATTAGTGCACTAGAATATAGGTCAAACAAAAATGAATATGTATGATGGGGAATAATGGGATGTTGTATGTTGATGATGATGTGAGAACTCAAAATAAGAATATCGAAACCGGGTGATAAATTCTGGTTGTGTAGTTAGTTATGATGGATTGTTTGAGAAATTGTTTGATCGCCTAAATAAATCGACTTAATCAACTATATGGACTAATGCCAAAATTGACATGTGCATATCATATTGGGAAGGAGCATTTGCATTTGTAGGTTAATCGTGATCCATAAACGATATTGAATAATCGTAGGTTAATCGTGATCCGTAAACGATATCGAATAATCGTAGGTTAACTGTGAATCATAAACGGCATAAAGATAGTACCGCAGTATTTGTTAATCTGCTAACCCGGGATGGAGGGCGCAAGTCTATCCACATATGATTTCCGGTTGGTCATATGTTTGTTGAACTCATGTGTTTGATGCATTCACTTGCTTGCTTAATCACTTGTTTGAATTGCTGTGACATAAATGTTGTTGTGGGAGATTATACTCACTAAGCTAGTTAGCTTACGTCCCTACAGTCCATTCCTTTTGCAGCTTTCCCATTTGTGGCTTAGGCGGTGAGACTCGGCTGTATAGGTACAGAAGCTAGGAGTTTCCCTTAGAAGTTGGATTTTCTGTATTAGACTTCTATAGGAAACTTCTAAGACTTGGATGACTATATATGACCATTAATTATTCTTTTGCGGGGGAATGCCCCTTAGATTATGTAATATTTATTTATGTTTCATGAATTATATCCTACTGCTAATGCATGCCAAATTAAGCTTTTATCTCCATTTGGACTTGTACTCTATAGTTGTAAAGGTACGCCTTACATTTATATAAGGCTCTCGAAAGACTAAGGTGGTAATTCGGGAATCTTATATGGTATGTGGCGGACTGTTACGTTTAGGGTACCCTATGGGGCGTGACATTATATCTTTCAACTCTTATAAATTACTTATTTTTCATTACAAAACAACAAATTTGATCAAATTTTCCCATCCTCTACCATTGTCACGCCCTAAAGGGTACCCTAAATGTGGCAGTCCATCACATACGGTATTAAAACTTAAGAATGACTTCCCGAAGTCATGCGAAAGTTTTCAAAACCATATGTAAGGCATCTGTCACAATAATAGGAGACACCGGTGGGATGTATAGTTCGAGATAGTAAATACAACATACAAGAATCTAAATAATCCTCCAATTTATCATTAAGAGAATATAATCCTTACATCATCTTAGGGGTTTTCCCCTATAATTCTCCAAACAATTATAAATCAACTTTAATCTTTCTCACAATAAAATAATACTAACACCAATGGATATTAAAGGATAATTAACCTATGATTTTCAAAAGATTCCCAGAAGCTTTTCTAAAACATCATCCCTTTCGAGTATATGAAGTCCTCGGGCATAAAAGATATTGGACCTGATACAACAAAGGTCTATCGTAGTATAAGCATAACTAGCTTAGTGAGAATATTCCTAAATCAACATACTTGTATAAACAATTTCAAACAAGTTATTAAATAAGCATATGAATGCATCAAACAAGTGATCAAGCAATACATATGATCTACTGGAAATCATATGTTTGAATGGATTTACCCCTCCATTCAGGGTTAGGTGTTCCAAGCTCTTTAAAACAAATCTTTAAATCCAACTCATGTAGTTTATTTCAGGCGCCTACTCGCTCATCTTAAAATAGTTCTTTCAAGCTCCTAATCGCCCATCTTGCAGATTTCTGGCTATTGCACCCTTGGCTACTAAACTCTTGTCCCATCGAGAATAGCAGCTCATGCAATGAAACTAACTACGTAATATGCATGAATCAATTAATATAATTCGCAGTATATGTTTAAAGTAATTTAAAGGTGATCACAGAATTTTGGATGCACTCTAACAGAATAATAGTAAAACATAAGTTAATTAACAACGATTCATGCCTCGGTATGCTTAACATTCTTTCAAACCAATATTATCATACAAAATTCATTTTCATCTTTTCCTACTTCTAGTGCCTCTAGCTACAAGCACAACCAAGTACGTAAAAGGTAGGAAATAAATTCACTTGGCCATGTGGATCTATCTTTCTTACGGATGAGTTGATCGGTAAATCCACTAATCAAAATAATCCTCCGGGTATGAATACTCCTCCTCGGGTTCGAATACTCCTCCTCGGGTTCACCTAATCAAGAAAAATACCCACAATGAGTATTTTTTGTTGATTCTATAGTACTTATCAAAACTTATGTCATACGATCGTTAAAATTTGCGTATAAGGTAATTCCAACTTAAAATGGCCATAACTTGGTCATTTTAACTCGGAATCGCGCAAATAATATACCGTTTTCTACTTACTCGAAAAGATCTATCCATTTCTAAGGTCATTTTTGTCATAAAAAGCCATTTGGGTTGTAAAATACCACGGTACATAATAGTTACGAATTTATAGTTTACAAAATATGATTTTTCCAAACTTTTCTTTACTAAAAAATTCTTAAGCAAAATATACGGATATATATATATATATAGTTGAAAAATCCTTTGAAAATATATTTATACTCATATTGTATGCATGACTTTTGTAGTGTTGTCTCAATATTGATATTTCATAAACAATTTGTCTTTAAGGGTTTTAAAAGATAAAACTTTTGAAAATCTCTTCTTTTTAAATTGTTAGAAGGAAAATTAAAATATATTTGAGTTGTTTATGAGTAAATGTTTTCATTCTCTCACTTTTCAAAAGTAAATTCATTTTTAATATTTTAAGTTATCTACTAACTTGATTTCTAGTGATAAGTTTTTGAAAATATCCTTTAAGTTTCAAATATTTGAAGTTGTTTTAAATGTATGTTTTCCTCTTATTTTTATATCCTTTCTCTTCTTTTAAAAAAATAAGTTTACCCTTAAACTTTATTTACTTGTCAAATTTTATTTTTCTAAGTTGGTTTCTAAAATAGTGAGTTGATTTTATCTTGATTTGAAAAACTTGTTTTATTCTTAATATTTGTCAAGTGATAGAATAATTCTTTTAGACAAGTTTATAAAAAAAGCTTTCTTAATAAAGAATTGTTAACATTAGAACTTAGCAAAAATTTCATTTTAAATTTTGAAAAGAGAAAATCAATATAAAATTTCAATTTTGAAGAACTTTCTTAGTATGTGATTTTCAAAGTCTATAGTGAACCTATTTAAGTTTTATAAAAGGTATGATTGAGTAAAAATCTTTTAATGCTAAAATTTCTTTCTTTATGGAGTATTTAGTTTGGTTCATAAAAGAAATGAGTTCCTTTATTATTTTGAAGATATCTACATTACTAATTCTTCTAGATTATATGGTTAACTTATCCTTTGAAAAGAGTTTATTAAAAAGAAGACTTAGATCTTTTGTTGAAAATTCCTTTTGTTAAGAAATCTAGTTTTACTTTTCTTTATTTAAGAAAGAGCCTATTTTTATTTTTATTTAAGACAACAATATTCTAATCATGCATGAATATGATTATGTAGCAATATAAAAGTAAAGATAATACATAATAAGATAGAAAGAAATACTTGTAAGTAAATAAACATAATAAAATAGTCAAGCATTGGGAAACTTAGCTTCATCAAGGTATCTCGATCATGTATTGGGAGCCTTAGCTTCATCAAGGCAGTTCGGGACTAAGAATGGACTAGTCCCAAAAGAAAACAAAAAGAAAAGAAAAGAAAAATTGTTTTCACTTGATATAGACAAGTCTAAGACAAGAAAGACTAGTCTTAATAAATTGCATAAAACAAGTAAATAAATTGCAAGGCATGAAAATAAATAAATAACAAATGAGCTTATATGCTCTAAATAAATATATATACATAATATACATAATACTATATAAGTTAGATTAGAGAAAAAATAATAACAATAATAACAACAACATAATAACATAATGTAAAATAGGAATATGAATAAAAACAAAACATGAACATATTGTTACTCCTTTAACTCATATGATTCTAAGAAACATACACTAAGCTCATGCTAAGTTGTATGAAAATGATGAAGAAATTTAAGTAAGATTTTACCTAAGGTTTAATGGAAGGTTTGAAAAGAGATGAATGGGTTTTGTGTTTGTTTATTTTCTTCTTGAAGTGTAGTCTATGATAGAGAGTATTTTGAGAGGGAATAGTTGGAGAGAGATTTTGAGAGAGTATTTTGGTAGAGTTTTGTTATGTAAAATGGATGTGTGAAAGAATGAAAGAGGAAGAGGGTATTTATAGAATTTTTGGAGTGAATTTTTTTGTAATAAAATAAATTGAAAAGAAAATAATAATGAGAAAGGGAGAGGGAGGTCGGCGCATAATGGAGGAGGAAAAGAGAGAGTTTTGATTAATTTTTGTAATGAAAAGAAGTAATATGTAAGGTTTGATGTGAGTAAAGTTATATTGGAAATGTAAAAAGTAAGAAAATAGGTATGTAGATAGTAAGAAATATGTATAAGAAAAAGTAGAGATAGTGAAATAGTAATGAATAATAGGAATAGTACTATGAATAGTAGACTAGACATATAAAATATCGGCAGTAATAAAAATACGCATAAACGAGCTATATCTATTATTTTTAGTTACCGAAAAATTTTAAAACTGATATTTTTGAAATCCTTATTTAATTACGAGTCTTTTAGTGTTAATGGAATATTTTTATTGTTCCGAGCTTCGGGACACGCTTTTCGAGAACTGATCCCATTGGAGTCTGAGGGATACTCGGAATTCACGAATCTGATATTTTTATGTTACCCTATGTTATTACGAACTATTGTAAGTCATTAACTTAATTTCGTTTTCTAAGGTTTGAGAACACGGGATTGCTGGAGTTGAAATTGTTTGATTGTCTTGGTCTTTGTTGACTTTTGAAGTTCCGGTTTGACTAGGGTTAGGGTTTAATCCAACTTTACCCTAGAAATTGAGGGGTTTATATCAGGGATTGAATAGGTGGATCTTCTCATGTTCGGGTTTTCGAATTGAACGATTATTGAACTTTTTATTTTTTGTTTTTGAAGATTCTCTTATAAAATCCCACGATTGAAATTGATTAAGGTTCGGTTTCAACTTGGGTCAAACTTTAGGGTTTCGATTCGGTATTCCAAAATTATTCTCGAAAAATTCGAGGGCTTACAACCATCATGGCTAACACCCCTTTATCCCTCTCTCTTCTCATTTTTATTTCATTTTAATCACACTAATTTTTACTCTAAAACTCTATAAATACCCCCTTCCTTCCTTCCTTCCTTCCTTCCTTCATTCTTTACACACGTTTCTTCACTATAACAAAATTCTTGCAAATTTTCCTCCCAAATCCTCTCTTTCCTTCTTGTGAACCGTGAGCTTCCCCTCCCATTTCCAAACAATTTTCGACAAAATTTTCTTTCATTCATCATCACAAACCACCATCCATCACCATACACCTTATGTAAGCCCTCGTTTTCTTAGCAACCTGAATTTGGTTTCGGAGATTGGAACCGGAAACCGAAACCATAAAAGAATACCCTTGGACTAGTTGGACCTAGAAACCCTATGTCCGGAACCCTGAAAACGAAACCCCGAAGTAATAAAAAATGAGTTAACTCCAGAATATAGCCTTAAATAATTTATCAAAACCTAAAAGGTCAAAATTTGGAATAATTCATTCGTTTCAGACCCGAACAGGATCTGTTCTCGAAAACCGGTCCTCGAGACTCGAAAATAGAAAAATAATATATAGGACTTATTAGAACCGAAATTTAATGAGGAATTCAAAAATATAATTATAATAATTTTTCGGGTAATAAACATTATAGTTATAGCCCTTTTATAGTATTTTTATTACTATCGGTAATTTAATTGTCTAATCAATTTTTTGATTTCTTTTACACTATTTATCAAGTACAACCACACATACCCTATTCTTAAATCCTTACAACCTATTCTTATATTCTCACATCATCTTTCTTACATTTTCTTTTCCAATACAACTTTTACTATTCAAATTACTTATTAAATTTGAATTTTATTATGCAAAACAATTCAACACACTTCTTTCTCTCAAACTGGCGCCCCTCCCCCTTATACATGCCACATTTTGTTCCATTTTTCTTTGTATTAATTATTCATACAAAACCCTAATTATTTTCCTTATATAATATCTCTTTTACCTTTCACTTTCTCTCATTTCTTACAAATCAAACTTTGGAAGAACAAATTTTCTCTCCCTCTCCTCCTTCCTTGCCGTGAGCTTTCTTTTACACATACACACACAATTTTTTTTTTTTCAAGTTTCCTTCTCCAAACACTAAATAGGTAATAGATTTTGACCTTACCACAAAAAAACATATGGCAAGATCACACATGTGTAGTTCCACCAAAAATCCCCGTGAGCTTTATGCTAGGGATGTGGAAACACTAAAATATGATATTCTCACAATCACAATGTTGTTATTTTAAAGTTGATTTACTAGTATTTTGCTATATTATAGTTATATATTGTTCTTATGGAATTTTGTGCATATAATTTCATTATTACTCTCATCTACAAATTATTTATGTTGCATTTACATCCATAACATGAGTAGTATAGTAGATCTATTTGTTTAGAGTACATAAAATGCCATAGGTACTTGTTTTACATACATAAAGGATTTGTAATATGATTGTCTTAATGATGGTGTTACCAAAACTCAAGATCCATTTTGTTTCTATCGAAAAGTGATTTTTAAAATTTGAATCTCGAGAAACAACCATTTAGAAAACCTATTTTTCCAACTCCAAAATGAAGATCTTACATCTAAAATGAAGGGCTTAGGTATTAGGTATCATAAATGAGTGATTTTTATGAGATGAATTTAGTTTTACTAAGAGAAATTTTCAAAACAAGAAAAATGTTACAAAAGTTAAGTTAGAACTATGTCCCAATACCAACAAAGAGTTTGAAATTCGTAACTAGGGTGAAATGCCAAGAAAACACCTATTTTCCAACCCTAAAATAAGAGTTTTATTAAAGAAATGAAAGCCTTAAGAAGTAGGTTTGATTAAGACTAAATTTTAGGAAGATTAAATGAGTTTTTTACAAGAAATAATCTCAAAAACAATTTCCTAAAATTTGGATCTAAAAATGATCCCCATTTAAACACCTATTTCCAAATATCAAAATGAGGATTTTAATAGAAAAATAGAAGCCTTAGGGAATAGATGTAATAAAGACTTGATTTTGATAGGAGCAAATGTGTTTTATCGAATATAGACCTAAAATAAAGGAAAGATTTTCAAACTTGGATCAAACAATATTTCCATTTCCTAAAATTGTGTAAAATTCGTCACTAGGCAAAACCCACATTTAAACATCTATTTTCCAACCTTTAAATGAAGAATTTATTAAGATAATAAAGGTATTAGGTATATGGATCATCAAGGCTTTATCTTAGTAAAATTATAGATGATTTTCAAAGAGATAATTTCTCAAACAAGTGTTCTTGAAATTGTTGCAAAGTAAAAGCTTTCCAAAATTCTTCTTAATAAAAAATCATTAAAGGATTTTCATGTAGATAGCTCATATCGTGTCATTCATGATAATAACTTGTAGATATTACATGCACATATAATATACTTGGTAGGAATAATGCAATTTTCAGAAAACAATTTCGGAAATGCAAGTTTTAGCAACTGATCAGATCTGATCATGCATTCTGAGACTGAAACATTTTCAAAACTTAAGAATAACATCATAAATAGATAGATCTTTCGAAGTAGATAGAAATCGCTAGCTTATTTGTAAAATTCCGAGTTACAATAACAAAGTTATGGTTGTTTTAAGTTGGAATTCCCATCTACCACAAAAATTACGAACTCAAGAGTTTTTATTTAATAAGTTGGAATTAGTCATGGTAGGAAAGACTCATTTGGGTATTTCTTTCGTTTAGGTAACTTTGAATTGGGGGAAAATTTTTGTTTCTGGATCATTACCATTAGAGACCGGTGTCCATGGCCGAGTGAGTTCACTATCCTTAAATTACATGCTCTTGATTGTGCTTGTAATAATAATGGCATTAGAACTAGGATAAGATAAAATTGAAATGCGCATGTGGATTCTTGTTTGATTGAATTGATGATAAGAATATCGAAACGGGAATTGTTATAATTATTTGTATGATTTAGTATAGAATTAAAGTGTCTACAATATCTATGATCGCCTATAATTCGTTTAAATAATATGCCATGATCTTATAATTAAATTGACCATGCATACCATATGTTGAGTCACATTACATTTGTTATCATACCTTTGTGGGAAGAAGGTATAATAGCTAGGCAATGAGTGGGCCGAAAAACTCGAATGTGGCATGGAAAGGCTTGAATTAAAATGGAAGTGGTGTAGGCACTTGTATCTACTACGAAATTAGTGAGTGGGTCGGCACCTGAATCAACCACTATATAAATGAGAAAAATTGAAATATATGGTCGTATGGGCCTGAAACACCTAACCCTGAATGGAGGGCGTAAATCCATTCAATATAGGACTCCCGGAAAGTCTTATGTATTGTATGCTTGCTTGCTGTTGCATTTCATATGTTTGTTAACACAACTTGTTTGCCCTATTGTTTAATGAAGTATTTAATTTCAAAGTGAAACTCACTAAGCTAGCATAGCTTATACCCCCATAGCTTCTTTTTGATGCAGTTCCTGTACATATGGTTGCGTCCCCAGACCTGGCCAAATCAGGTAACGCGAAGTTAGAAGTTTTCCTTAAAAGTTTATGATTAGCTTTGTGTAGTCTTTCATAGAGAACCCTAAACGCTCGAGTTGTTACTTAAAAGATAATATCTAGACTTTTGTTTAGTAGGGGAATGCCCCTTAGTAATTTTATAGCTGATCTTGAGATATCAGTGGTTTATGTTTTTATTCTTATTCTATCAAGTTGAATTGTCTATCTCCAACTACATATGTATTCTATTGTCGTAAGGGAACACCTTGCATTCTAATACACGACTTTTGAATGATTGTGACAGTGATTCTTAAGTTTCGTTTAGCATGCGATGGATTATTACTTTTAGGATACCCTTTGGGGCATGACACCTTACGTAAATTCTTAAAACCATCTTCATGTCCATGTTAACATAACATGACCATAGTGTATGTTTCCTAAACCCATAGGTATTATGAAAGCAACAATATATTCATGTCTTGTGTGACAATGTTTGATGTAAAGCATCTATCACAACAATAGGAGACACCGGTGGGATGTGTAGTTCAGGATAGTAAACACAACATACAAGAAATTTAAATAACCATCTAATTTCAACATCATAAGAATAAAATCCTTACATCATCTTAGGTGCTTTCCCCCTATAAATATTCAAATAATCATAATATCAGTTTAATCTTTCACATAAGGAAACAATACTAATACCAAAAGATATTAAAGGATATTTAGCCTAAGATCTTCAAAAGATTTCCAGAAGCTCCCCGAAACCTAATCCCACACGAGTATATAAAGTCCTTGGGCATGAAAGATATTGGTCCTATTACAATTGTCACGCCCCAATGGGTACCCTAAACGTGACAGTCCGCCACACTCAATACTAAAGCTTAAGTATGACAACCTTAGCCATTCCCAAAAGCTTTTATATTAAGTGTAAGGCGTACTTTCACAACTTTAGAGGACCATATATGGAATTATGAAGCTTAAGGAGATATAAAAACACATTAAGAAAAGAAGAATCACAATAATTATTTGTTCATGGCAAAAAAAACTTTACAAACTTAGGGACAACTCCCTAAATTACTAATCTATTATATACACATTAATATGCCAATACTTAAGCTATACTTTATCCAGATTTCTAATGTTCAAAAGGGATTACCTGCCCGCATGGTCCACGTGGCCTTAACCATAAGTAAGGGAACTGAAAAAGATATCTATCGGGGTATAAGCTAATAAGCTTAGTGAGTAATTCCCAAAATTCATACTCGAGGAAAATTATCAATCAAGTTTATTATTCAAACATATGAAATGCAACAACCACGTGAGCATACCGGACATATGACTTTCCGAGAATCATATGTTGAATGAATTTACGCCCTTCATTCGGGGTTGGGTATTCAGGCCAATTACAGCCACAACTTTTAAAAACACTTTTATAGATCTTACCGGCTCCTATACGCCATCAAAAACTTATAGTTATTACAGGCTCCTACTAGCCATAAAAAATTTGTAGTTATTACAGGCTCCTACTAGCCACCACTTTTGTAGTTTTTACCGGCTCCTACTCGCCACTTACATGATATACTGGTTATGTCTACCACCACTATTATACACTTGTCCCACCAATTGTATAGTAGTGAATGCAATGTGACTTAACATATGAAGTGCATGATTAATTTCTTTGATTAAAGTCTAGTAGTTACGTTTAAATTCCTTCAAGTGATCAATCAATTTCAAACATTTCAAGATATTAATTCACATACAACTTTATTACAAACAAATCGAGTTTCGATATACTTAGTATTCTTTCAACATATTATCATACACTTCCTTTTGATTTTTCTTAAATTCTAGTGCAACTAATTTTACAAGCACAATCAAGAGTATGAAAAATGACGGGGATTAACTCACGATGCCATTGTCGTCTATTCCTCTAAGCGGATGAGTCATTCACACACTCCACTTAATCGTAATAGTTCTCGTGGTAAAGGAATCCTTCCTCGGGGTTACCTAACCAAAGAAAATACCCACAATGAGTTTTTCTTGATGACTTTCTTGAATTTTGACAAAACAATATCAAAGAACGTTAAAGTTTGTATAGAAGAATGTTCCAACTTAAAATGGCCATAACTTGGTCATTTTAACTCGGAATCGCGCATATAATATACCGATTTCTACCTACTCGAAAAGATCTACCCATTTCCAAAATTATTTTCAACAAAAAAGGCCATATAGGCTCCGAAAAAGTAGCGACAAAATTCACCACGGATTTTTAAGTAAAAACAACTTTGGTTCAAGAAATCAAAATTTGTTTGATAAATACTTAGTTATCTATATAGTTGAAAAATTCTCTTTTTATAACTATATAACTCATATTTAAGCATGCTCAAGTGTCTTGTTGTCCAATTATTTTTCTTAGGTAAAAGAATGTCGGGTTGAAGCTTTTCGGAAATTGTTTTTGTAAATTTCTTTGAAATGTATACCTTGCTTTCTTTGTTTTCTAAAAACGTTTTATGTTGGTTTTATTTATCTTTTTTCTAAGTGACCTTTGAAAATAAAATTTTCTCCTTTCTAAGTTACATTAATACTATATTTGAAGTTTTCTTAGGAACTATGCTATTCTTCATTTTTCTTGTGTAAATTCTTTTGTTTACTTGTTTTGCAAAAATCCTTACTTGATATTTCTCATTCTTTTCTTATCTCCTATTCTTCAAAAATAATCATTCATGCATGAAAATTTGTTTTCTTCATAAAAACAATGTGAAACAATTAAGGGCTTTTTGTAGAAAAACTAATTTCTATAATCTTATTAACTTCTTCTTGTAACTTGAAAAGAAATAACTTTATTATTTTCAAACCATAAATTTTTCTTTGCCTATTTGTTTGCAAGGTCTTTACTTAAAATTTCCTTAGTCATCCATCTTCTTATAAAAAGAACCATTTTTGTATCAACAAATATTTTCTTTTGGAAACAAGGTAGAATAACAAAGATTTAAGTAGCTTTTTAAGTAAAAATAGTTTCTAAATTCATAGTGAATTCTTTTTGTAACTTGAAAATGAATGAGTTTATTTCGTTATCTTATAAACTTATTCCTAAGTGACAAAAAGCCTTCTTTTATTTAATATCTTTAGAAAATAAAACTTTTGGACAACAATCTAAATGAACATGATTATGAGAATAATAATAAACAAAATAACATCAAGCATAAATAATAAAGTCAAGTATTGGAGTCTTAGCTTTTTTCAAGGCTCCCGGGACTAAGAAATAAACTAGTCCCATAATGAAATAAAATGAAAGAAGAAAAGCTTGTTTTGACTTGATGAGAACAAGTCTAAGACTAGAGACTAGTCTTATTTCAACAAGGAATAAATAAATAAATTGCAATGGAAAAGTAAATAAATTGCTTTGCATGAAATAAATAAATTGCAAGTGAGCTTATATGCTCTAAAGAATATGTATATATATGTATAGATATATAAAAAATATAAAAAACAACATAAACATAAATGGATTGGCATGAACAAGAACAATACATGAACATAATGTAGTTTCCATAACCTGTAGTCTTTGGAAACTCACACTATGGTCATGTAAAGTTACATGACATGAAGAAGAAGAAAGAATTATAAAGGGGTTACCTAAAGAAGACTTTGATATGGTTATGTGGTTATGGGTTTTTGTTGTTGGTGGAAGTTGTTGTGGAATTATTTTGAGAGAGTTTTGAGATAGTAATTTGAGAGAGCTTTGAGAGGAAAAATTGAGAGAGTTTTGGTAAGAATTTGTGGGTAGTGAATGTGTGAAAGAAGTGAAAGAAGAGGGGGGTATTTATAGGAAAATGTGGAGTGATTTTTGTGTGATTAAAATAAATGCAAAATTGAAACAAATTGTGGATGGAGAGAGAGAGGGGGCGCCGGCCACTTCTAGTAGAGGGGGGATTTGTTTTATTTTTTGACTTTTTGAAAGATAAAAAGATGCAATATGTAAAGTAGATGTGATATAAAGTTATGGGAAAGGTAAAAAAAGTTAAGGTTATAGGTTATGTAGAGTGTAAGAATAGGTGTAAGAAAAAGTAGAGATAAAAAAATAGTGTAGAATAGTAATGAATAGTGTAATGTAAAGTAGATATGACAATTAAAGTACCGATAGTAAGAAAATACACGTATAATAGCTATATCTTTTATTTTTACTTACCGAAAAATTACGAACTGATATTTTGGAAAACTTATATTTTACGAGTCTAACGGTGTATTCGAATATATTTTACTATTCCGGGCTTCCGGACACGTTTTTCGAGAATTGTGTCCTATCGGGTTCGAAGGACACCCTTTCGCGAACTGAAACTTTTATAAAACCTATGGTTATTACGAACTATTTAGCTAATAAATCCAACTTCGTTTTCTAGGGCCAAGGAAAACTGCAATGCCGGATTTAGATGGATACGGTAAACTAGGGTTTTCTTGACCTTTAGGGTTTCGTTTGACTTCCGGTTAGGGTTTTGTGCTAAACCGATTCCGAAAATTTAGGGGTTTACAACAATAAAGTCTATTAGAGTATAAGCAATAACTAGCTTAGTGAGAATATTCTGAATAAACTTAACTCGTATTAACAATTTCAAACAAGTTATTTAACAAGCATATGAATGCATCAAGTAAGTGAACAAGCAATACATATGATCTACCGAAAATAATATGTTTGAATGGATATACCCCTCCATTTAGGGTTACATGTTTTAGGCTCTTTAAAACCCATCTTTAAAATCCAACTTATGTAGTTTATTTCAGGCTCTTACTCGCCCATCATAAAATAGTTCTTTCAGGCTTCTATTTGCCCATCTTGCAGATTTATGGCTCTTGCAAACCCGGCTACTATACTCTTGTCCCATCGAGTATAGCAGCTCATGAAATGAAACTAACTACATGAAATGCATGAATCAATTAATATAACTCATATCATATGATTAGAGTAATTTTAAATGATCACTGAATTTGCATACACTCCAATAGAATAATAGTAAAACGTAAATTAATTAACAGCGATTCATATCTCGGTATGCTTAGCATTCTTTGAACTAATATTATCATACATAATTTATTTTCATCTTTTCCTACTTCTAGTGCCTCTAGCTACAAGCATAACCAAGTACGAAAAAGGTAGGAAATAAACTCACTCGGCCATGAGGATATTTCTTTCCTATGGATGAGTCGATTGATAAATCCACTAATCAAAATAATTCTCCAGGTATGAACACTCCTCCTCGGGATCACCTAATCAAGAAGAATACCCATAATGAGTATTTCTTGTTGATTCTATGGAACTTATCAAAAACTATGTCGTAAG
Source organism: Combretum micranthum (assembly GCA_024138025.1). Lineage (NCBI taxonomy): Eukaryota > Viridiplantae > Streptophyta > Magnoliopsida > Myrtales > Combretaceae > Combretum > Combretum micranthum. The sequence goes on from JAMXBD010000618.1 coordinate 259,231, forward strand.
ATCGTTAAAATTCGTATAGAAGGTAATTCTAATTTTAAAACGGCCATAACTTGGTCATTTTAACTCGGAATTGCGCATATAATATACCGTTTTCTACCTGTTTGAAAAGATCTATCCTTTATAAGGTTATTTTTGTAATAAAAAGCCATTTGGGTTGCAAACTACTACGATACAAAATAGTTACGAATTTATAGTTCACAAAATATGATTTTTCCAAACTTTTCTTTACTCAAAAATCTTTAAGCAAAATATATGGACATTTATATAGTTGAAAAATCCTTTGAACATATATTTCTACTGATATTGTATGCATGATTTTTGTAGTGTTGTCTCAACATTGATATTTCACAAACAATTTGTTTTTAAGGGTTTTAAAAGATGAAACTTTGAAAATTTCTCCTTTTTGAATTGCTAGAAAGAAAACTAAAATATACTTGGGTTGTTATAAGTAAGTGTTTTCCTATTATAATTTCATTTTATCACTTTTCAAAAGTAAATTTATTCCAAAAATTTGGTTCTTTAAGTTATCTACTAATTTTATTTCTAGTGATTGAAAAAGAAGCTTTTCAAAATATTCCTTAAGTTTTTGGTGTGGTCAAATATTTGGAGTTGTGTTAAATGTATGTTTTCCTTTCATTTTCATATCCTTTTTCTTCTTTAGAAAAAAGTGTATCTTTAAAACTTTACTTTCTTGGAAAATTTTATTTTTCTAAGTTGGTTTCCAAAATAGTGACTTGATTTTACCTTTGTTGAAGAACTTGTTTTATTCTTAATATTTGTCAAGTGGTAGAATAATTCTTTTAGACAAGTTTAAAGAAAAAATTTCTAATAAAGAATTGTTAATATTAGAACTTTAGCAAAAATTTCATTTTTAATTTTGAAAATAGAATAACAATATAAAATTTAAGTTTTGAAGAAACTTTCTTAGTATATGATTTTCGAAGTTTATAGTGAACCTATTTAAGTTTTATAAAAGATATGGTTGTGTTAAAATCATTTAATGCTAAAAAAATTCTATCTTCATGGAGTATTTAGTTTTGATTTATAAAAGAAATGAGTTCCTTTTATTATTTTGAAGAAAATCTACATTCTACTTCTTCTAGAATTATGATTAGCTTATCCTTTGAAAAGAGTTTATTAAAAACAAAACTTAGATCTTTTTGTTGAAAATTTCTTTTGTTAAGAAATCTAGTTTGCTTTTCTTTATTTAAGAAAGAACCCATTTTTATTTTTAAATTTAAGACAACAATATTTTAACCATGCATGAATATGATTATGTAGCAATGTAAAGGTAATAATAATACATAATAAGATAGAAGGAAATACTCATAAGCAAATAAACGTAATAAAAATATGGTCAAACATTGGGAACCTTAGCTTCATCAAGATATCCTGTTCATATAGTGGGAGCCTTAATTTCATCAAGGCAACTCGGGACTAAGAATAGACTAGTCCCAAAAAGAAAAGAGAAAAAATCATTTTGACTTGATATGGACAAGTCTAAGACTAGAAATATTAGTCTTAATAAATTGCATGAAATAAATAAATTGTAAGGCATGAAAATAAATAAATAACAAGTGAGCTTATATGCTCTAAAGAATTATATATACATAATATACATAATACCATATAGAAGTTAGATTAGAGCAAAAATAATAATAACAATAACAATAACAACAACAACAACAACATAATAACATAATGTAAAATAGGAACATGAACAAAAACAAAAACAAAACATGAGCATATTGTTGCTTCTTTAATTCTCATGAGTCTAAGAAACATTACACTAAGCTCATGCTAAGTTGTATGAACATGATAAAGAATATAAGTAGGATTTTTACCTAAGGTTTAATGGAGGATTTGAAAAGATGAAATGGGTTTTGTTATTTTTCTTGAAAAGTAGTGGATGATAGAGAGTGTTTTGAGAGGGGATTGTTGGAGAGAGGTTTTGAGAGAGAATTTTTGTAGAGTTTTGTTATGTAAAATGGATGTGTGAAAGAATGAAGGAGAAAGGGGTTATTTATAGAATTTTTGGAGTGAATTTTCTATATAATAAAATAAATTGAAAAAGAAAATAAATGAGAGGGAGAGAGAGAAGATTGCGTCGGCCATAGGAAAAAGAAGAGAGGGTGAGTTGATTTTTGTTTGTATTTTGTAAGAAAAATAATTAATATGTAATATTGATTGATATAAGATGTATTGGAAATGTAAAAGTATAAGCAAATAGGTTTGTAGGTAGTAAGAAATAGGTGTAAGAAAAAGTAGAAATAGTAAAATAGTAATGAATAGTAGGAATAGTACTATGAATAGTAAACTAGACAAACCAAGGTCTCCCTAGTAGTATGTGTGATGCACACATAGGGAGCATATCACAGACTATCTCATTGGAATATTTCTCTCCAATACTGAATGGAACCATAGCTCGTTGGGTAACATGTAAACTCCCCTGCTCACTTAGCCAGCGAAGCTTATAGAGTTTAGGATGCAGGGTTGTGGGTAACTTCAATTTGTCTACTAAGGATGCCGCCACCACATTAGTACAGCTTCCCCCATCAATAATTAGAGCACAATAGTTGTCTTTCGCCCTACAGGATATACGGAAAATATTTTCTCTCTGCTCCTCCTCAGTGGAAGGAAAAGTTGTCAAAAGACGCCTTAACTCATTGATAGACAAGTATTGATCGTTCCCTACATCACCATGTACCTTAGTACCTACATCTCCATAGTACTCTTCCAACACTACTGCAATATTTCCTGGTTTATTCTGTTCCTCCTCTTCATCTTCACCCTCTAATTCGATAGCAGTCATTACCCTACGATTAGGACATTATGCAGCCATATGTCCAAACCCTAAGCATTTAAAACACTTAATTTGGCAGATCTTTCCACCGGACGAACCAACAGTATCTCTTCTACTCTCGACTCCCTGGATTTCCTTTCCTTTCTCTATACTACTCTTATCCACTTTAGTTCTCTCTACTGTAAAACCTTTTTGCACAGATTTATCGGAAATCCGATTATCAGGTATAGTAGATTTACTAGAGGAAACATACTTACTAGTCGGTGCTTTGTACGGATTAGAACGTCTCTGTCTCCCCACCTTCAGGGGTAGCTGTATGGCCTTGTCAAGGGTGTCCGCTGCAGTTCTCACTTCAAGGATCTCATATTTGAGGCCAAACAACGCTCGCCGTGCCAATGTCTGCTCAGGTGGTTCTGTGGACTCCACATGAATTGACAACGTTTCAAACTCTGAACGTATTCCTCCAGGTTTTGCTCCCTACCTTAAAGTCTGAAGGTGCATGAACAACTCATGTTGATAGTGCTCCAGAATAAACCTCCGCCTCAGAATCCGTTTCATCTCCTGCCAAGTCCAGATTTCAACTTCTCCATCTCTCTATCGTAATGGCTAGTGTGTTTTCCACCATAACGCTGCATATCTAGTAAACTCCTACTAATGCTAATCGAACCCTAGTGTGGTCATTTATATCATAGCATTCAAATAGTCCTTCAGCCTTATCTTCCCAATCTAAATAATCATCTGCAGATCCTACTCCAGCAAATGAGGGCATCTGCATCTTCACATACTCCAATCTACGAGTGGTCGAAACCCACGGTGATCATAGTCATCCTCATAATTATCGCCTCCTCCTTCACGATACTCCTGCTCATCACCTCAATTCTGCCTTTCTCCATGAGCTTCTGCTACCTTTCCCTATGCGCATCAAGATTCACCACTGGGGGTGCCTGTGGATTAGCTATAGGTTGTTGTCATCCCATCATCAATTGTCCTACCTGTGTGCTAAGATTAGTCATCATAATACGCAGTTCCTGTATTTGATATTCTACGGATCTTGCATCAGCTTCAGTACGATAAACTTGACCTCCACCAACCTTACAATTACTATCATGCTCGCCAATAACATTCACACTGTTGTTCGACATTATTCCCAACATAAAATTCCGATATTACAAAGCACAATTAAAACCTTAATTCCAAACCCTAGCCTTTGAACCAATGCTCTGATACCAAAAAGATGATGTGCCTAGGGAGACAACCACTAAGCAATCGATCTCAATGAAAAACTATCACTATAAAAAAAAATTTAATTCGAACTAAAATCGATATGAATGACACTATTCATAGGATATCACACACCTAGAACAATTCGAATTGCACTCAAGCTAAATCGATATAACTCACGACTTAACTGGAATGGATTGTTCGCCACAATCACAAAGATTGATAAGAACTGAGCAAGTCGCCATAAACTCACAAGGAATTTGATAAGAGTTGTAAAGAGAGAAAATTTCTCTAAGTAATTCGATTTCAATCAACTAGGGTTCAACTACAAGAGAGTGAGTATTTATATGACTCCTCTTTAATGGCAAATGTGTAATTACAAGAAAATAACAAAATAAGTAACTAAAACTCGAAATAGAGTAACTTGGCGTCAAGGCTACCAGCCTAGACTTATAGGCTGCCGGCCTTGATTATAGGCCACCATCCTTCATCTTCTAAGCCACCATCCTTCAAGAATTCTCTAACTTGGTCTTGCTTTCTTCACCTAATGTGATATCCTGCTGTACTGATAGGTAAATAGTATTGAATGGCCGGCTTCCATGCAGTAAATAAGAAGAATTGACCAAATGATCCTCATCGGGCTCCATATCATCAAATAATACCCGTGAGACTAGATTCTGCAATCCTTTAGCTCGGGCTCTAGTAATCGGTCCTAGAACCTAGGTAGGTTTATTCCCATCATATCTAAAGCACCATACCGGATGGCACCGGCTGAGTAAAAAGAGCTGAAGACCCAGTTACAGGAACTTTTAGATCAGAAATTCATAATACCTAGCATGTCACCATGGGGCACACCTGTTTTATTTATGAAGAAGGACGGATCTATGAGATTATGTATCGATTATCGTGAGCTAAACAAGGTTACAGTTAAGAATTGATACCCCTTACCTAGGATTGACGATCTGTTTGATCAGCTTCAAGGAGCATATGTGTTTTCACGCATTGATTTACGCTCAGGGTATCACCAACTAAGAATAAAGCCTGAAGATGTACCAAAGAAGGCTTTTCGTACTCGTTATGGACATTATGAATTCCTAGTGATGTCATTTGGACTAACCAATGCATCAGCTATGTTTATGGATCTCATGAACAGGGTCTACAAACAACTTTTGGATAAGTGTGTAATAGTTTTTATTGATGACATCCCGATCTACAAAAGCAAGGAACAACATGAGGAACATCTTCGGATGGCGTTATAAACCTTGAGAGAAAAAGCTATATGCCAAATTATCCAAATGTGACTTTTGGTTGGATAAAATATCTTTTCTTGGACATATGGTGACAGGAGAAGGGATATCAGTTGACCCAGAAAAGATTAAGGCTATAGTGGATTGGAAGCAACCACAAACAATAACCAAAGTCAGAAGCTTCTTAGGATTAGCTGGCTATTACCACAAGTTTGTAAAAGATTTTTCAAAGATAGCTAAATCCCTGACTCAATTGACACAAAAGAGTGAAATGTTTGTTTGGACGGATAAGCGGGAACAGAGTTTCCGAGAGTTAAACCAACAGTTGGTATCGACACCAATCTTAGTCCTGCCAGACTTGGAAAAGTCTTATACTGTGCATAGTAACGCTTCAAGGAATGGCCTTGGATGTGTACTAATGCAAGAAGGGAAAGTTATTACCTATGTCTCTCGACAATTGAGACCTCATGAGCATAACTATCCTATACATGATCTAGAGTTAGCCGCAGTCGTCTTTGCCTTAAAACTTTGAAGACATTATCTGTATGGACAAAGGTGTGAAGTATACACAGATCACAAAAGTCTTAAGTATTTATTTGCACAAAAGGAATTAAATAAGAGGCAAAGAAGATGGTTAGAACTAATAAAGGACTATGATTTGGGAATTAATTACTATCCAGGGAAAGTAAATGCTGTTGTAAACGCCCTAAGCCGGAAAAATTATGGAGAAGTAGCTGCTTTGATCACAAGTCAAAAAGATCTAATAAGGGATTTTGAGAAATTAAGGATCGAGTTTGTAGGGCAAAGTGTGGAGCTTGAAATAGCTAATTTAGTATTGGAACCAACCTTGATCAAAAGAATCAAAGAAGCCCAAAGATATGATGAAATAATACAAAGGATTAAAAGGAAAATTCAAGAAGGAAAATACTAAGCCCGATCTACTATTGTTATAAACCCTACAATACTCTATTGATTCTTCTCAATCACTCAGACTCTTCACTTTCTTTTAGACAAAACACGGTATACTTTCTCTTCTACTCTTTGTTCTCTCTATGGTTATTGTGTACATAACTATGTTCGAGCCACAGTTTAGGTGTTACGCCTCAAAAGGGGGCTTAGTAGGATTAATTTAAAGCTATCATACCACGTGTGCACCCGTAATATGATAGCCGTTTTGTAAGTCAGAGTGTACAATACTCTATTTATTGATTAATGTCTATCATATAAATGATATATTATATTACTGTATTTCAACTATGAAATCTGATTTTCTACTTTCTACCAAGATCGTAGAGAATCGATATCCCCTACCAAATAATAAAAATGGGGTTTCAAACTTACAACTTACAAATTTCAATTATTATACAATTTATCTAATTTACATTCTAAGTTTATCATATCCTATATTTCTATCTTCAATAGAGTTTGTTGGAGAAGCTTTCTTCATACATTCTTAGCCCAATCCTAGGTAGTATTAATCCTGCATAAAAACTATTAGGGATGAGCGAACCACGAGCTCAGTGAGATAACCAAACCATACCACACATCAAGCAATATGAAACATGTTTAATTATCAAGCATATGCTGTAAAGACCTGGCCCACTTAACCTAATTATTAATTGTGCCAAATCTCCCGACCACGCATAATACTCAAATATTAGAAACAATATTCAAGTATTATACGTAAGGTCGTCTTAAAAAGAGATGTTTGTAATGACTACCTGTTTAAAATAGATATAACATTCATATGCTTTGAATTAAAACATTACCACTACATAGGTAGTGGTACATTAACTATATACAAGCCATACATAATATATTTATACATTACAACTTCTCAAGGAACATATAAACATAGAAATCCTACTTACAACCCAACTATATTACAAATACACTTCAACACAAATTACATTCCAAGGCTTAACAAACAAGCCTAAACACTTCAAAAAGAAATTTTCATCAAAAGGAATCCTAAGCATATACTAGGCCTCTCTCCTAGTCATCCGTAGGTCTTCCCAATCAGTCCCATAGCCCATATCGTCATAGAGCTCATCATCAAAGTCACCTGCAAGATAGCAGCGTGAGCCAAAGGCCCAGTACACAATAATGCAAACAAATACATATGCAATGCTCACTTAACTAAATGCAATGCAATAAATCATTACAACTTCATTATCTTTTAGTTAAGTGAATAGAACAACACTGGAGTATTCAAACTCCGATTCAAGCTTGGGAATTCTGGGGGTCCTGAGTAACAGCAGCTGCTCAGGGGGTTGATATAGATAGACCGGATACCTATATCTCCTATATCTAACCGATAGAGAACAATAGCTTCATCTAGGGTTCACACTCCTTTATATAATCCACTTATCCCGGTCTATAATATCAATTAGTTCAACGGTCCCATACCCGTGAACTAAAACATATTATTTCCTTCCGAGCCTAAGTAGAGGATATACCGATACAGTTAACCCTATTAGCTACCCACTTAGCCAATAAAAGAAACCACCATTGCATCATGGTGAACCATTGCATCATGGATTTGAGTCATTGCATCATGACAAAAGATTGGGCTAAGCGCCTAAACTACCGTGCCATTGCATCATGACAAGGTTGTCGCTCCCCGGATCCGGATTCAACGACGTAAAGCACACCCAATTTCAATATCTTTTTATTAATTTTTGATTAAGGTCAAATTGGTATATGCCTATCCTAAGCAACAATCAATCAAAGTATTGTGTACCTGTACTAGCTCGAGAATCAAGGGAAATAACCGAAAGGGGATCAATCACTGTAAAAAGAAGTAATTACAAACTCACACTTAGTTCAAGTATATATTCATCAAATCTCAAGTATAATCATCCAAAGAAATTCAAATAAATCATTACAACATCATCACATAGCATTTAGTTATCATATATTATCATACAATACTCAACAAATACTTAAATGATCATTTATCAAGCTTGGGAGAATTTTTAACAACCAATTATAAGTTTTAAACTTTGTTTGAAAAGTGTATCAGTTGAAAAGAACTAAAATTTAAGCATTATTACTATTAAAATTTGTAAAAACTTAAAACATGAAAGTTGTAGATCTCTTTTTAAGCTTTCCAACGCAACTTGAATCACCTCAAACGGAGGTCGGATGAAAAAGTTATGGTTGAATTACAAATGGCTGCGAAACAGGGGAAAGTCTGCACGGCCGAGTGCATGGCCGTGCTCGAGGCCGTGCAGAGCATGAAAAAGTGACCCGAGACAAAGTTTTAAGCATTTTAAGGGCTGCATGGGCTTGTGCATGGCCGTGCTCGAGGCCGTGCAGGTAGGAAAATGTGACCCGAGACGAATTTTTGAGGTTTTAAGGCCTGCATGGCCATGTGCACGCCCATGCAGCAGGTTGTGCACACTGGAACAAAAAAATGACGAAATCCTTTGTTCCTTAAATGCATTTTACACTTCTTAAAATTCTTTAAACTCATTCCAAAGTTTTCCAAAACTTGTTATATGATCAATATAACATTCAAACAACATAAACTTCAACTTTAAACATCAAACAAGTTCAAACACCACTCTACAAGAATCAAACTCTTCTTCATCAACTTCCACCAACCCTAGCACACTTCAAACAATTCTAATACTCATCATACTTCAACACTTCAATTCCAAACCACATGAAAGCCTACTACAACCTATCTACAACAACTCAAGCATTCTAAACTTTCCTAACAACTCTACAACACTTCAACAAGAATTTAGTATACCAATTACTATATTACACCACACATGCATATTTCATGGATTAAGAGGGAAATAAAGCATCTTAAACATCAAATAAACTTACCTCAATGTATATATGAGGCTTGGGGAAGGATTTTTGGTGTGTTGAGTCCAAGATAAGTTGATTTGGGTCTTGAAAATTTTTGGGCTCCTTGAGTTACGAATTTTCTTTTCTTTGTTCTGTTTTGGGTTGTCTCATGCTTCAATTAGACCTTGATGTTTATCTAAATGGTGTTGACTTTTGAGGAGGGCAGATTTGGCAAGGCTTGGGCCTTATTTGGGCTTAATTATGGACTTGAGTTTGGGCTTGAGTGGGCTTTAAAAATTCTGCTATGTTTAGAATTTTATTTAGGCCTAAAACAAGCTTAAATTCAACACATATAATTCATTACAATAACAATTAACACTAACATGATAATTTCTAACATGAATAAACTATCAACCTAGATATATTTACCATAGCTTATTATTAAATCACATATGTTATAACACACCCAACATTACAAACACACTAATCCACTCAAACACATACACACATATAATTATCAAATTTAGCATGCATTAATATATATATATATATTATGGCTATTTCATATGCCATGCAACAATCAATCATATGTGCAAGTACAAGTTTGGAGATCCGGAATCCAAACCGAATGAAGATTTATGCCCTCTCATCGAGGTTGGAAGAAAGCTATTACAAGCGATATACTGTGCCCAAGAGAATCAGAGAACCAAGGAAGAATGGGTACCATAAACTCTCACAAATTACTTTAAAACATTTCACTCTTTTGCTTGGAACAAAGAAATACCATTAAGTATTAGCCATTTCATGTCGATACCATGAGTGATGTTCCTTCGATACCAGTTAGTTCCCTTGGAACAGAACAGAACAGAACAAAGGTGCTCCTAGAAGAACCAGTAAAATATCATCTAAAAAACCAGGCGCGTCACTAAAGAATCAAAATGCTAATACGAGTGGGGTCATCACTTCTTTAAAAATGTAGAATATGCGTATGATGCAATGCATGTCCATTTACATTTATAGTACCAATAGTTTTTAGTCAAATTTAAGGTGATCATATAATTCACAGACAATATCAACATGCTTCATACAGTAATTATCATACAATAAACTTATCACTTATAATAGGATAATTTTGGCAATCAAGTATACACCAAACTTCATGCAATATGCCCAATCCCTCATGCATATCAATTGAATATATATTTATAACTACAGCTATACTACAACCACAAACAATGCGATAAGGTCAAAGTTACTCACCTATAGTCCTTGCTAAACTATCGGAATATGTTATTTGGAAATCTAAGAAATGATCTATTTTTCCTATGAAAATGAAATAATAGATATTTATCATTATTTTGTTATTTATATAATGATATTGACGGTATTCTTTCAAGTCTTAGTTATCAATTCTAGTATATTCCCTACTTATTTAACTAAGAATTTTATCTTTATATGTATACATATTATTTTCTTATGACCAAAGTTATGGAATTTATAAGAGAAGTCTTTCTATTTGTAATGGTTATCTAATTTTATTATTTAACCAATCTATCCTTTTATTAGTTTCGAAATAAGATATTTGAAACAACATATTCACCATATTAATTATGGTATAACTTATACGATAATTTACACTAATTCTAAATTAGACGTATTTTAGAAAATTACGTACTCCTTTCTTTTTATGGTTTTACCTAGTATATTAATCTAAGCCGAGTTGATGAAAACTAATCACCTAATTCAATTACTAAATCTACTTTAATTAGCTTAATCAACCTAATATGATTTTACTTAGTAGAATAACTCATTTAAGATATATTAGTTCTATTTATATTATTTACAATTCATTGTCACTTATTAAGATAAAATACTTATTAATATAATGTAAATAATGCAACTAAACTTCTATGATTGTCTAAGTGTCCTATCTTGATATTTAATTTAATTTCTATTACCTGTGTTGGTCCTTTTATGTTTTTATGGTAACAAATATTTAATACTTATTATTTTTTTCACTTTTCTTGTCTTAATCTTAAAATATTTTATATTTTATTTTTATTGGGTAATTACGGGGTTCATACTTAGTAAATTAGTAATGTATTACGATTGTTATTATCATTTTATATCGTTCCTTAGCTTGATCGATTATAGCAACAAATACCTATTTCTAATTATTTATTGTCATTTTGTTTCTCTTGATCTTATTTGATATTAAATATTTTTATTGAGTAGTCATAGAATTCATTCTCAATAAACTGATATTTTATTATTACTATTATTTTCACTTTCAGACTATTCTTTAATCTATAGTGACCAATATTTATTTTTATTATTTAATTTTATTGTGTTCCTCTTATTCTAATTTATGTAATTATTTTGTTATTTTTGGGAATCACATTGTTTATAATTTTAACTTATTAAATTTTCCATTCTTATATATCTATACTAGATAATTATTTAGAATATTTATAATTCATTTTTATTTGTACAATATATTAATATTAGCAATAATATTGTAAGTGATATTTTTCAATAATTTTAGAAGCTGTTAAATTACACTTATTATATTTTATTAATATTTAAATTCTTTAGGTTGAAATCACCTTTTTAAATCTTATTTTATTTCTTTTATTACACATATATAAATATATATAATATATATACTGGTTTTGGATGAAACAGGCTTTATTCAGAAAATTTTACACGTACATCGACATCCTACGCTGTCAGCGTTGATTCCTAGGTACCAGCGTTCGTGTAAATTTTTACACAATTCAAATGCCAGCGTATGCTAGCTCAAAGGCCGCCAGCGTTATGGCTTAAGCTGCTAGCTTTCTTGCATAAACTATGTCATTCGAAATTTACGGAGCCTCTATTTCAGACTACGCTGCTTCTATGCCGCGGCCTATCCGTGTAAGCCGTTGGCATTAGGGGTATAAGCTGCCGACGTAAGGCCGGCATTGGAACTGTTCATCGTCTTCCTCATTTTTCCTCTACTTCAAACTTACTTTTCTTAATTTATTTATATATTATACTTGTGTTAAACTTCTTTTAAGTGTTTTTTCATACTTTACATGTATCACACATGATATATTAATAAATAAAAGACCTTATAATCATCATACTCTATGATTTCCTAGCTTCTACATATCATAATACATATACGAAGTTTCAAGATTAGATTTACCTTGTTTGAGTTATTATAGTGTTGGTAGACCCTTCTCCAAACTTGGCACGAATCCTGAGTTGACAGGAACATGATTTAAACTAAGGTTTAATACATAAATTAACTTGAACAAATTTAACTTACTTTGTCACACCCTAGAGGGGTATCCGAAACGTAACAGTCGCCACATGCTATATAAGACTCTCGACTTACCATCCGAGCCCTTCGAGAGTCTTGTATAGATGTAAGGCGTTCCCTTTACGACAATAGAATACTCTATTCAATGGAGTTAAGAAGTTTAATGCGGCATTTGGTAGCCTTAGATAATAAATCAAAACACACACATAAGTTACAAAGTTTAGGGGGCATCCCCTTGCAAAAGAATATTAATGTCCATTACAGTCATCCAGAGTCTTTTGGTTTCCTATTTTAGTTTAAATAAATCCGAAATAAACTTCTAAAGGAAACACCTAGCTTCTGTACCTGAGTTGTAGCCTGCCTTGGCCTAAGCCAAATGAACTCGTGCTGCAACAAGTAAAAACCATAGGGGCGTAAGCTAACTAGCTTAGTGAGTGAAAATTTCCATATCGCAATTAAAACATAACATTCAAGCAAGTGATTAATCAATCAAGTGAAATGCATCAAACACGTGAATTCAAGAAACATATGACTAGCCAGAAATCATATGTAGATGGACTTGCGCCCTCCATCCTGGGTTAGCAGATTAACGAATCCTGCGGTACGATGCCGTTTAAGCTCATGGTCAACTGAACTATAAATTCGTTTTATGGATCACGATTAACCAATATATTCGTTTTATGAATCACGAAAAACCAACAAATACTAATGCTCCATCCCCATCGTGATATGAATGAATTCAAGTTTATAATTTTCGTCTAATAATCGATTAATCCAATTCTTTTAGGTGACCAAGCAATACTCGCAGACAATCATTTCTAACTCCTCTATACAAGCAATGATTTATCACCCGACTTCGATATTCTTTAAATTCAACTTCACATAACAACAACAGACAATTATAATTCCCAAATAACCCCATCATGCATATTCATTTTTGTCTTTGGTTAGCAACTTAGTGCAGCTATCATTACAATCACAAGCAATAATTAAAATTAGAAGTAATACTCACTCGGTCATGGTACACCGGTCTCTTAGTAATAGTAGTCAGGTGGTAGGGATTCGTCGTTCTCGGGATCACCTAAGAATAACCTAATGAGAACTTTCATCACTTAACTAATTCAAACTATGCATCTAAACTAAACAAAATCGTGATTCTCGCTATTTGCAGCAATTTCCAATTTAAAACGGCCATAACTTGGTCATTTTAACTCGGAATTTCACAAATTTTATATCGATTTCTATCTACTTCAAAAGACCTATCTATTTATAATATTATTGTCAAGTTTTGAAAGCATTTAGGTCACAGAAAAAAGGGATCAGATCTGATCTGTAACCTTTTCCATTTCCGAAAAATTGTTTTGCTCTTGATGAAAATGTATCTAGTTGATGATTCATGTATATATAAAATATGAATGAGTTCCTAACATGAATGACATGTGATGATTCCAATATATGCATGATCTTGATGATTTTGATAATGAAAATTTTAAGAACTCTTAATTTTAAGACTCTAACAATTTCTTCTTGAAAATCTAATTTTTTTCCAAATTTGCATCTCCTTAGTGTTTTGGGATTTCATTCTTAGAATTTACTTTTTACCCTAATAAAAATGAGTCTTCGTCATCTATATTATCCAAGACCTTCATTTCTACACAAAAACTTACATTTTTCACTTTGCAAGTATGTTTTTAAATAGGCTTTTCACAAAAATCCGAATTTTAGAAAAATTCATTTCTTGCATGTTTCCTTTAAGAAAACTTGTATAATCCATCAAAATTTAAAGCTTTACTATATCCATTACCTAAGGACTTCATTTAACACATAAAACATTCATTTTTAGCTTGAATACTAGGTGTTTACATAGGCATCATTCAAAGTTACGAATTTAACAAGTTGAACACTAACTCAAAATTTTCCATCCTAATTCCACTACTTGTTTTACACATTACTCATATCCAAACTCATTTCAACTTATAAAAATCATTACTTAATGATACCTATTACTTATACCCTTCATTTTTCATATAAAATATGACTTTCAAAGTGGTTTCAAGGGTTTTTAAAATAGGTCTTGAAATTCATCCGAATTTTCCCTTGAACATTTCTAACAAAAACCTTTTCTTTTCAAGTTCCTTGTCTTATATTCATAAAGATCTACCAACTAACACATTTATATATACAAGACTAAGCTTTTATGAACATTAATGCATGAAAACACAAAATATTCATATGAACATGAATGTCAAGAAAAACATGAGTGTGTAAATACTAGATCTACAACTTATAGTGCATGAAAATGAGTTTGAAGACATGAACATATATTTTGCATGCAAGATCTCTACTTTTATATGCATTAACATAATAATACTTCAACAAAAGCTCATTAAACACAAGATCTACTCTTGTAATGGCTTGATATTCATGTATTAGTGTTTTCTTATCCCTAGCATTTGCACATTGGGATTTAAAGTGAAAACACACAAGAATACTCTTGCCATTACAAGATTAAGTAGAGATAAAGCTGGAAATCATCACCTAAAGGAAGATTTGGAGAAGAAATGAAGAAGGAATGAACTTGTGAATGTGTGTGTGTGTGGAGCTAGGGCCACGACACAATGAAGAAGAATAGAGAGAGTTTTTTACCTTTCAAAAATTTGGGAAGAGTAAAAATGAAGAGAGAGAGTGAAAATAAGTTTATATATTAAGTGAATTAGGGTTTATTTGTATTAAAAAGAAGTAAAATAAAACAAATAGAGGGGAAAAAGGGGGAGGGGTGCGCCGGCCACAATAGAAGAGGGAGAGGGAGTGAGTTGAATTTGATTTAATTTGTAATTTAAGTAATAAAATGTAATATATGTAATAATTTAGTAGGAAACAAAATTTTCTTGGAAAAGAAAATTTAATAAGTAGTTGTAAGGATGTAAGAATAGGGCATGGGTAGTGTGTAGTATAGCTTGTACTTGTGAATAGTGGTAAATAGTAGACAAGACATCTACTTTACCGGTAGTAAAGAAAATACGGGAAAAAGGCTATAACTGTAATTTTTATAGCCCGGAAAATTATAAAATTTATATTTTTGAAATCCTTATAAAATTTCGATTCTAGTGAATATTCCGGAACATTTTTCTAAGTTTTCAGTCCCGGGGCTCATTTTTCCGTAATAGGGATCGGGAAGGCCCGGAATAGAAAATTTTCCGAAATTAAAACTTTCTAAGGTTTGAATTATACTTTAAAACAATAATTCACATTAATTTATTTTATAAAACTTCTTTTGTTATGAAAAAGGAAAGCCGAATTTAGGGTTTCTAAGCTTCTCTCACTAAGCTTGAACTAGACCGATTTAGAGTTTTGCTTTTTGGTTCACGGGGTTTACTTGACTACTAGGAAAACCGGGGTTTACAACCTTAGTATGTTGATTTCCTAAGCTTGTTTATTGGAGTTGTATTTAGGGTGTTTGGGTTGTCGTTCTTCATGAAGGAAGGAGGAGAATTTGGTTGTTTCAATGGATGTATTTAATGCTTTGTTTCTTTAATCTTTAATGTAGTGTGTGTGTGTATATATATATATATATATAAGCATAAGTTGTAGCTCCTTCCTCCAAATCCCTTTGGCCATGAAGCAACTTGTTTCTTCATTGTGTGCTGCATTTAATAGTCTTGCTTTGGAGTGTTTTTATTGGCCTTTACATCATTTTATTTTACCTTTAATGTCCTCTTTGACTTAATTTGCCTCAATTTCGACTAGTGCAAATATTAAGGTCATCCTAGCGACATCTCTTCAAATGCATCGAATTTTGTATATTTATTATTATAATATTATTTATTTAATTAATTATCTTAGTTTTAGGATAGTTTATTAAGTTTATGGGTACAAATATGACAATTATTCAAAAGTTTGATACCCAAAAGTTTATTTAAAGCTTTTATTAATCACATGTGTATGTATGTTATTGTGTATGTGTTGTTATGTACAGGTAGGAAATCAAAAGGAAGAGAAGGAGAAAAACGTGAAAAGAAAATAAAAAATGTAAGGGAGATATGACGAATGGAAATGCAAAAACAAAGAGGAGATGATAAATTTATAACCAACAACTATGTAAGAAGTGGGCAAAAATATGAACTTGTATAAAAAGTCAATTTTGAGGGTCAAATGACACGTATGATAAATACTTATTCGATAATATTTTTAGATGAAAATTTACATATTATCTATATTAAATATTCTGAACACTACGGTATACATAAAATCTTTAGTTAAGGCTTTTACTTTTAGCTTTTATACATGCTATCGTAAATTATATTTTATCCGTTTAAAAGTTTTGTTTGGTGGTATTATGATAAATTAATAATTATATTGCTCTTAATTTGAATTTACTATAAATTTATAGGGTTTGAAATTACATATGAATTCATTACTATTTATAGATTTATTCTAGAGTTTTTATTAGATTAGAAATTTAATATTTATTCTGTATTTATTATTTTGTTCTTTTTACTAATTATAAGTTACTAGGTTAGATCAGAATTTTAGTTTCTATAGACTCAGAATTATTTAACTTAAAGTATTGATATGTTTCGAATATTAAAACTTAGGTTATTAAATATTAAATAGTTTTCTTTATTCTTTCGTTTACTTTATTTGAACATTATGTATTTTTAAGTCTTATTGATAAGGATTCTTTATTCTAATTTGTTTATACTTAAACTTTAAATTGCGAAAAATTTGGAGTGATTTCTAATATTTTTATTATAGTTCTTTTATGATTCTACATTTTATTTATAATATTTATTATAATTGGGTTATGTAAAATTAAGGGGATTACATTAGGTCCAAGAAAACATGAGATTTCACAAGGGGATAAGTTTCCTTTTCCTTTACTTTATGTATTTATACTTGTGTTGTATAGTTGGTACAATAGCTCTTGAATTGTTACATATACTAACTACTTTACAACTGTTCTCAACTAATTCCATTTAACTATCTTGTTTATTTGTTACAACATAATCTATGAGTTTCTGAGGGCAACTTTTCATCCTCGTACTATGCTTGTAAAAGTATGGCTTTTACAAAAATCATATAGTAATTATCATGTATGTGTGTATTTTCTTTTAGAAACTTGTAAGCTCCTAATGAATCTGTTTCCCCCTATTTATATGGCTAACATACCTTATCCCACCACTCATTGGTCTCTCTTTCTCTCTCTCTCTCTCTCTCTATATATATATATATATAAGATTAGTGTCCATATACATTTGCAATACCACCACTCTATTTCGTGCATTAGAATTCTACCCCATTTTCTTCTGTAGAATACACATTATATAAGTTATTTACTTGCAAAGTCTTGTACATAAATTCATACAATTTTGTTAGCAAGTTTCATATTTTGATATGACAACTTGATTTAGCATATTGAAAATGTTAAATATCACCTATGGGGCTTGCTAAAGTTCCTATAAATAAAGTTTAATCTTTCAAATATAAATGTTTTTGCTTAAAGTAAATCATCTTTCTAGGATTACACCTTAGTCATATGAACATTGTTCACAAATCCTTGTTGATCCTTCTTAAGTAATCAAGAAGGAAATGAATTGATTACATTACAAAAATTATCTAATCTTTTTCAAAATTAAATCCCCTCAAAATGGACTAAATGGTGAATTCAATATAACTATATGCACAAAATAAATCAACTAGTATAATAAAAGATAAATTATATGAAAAGTTATCAACGGTTGAGGTTAAACTCATTAAAGATATCATTATTTCTATAAAGTGAAAAGTGGAATAAACATTTTGAGGTGAATTCATTTAACTATCAACATTTTATAAAATGAGTCAAATTAAATATCTATAATTGATCATTGAGGAAAATTAAGAAAAATTAATTGAAAATTAATCCAATCATTGATACCTTAAACTTTACAAATGTTGATTTCTCATTCGACTCACTTTGTGAAACATTTAGTACTCTTTGTACTTACTCAAATGAATTACTCTAAAACAATACATACTAGAGTAATTTAATTTACCCATAATATAAAGAGAATTGAGAATCACAAGAGTATGCAAATTGATAAAAATCAAGAGTCGATTGGTTTTATTACACAAGCAAAAGCTAAGAGTTTGTAGAACTTAGTTTAGCTAATCTCGTCTGAGGATCTATTGAAAGATGAACAAGATTTCTGTTGTAACTATTTGATCCATTTTGCAGGAGCACATAGTTTATTTTTCACTTAAATTAAGGAAACGAAAATTAGGAACCTAGTAGATTTCTTTTGCACTATTTTCTTATATTTATTTCATTATTTAGTTTAGTGGATTGACTATATTGCCCTTACCCTATTGTTAGATAAAAAGGATTTATTATGCAATGTTTAGATTATTATTGACTTTTGAATCATTCTATATAACTGAGAGTTGCCTCAAGTTTCCTTCTCTCTTGGTCCTTTTTGGTTGATTGAAAAGCCTTGTTGCATTATCAATCGTGAGACATATTGGTTAATAAAAATGGATGGTTTGGTTTTTCTTGGTGTGCCATATCATAAAAATTGATTCTTCATATCCTTTACTTTTATTTTTCCACCAAACCCTAAAATCATAAACACAAATATACATTATCGTGAGACGTTAATTAAGAGAATCATTTTGATTGATTAGTATACAAAGTCTACTCATATCATCTTGGTATTAGAGCTTGAAGTTAGGGCAACAATCTAGAGCTTTAACAAGGATTGCTTAGGAAAGAAGGTAGTTTAGGGATTTGTTTATTGAGAGGTAAGTTATCATCTTTCATGAAGATGTCAAAAAATTAGGTACCAGTGGTATGCAATCAAAGTCATTAGGAAACCCTGACGTTGAGATTGAATCAAGTATGGGAGATTAGATAGTCAATGCGAGTAATGATGCAAGGTATGAAAAATTTGATGTAGCAATAGTAATAGCAAAATTCTTTAGAGTTTTGAACAGGCCTTTAGGGGAAACGATTGTGATCATTTGAGGGTTGAACACGAAATAAGTGATAGTTGGAGGCCAACCAAGGAGTTCAAATACCATTAAGAGGAAGTGGTGTTTTAGTAGATCATGGTATAATTAGTGGTAGAGGTTGAGTAATTCCATGTCTTATTGCGTGACAGAGTCATGTTGATGATTATGATGATGAAGAGGATATTAATCATGGGCAGCAACAATATAAACTATTGAGGGCTATTGATCTATGAAACTGAAGGTGCCTTCTTTTTATGGCATTAGCGGCAGATGATAAATATTTCAAATGGGAGGATTCGATTGAAAAGATTTTCAAACATCATGAGTATGAAGATGTCTAGAGGGTTGAACTTGAAACCACTGAGTTTGAGTGTATGCAGCTCATTAGTGAAAGATTATGTTACCTAGTAGACAAATCAATGGTGATCGTTGTAAACCCCTAATTTTTAGGGTAAGTTTCAAGCTTAAACCCTAAACCGAAAAGTCAACCGAAACCTTAAGTCAACAAATTCCCAGAAAGCCCTAGCAGTTCAGATCTGGTAACTTCGTGTTCTTAAACCAAGAAGTCGAAATATGAGTGGAGAGTATAGATTAGTTCGTAATAATATTAGGATGCCTAAAAATATATATTAGTGAATTTTCGACCTATTTTGAACTCGATCGGATATAGACTTTAAAAAGCATGTCCTAGGGCTCAAGATACTAAAAATATGTTATTAATACTGTTAGATTCGTAATTTCATAAGATTTCCAAATATATTAGTTATATAATTTTTCAGGTTATAAAAGTTATAGTTGTAACTTTTTTATCGTATTTTCATTATTAACGGTAATTTAATTGTCTAATCTACTTTTTGACTTCTAATCACACTATTCACAAGTACAACTACCCATACCTATTCTTACATCCTCACAACCTATTCTTGCAATATTATATCATTTTCCTTACATTTACTTTTTCAATACATTTTATTACTTAAATTACTTTTAAAATTTGAATCTTCTACACGAAACAAATATCACATACCTCTCTCCCTCTCTCTATTAGAACCGGCGCCCCTCCCCTTGTTCTCTCCCTCAATTTGTTTTATTTTCTTCAATTTATTTAACACACAAACCCTAATCCACTTTTCTATAGATACCCCTTTATACCAACTTCATTTCACTTTCTCACATTTCATCTAAACAAACTCTTGCAATTTTTTTTCTCTCCTCTCCTCCTCTCCTCTAGTTGCTGTGACCTCCCCCATACACACACACTATATTTTTCTTCAAGTTTTTTATTCTAAACACTAAATAGATAATAGATCTACACCCTACCACTTTAAAAACATGTAATGCAAGATCATACATGTGTGATTCCACTCAAAATCCCCATGAGCTTTATGCTAGGGATGTGAAAACACTCGAACATGAGATCCTTGCCATCACGATGTTGTAGATCTTGTTATTTAATTTATTTTGCTTTATTATTGATTTATGTTGTTATTATTAATGTTTTGTGCTGTATTCATCATTTAACCTTATCTACATAATGATCATAGTGCATTTGCATTTATGACTAGTATAATAAATTAGATCTAGTTGTTTTGTGTACATAACTGCCTAAGATTTTTGTTTTATGTACATAAAGGACTTGTAGTAGCATGATAATAAAGTGGGAAAAGGTCAGAAAGCTTAAGATCTATCTTAGTTTCAACAAAAATAATTTTTGGAAATTCGGATCTAAAAAGAACCCTATTTAGAAAAGCTATTTTTTAACTTTAAAATGAGTATTTTACATTAAAAATAAAAGGCTTAGGGAATATGTATCATAAATGAGTGGTTTTGATGAGTAAAGCTTAGATCTACTAAGGGATATTTTCAAAACAAGAAAAGTTTACAAAAGTTATGTTAGCATTATGTTTCAATCTTAACAACCAACTAAAATTCGTAATAAGGAAGGATTGATATGTGAACACATATTTTTTAACCCCAAAACAAGATTTTTACTAAAGAAATGGAAGCCTAAGGAGTAGGTTTGATTAGAAATTAATTTTAGAAAGATTAAATGAGTTTTGCAAAAGAAACAATCTCAAATATAAATTTCAAAATTCGGATTTAGAAATGACCTCTATTTAAACACCTATTTCCAAATGCCAAAATGAGGATTTTAATGGAAAAATAGAAGTCCTAGGGAATGCACGTAATAAAGACCTAATTTTGACAAGGATAAATGAAATTTATCAAAGTATAATCTTAAAACGAAGAAAGGTTTCAAAGTATAATTAAACAATGCTTTCATTCCTTAATAATTTTGAAAATTCGTAACTAGGTAAACCCCCTATGAAAACATCTATTTTTCAACTCAAAATGAAAAATTTTATTAAAATAATGAAGTGTTGGGCATATAGGTCATCAAGTAAGAATTGATGATCTGTTTGATCAGTTGGCAGGAGCTTCAGTGTTCTCAAAGATAGACTTGAGATATGGGTATCACCAATTGGGAGTGAAAGCCGAAGGTATTCAGAAGATTGCTTTCAAGACAGGATATGGATTGTAAGCCCCTAGATTTTTCGGTAAATATAAGTAAACCCTCGAACTGGAAGTCAAATCGGAAGTCAAATCGGAACTCTAAAGTTAACTTAATTCTATTATTAGTCTAATAGATCTAGATCTGGCAATCCCGTATTCTTAAACCCTAGACAACGAAATTAATATATTTGTGGAAAATGGTTCGTAATAATATAGAAAAGCTTAAAAATATCAGATTCATGATTTTCTAGTGTCTTTTGGATCCGATTGGGATCAATTTTCAAAAACCATGCCCCGGTGCACCGGATAGTGAAAATATTCCAACAACACCAATAGACTCATAAAAAACATAAGGATTTCAAAAATATCAGTCTTAGAATTTTTTTAGTAACTAAAAATATCAGATATAGATTATTTACGCATATATTCTTTACTACCGGTATTTTAATTGTTTATTCTACTATTTATAGTACTTTTCTACTATTCATTACTATTCATCTATCTCTACTTTTTCTACTACCTATTCTTACAACCTATATAACTATTTCTTACAATTTTTTTCCCATAATGTTGATTTCTCTCAAAGGATGATTTTGATGATAACAAAAAGAGTTAAATGATTTCTTACATATTTTGTTTAAGTGTGCATCATTGGATATTAATTATGTAAAACTATATCAGAAAATTTATCAGAAGGTTGGAAGTTTTTATTTAAACATTATTAACTCATCAGAAGGTTACTCAGAAGGTTCCAATAAGAATGGCAGGACATTTTTTGTCATCAGAGGGAACGTCGGAAGGTTTATAACGTGTTTTTCAATTCCGATTTAAATTTTGAAGACCTAGCTCCAATGTTGAGTATAATTTGGGTATTATGCTCAATGTGTTCTACAAAGTCGGATTAAAATCCATAGGGATTAAAATTAGAATACAAGCTCAATTGAAGAACACGAATGCATTGTTGAAGGGGACGAGCTCAAACTGATTTTTAAATTATAAAAGCGAATTACATTTGAGGAGAAAGTTAGTCTGCATAATATGAAGTATTTACAAAATACAATTCAGAATTTTGTGGAATGTGTTCAAAGTTTTTTTTTTTTTTTTGGATCAACCGAAGAACGTGGAAGCTTGACAGAGCATGAATAGTAACAGACGATGCAATTGTTCAACAAAGGATAAATCCAAGTCCGATTTTTCAGTTTAAAGATAAGCATATAAGTTGTTGGTTATTTGATGTATCTTCTGAAGCTGAATTTTGGAGATTATTTCAAGAATTCAAAATTCAAAGTGAGACAATTGTAGGATAAATGCAAGCTGATATTTTGGAAATAACGAGCAGAATACACGCACAAAAATCTGGACAAGTTAATCCATTCGTTCTTCTAGCCGTTCGAGCAATTGTAATAAAAAGAAAAAGAACAAGACAGAAAGTGATATCAACAACAACGTGAATATCAGATTTTAACCTTCATTCGAAAAATTGTCATAATTCATTGTTACTGTTCATTGAGCAAATAGTTTGAGGAAACTTAATTTTCCTTTCCTCTTGATTTGATCTTACATTTTTAGTGTGGGTTGAGAGTTACAAGTAGGCTTAGTTGATTGATTGATTGATCGAGAGAATCAAGCTAAGTGAATTATAGCCAAAGAATTGGCAAGAACTTCTTATAACTTTTATTGATTTGATTAGATAGTGGAACACAACCGGTGGGAGTATCGGGACCCTGGCTTATAGCTGGAAGAGAGGATTGACGCTCGAGGCGGAACCTCTATATCGATTTGCACTTTCTTCTCCTTATCTCTCTTTAATTTGTGATTTATTGTTTATGTTTTATATGTGTGATATATGCTCAGAAGGTTAATCAGATAGTACTTACATATAGTTTCTTAGTCAGAAGGTTAATCAAAGAGTAAATCATTCATATTTTTCTTACTCAGGAGGTTAAGCAGAAGGTTTCTAAGTGTGAAAGTCTTGAATCACTTTTGATCCGAATTTTTGCTTAAAGCTTTTATTTGTTAAGATTATTGTTTTAAGAAAGTTCTAAAGCCATTTTAGTTGAATAACCAAGTGGTGTGAAATTGTTTTAAATTTTGAAAAGTAAATTTTATAACCAATTCACCCACCCAACAACACAACCCCCCCCCCCCCCACCCCCCCCCCCCCCCCCCCCCCCCCCCCCCCCCCCCCCCCCCCTCTCTCGGTTATCTTTTCGGGACCAACAATTGATATCAGAGCAGTGTTCTTATACTTTTCTTGAGTGATCTTTACAAATGGTTGAAAACAATATTGCTATTAATCGAGCTCCATATTTTGATGGAACAAACTATCTATATTGGAAAATACGTATGTTCACTTATATAAAAGCTAATATCTATGGTTCTTGGCAGGTAATTGCTTTTGGAGATTCACAAGGGACCTTGACTGATGATGTCAACTTCACTAATGAGGAACTAAAGCTCATTGAGAAGAATAATAAGGCCAAGAATCTTTTACTAACCACTATAGCCCCTTCTGAATTTTATTTAATTTTTTCTTGTGAAACTGCAAAAAACATTTGGGATACTTTGTCCAAAACCTATGAAGGAACTAATACTATTAAGGAAACAAAGATTAATTCCTTGTTACAACAATATGAATTATTTAAGATTAAACCTGATGAGAAAATAAAAGATGCTTTTAATCGTTTTACTGCTGTGACAAATGAACAGACCTCTCTTGGAAAGAAAATGGATGATTTTGATTTAGTCAGAAAGATACTCAGAATATTGCCAAAGTCATGGGATGCTAAAAAGACAGCAATTGAAGAAGCCCAAGACCTGAACAAGTTAACTCTCAGTCAACTAAGGGAGAAATTACTAGCTTATGAGTCACACATTAACACAACTGAGGAAGTTGAAGGAAGTTCAAAAGCAATAGCATTCAAAGCAAGAAAAGTCACAAGTGATGAAACTGACTCCGATGATGACAACATTGAAGAAAGTGTTGGCATGCTTGCAAGAAGATTAAACAAGTTAAGGTAAGAAATATAACAATTTCAATAAAACTAACAAACTAAGTGTAGGAAGGAATTATAAAGAAAAGGAAGAAAAGAAAGAAAGGAAGCAAATTGTGTGTTATGAATGCAAACAACCAGGCCACATCAAGTACGAGTGTCCAATATTGAAAAAGAAAGTGAAGAAATTTAAGAAGAAAAGTCATGCTATGATGGCGACATGGAGTGATCTCAATGTGTAAACCCCCAAATTTTCGAAATCGGTTTAGCATAAAACCCTTAACCGGAAGTCAAACGAAACCCTAAAGGTCAACAAAACCCCAGTTTACCGTATCAAACTAAATCCGGCATTGCCGTTTTCTTTGGCCCTAGAAAATGAAGTTGGGATGATTAGTTAGAATAGTTCGTAATAACCATAGGTTACATAAAAATATCAATTTTTTGAATTTCGGGTGTCCTTCAAACTCGATCGGACACAATTCTCGAAAAACATGTCCAGGAGCCCGGAATAGTAAAAATATTCCGAATACACCGTTAGACTCGTAAAAATATAAGTTTTCCAAAAATATCAGTTTCATAATTTTTCGGTAGCTAAAAATAACAGATATAGCTATTATACGCGTCTTTTCTTACTACCAGTACTTTATTAGTCATATCTACTTTACATTATACTATTCATTACTATTCTACACTATTCTTTTATCTCTACTTTTCCTTACACCTATTCTTACACTCTACATAATCTATAAACTTAACTTTTTACCTTTCCCATAACTTTATTTCACATCTACCTTACACATTACATCTTTTATTTATCAAAAAGTCAAAAAAAAAAAAATAAATCACTCCCCCTTTACTACAAGCATGGTCGGTGCCCCCCTCATATGCCTCAATTTGTTTCAATTTTTCATTTATTTTAATCACACAAAATTCACTCCATATTTTCCTATAAATACCCCCCTCCTCTTTCACTTTTTTCACACATTCACTACCCACAAATTCTTACAAAAACTTCCCAAAATCTTCTCTCAAAACTCTCTCAAAATGCGATCCCAAAATCTCTCAAAATACTTCTACAACAACTTCTACCAACAACTAAAACCCATAACCACATAACCATACCAAAGTCTCCTTTAGGTAACCACCTTCTATTATTTTCTTCTTCTTCATGTCATGTAACTTTACATGACCATAGTGTGAGTTTCCAAAGACTACAATCTATAGAAACTACATTATGTTCATGTATTGTTCTTGTTCATGCCAATCCATTTATATTGTTTTATTATTGTTAAAATATTATTTATATATATACACATATTCTTTAGAGCATATAAGCTCACTTGCAATTTATTTATTTCATGCAAAGCAATTTATTTATTTATTCCTTGTTGAAATAAGACTAGTCTCTAGTCTTAGACTTGTCCTCATCAAGTCAAAACAAGTTTTCTTTCTTTCATTTTATTTTATTTTTTTGGGACTAGTCTACTTCTTAGTCCCGGGAGCCTTGAAAACGCTAAGACTCCAATACTTGACTTTATTATTTATGTTTTATGTTATTTTGTTTATTATTATTCTCATAATCATGATCATTTAGTTTGTTGTCCAAAAATTTTAATTTATCAAGATAATTAAACAAAAAATTTTGTCACTTAGAAATAAGTATATGTAAAGTATAAAATCTATAAACTCATTCCTTTCCAAGTTACAAAAAAAAAAAAACTCATTATAATTTTAGGAATTACTTTTACTTTAAAAAGCTATTTAAACCTTTATTATTCCACTTTGTTTTTCAAAGGAAAATATTTATTGATACAAAAATGGTTCTTTTTAAACAAGATGAATGGCTAAGAAACTTTCAAATAAAGACCCTTGAAAACAAATAGGTAAAGAAAATCTATGGTTAGAAAACAAAAATAAAGTTATTATTTTCAAGTCACAAGAAGAAATCAATAATATTTTAGAAACTACTTTACTATAAAAAGGTTTCTTAAGCCACCTATTGATCTACTTTGTTTTTATCAAGAAAATAAATTTGTATACATAGATGATTTCTATGAAAATATAAGGCATGGAAAAGGAATGAGAAATTTTCAAATGAAGATTTTTGTAAACAATAGGCAAAAGAATTTGTGCAAGAAAAGGAAAAATAGTGCATTTTTCTAAAGATAGTAGAAAACTTAAAAATGGGAAATGTTATTTTCAAAAGTTACTTAGGAAAAGATAATAAAACCAAAATAAAACGTTTTTAGAAAACAAAGAAGACAAGGTATTCATTTCAAAGAAATGTACAAAAACAAAATTTCGAAAAGCTTCAAACCGACATTATTTTACTCAAGAAAAATAATTAGACAACAAAACATTTGAGCATGCTTGAATATGAGTTAAATGGTTATAAAAAAAGAATTTTTCAACTATATAAATAACTAAGTATTTATCAAACAAATTTTGATTCCTTGAACCAAAGTTGTTTTATGTTGGAAAAATTCGTGGTGAATTTTGTCGCCACCGTTTTGGGGATTAAATGGTGTAGTTTGATAAAAAAAAGTTTTAGAAATGGATAGATCTTTTCGAGTAGATAGAAATCGATATATTATATGCGCGATTCCGACTGAAAATGACCAAGTTATGGCCATTTTAAGTTAGAACATTCCTTTATACGAACTTTAACGTTCTTTTGACATTGTTTTGTCAAATTTCAAGAAAATCATCAAGGAATACTCATTGTGGGTATTTTCTTTGGCTAGGTGACCCCGAGGAAGGATTCCTTTACCCCGAGGATTATTACGATTAAGTGGAGTGTGTGAACGACTCATCCGCTTAGAGGACTAGTCGACATGGCATCGTGAGTTTATTTCCATTAAATGCTATACTTGTTGTGCTTGTAAACTAGTTGCATTAGCATTTGGAAAAGATAAACCGATATGTATGTAAAATAATTCTTTGAAAGAATTTTAAGAATATCGGAGCCAGAATTGTTTTAAATGTTTGTTTTAGCGTAACATTTGATTTGCGTGAAATTCCTTGATCGCCTTAAATTCAAAATAATTATGATATGACTATTATAAATAAATGAATTCATACATACCACGAAGTGAGTCACATTGCATTTTGGGTTATTATCCTTGGGTGAGAAGGATAGTAAGCTCATGTCGGAAGCAACACTTGGCGGAAGATCCGAAAGCGATTGCTTGGCGGCTTAAGGGAAATGCTTGGCGGTTGATCCGAAAGCAAGGTCAAATCAAGTAGATTCGGAATGCTTGGTGATGAGTGCTCGCAAGCTTAAAACTTTTTAATGAATGCTTGGCGATGAGTGCTCGCAAGCTTAAAATTTCTTTTATTAAAACTACTTGTTTTGAGGTTAAGTATCACCAAACCCCGGATGGAGGGCGCAAATCCGTTCAACATATAGTTCCTGGAAAACTATATACTTGTTTACCCACGTGTTTGTTGCATTACATTTGTTTATTTAATCAACTTGTTTGAAATCTTGTTACAAGAAGTTATTTATGGAAATAGTTCTCACTAAGCCTGTTAGCTTATACCCCAATAGATATCTTTTGCAGTTTCCCTATCGGTGGTTGAGGCCACGAGGTCCTTACAGCCAGGTAAATTCTTGTGGAACAAAGAAATTCTAGATAAAGTTTAGCTTGGATAAGATATGAAATCTCCTTGTAATAGACTAGGGATTAAAGGAAAATGCTCTTGAGCTTTGTAAGAATATTTTTATAAGTGAATGAATATTATGAGTTCTCTTTTCTTAAACATGTTGTTATATCTTATTAAACTCCATAATCCCAGGTATGGTCCTCTAAACTTGTGAGAGCACGCCTTACACCCGATATCAAAGCTTTTGGAAATGGTTAAGGTCATCATACTTAAGCTTTAATATTGAGTGTGGCGGACTATTATGTTTAGGGTACCCTTCGGGGCGTGACACGATGCATCAGAGAGTAAATCAGAGGATACAAGTGACAATGAAGAGGAAGCAAATTTGTGCTTAATGGCAGCATCTGAGGTACATTCTAAAATGAAAAAACTTCTTAAGGCACTTAAGAAAGTAGATTTGAAAATCACGAAACTAGAAGTTGAAAACAAAGCTCTCAAGAATGAGAAGGATGTTTTACGACAAACCAACAAACATTTCATTGATGAAAACGATATTTTGAAAAATGACAATGAGAAACTATTTGTCAAAACCGATGGTGTTAAGAAAGAAAATGAAGTTTTGAAAACCGAAATCAAGAAACTAAAAAGTAGAGTCGAAGATCTTTCACAATCCATCAAAAACACGTTCAACAAATTTAACGAGAGTGATAAGAAGTTGAATATGTTAATTAGTAGTCAAAGACCGTCCTTTATAAAACATGGATTAGGATATGAATTTGGGAGCATCAAACAATTTGAAAAAGACGATTTTTGTTAAAGAAAATAGAACAGCGAATAACCAAGCTACTGTTCAAAATGAGAACTGCAAGAACAATAACAACAGAAGGTACATCAGAAGGTATGTTTAACCAAACTATTCTATCAGAAGGTATGTCAGAAGGTACAGGTATGCATATAATGATTATCTAATACAAAATAATTATAGAAAGGGAAATAAAAGGTTTTATCAATAGCCATATGCATGTTCATTTTGTAATAAAATAGGCCATATTGAAAAATATTGTTTCTACAAAAGAAACAAGCTCAGTATACATCAAGTTAAGAAACAAGATAAGACGAGCTTGACTTATCAAGGACCCAAGTTTGTTTGGGTTCCTAAAAAGGTTTGATCACCTTGTTTTTATTTGCAGGAACAAGGAGCAAAAATAAAAGGAACATGGTACTTGGACAGTGGATGTTCAAGCCATATGACTGGAGATCCTTCCTTGTTCACTAGCATAATTTGGAAAGAAAAAGGGTATGTAAGGTTTGGTGATGACAGCCGTGGTAAAATCATTGGAACTAGTACAATTGGTTATCCCCCATACATGATTGAAAATGTTTCTTTGGTCAAAGGTTTAAAGCACAATCTTTTAAGCATAAGTCAATTATATGATAAAGGCTATCAAATGAATTTTGAGAAAAACAAATGTTTTGCATATAATTCTAATGGAGTTAAATTATTTGAAGGATTTAGAAAAAGATATGTATATCTAATTACACCATCTGATATGAATGTTGAATGTTGCTTTTTGACTATGAATGATAGTATTTATGTATGGCACAAAAAACTAGGTCATGTGAATTTTAATCACTTGGAAAAGTTATCTAAAAGGAATAGTTGTTGGGTTACCTAAAATCATATAAAGCATGATATTAAATGTTCAACTTTTAAAGAATAAAATGGTCTCTATTTCACACAAAAGTATAAATTTGATGTTAACTAAAAGACCTCTTGAACTTTTACATCTTGACTTATTTGACCTACTAGAACACTAAGTCTAGGAGGAAGCAAATATGGTCTTGTAATAGTTGATGATTTTTCAAGATATACATGGGTATTCTTTTTAAAGCATAAATCAGAATTTTGAAATTTTTCAAAAATTTGCTAAACAAATACAAAATGAAAAAGGTTTTTCCATTATTTCTTTAAGAACTGATCATGGTACAGAGTTTGATAATTCATCATTTATTTCCTTTTGTGAAGAACATGGAATAAATCATAATTTTTCTGCACCATATACACCTCAACAGAATGGGGTAGTTGAAAGAAAGAATAGGACAATACAAGAAATGACATTCTATGTTGAATGAAAGTGGAATAGCTGAATATTTTTGGGTGAAGCTGTTGCAACTGCTTGTTATCATGAATAGAGTATATAGACCTCATACCACAAAAACATCATGAATTATTTCGTGGTAGAAAACCACTGTTTCATACTTTCATGTATTTGGTTGTACATGTTTTGTGAAAAAGAATGCACATAATCTTGGAAAATTTGATGAAAGATCAATGAAGCAATTTTTCTTGGATATTCACAACATAGTAAAGCATATCGTGTTTTTAACAAAACAACAAAAATAGTTGAAGAATCTATTAATGTACGTTTTATTGATGTAAAAGATGATCTTAATGATGATGATATGCTTGCTCCTGAAAATAAATTTAATGATATGAGTGAGAAGAAGATTGATACAGCTGGTATGAATATTAATCATAATACCGAAAGTCCACAAAGATCTGCTAAGGCAGAAGGTAACCTAGAGTTAAACCTTGGTAATCCTGAAAGTTCAAAAGCTTGGAAATATAAATCTTCACATCCACCTAGCTTAATTATTGGTGATATAGAATGTGGAACTAGAATTATGTCTAAATTACAAGAGCTTGAAAAATCATTTTGCCTTGATATCTGAAATAGAACCAAGTAACATAGATGAAGCATTAAATGATGAAAATTGGATAAATGCTATGCATGAAGAACTGAATCAATTTCAAAGAAATAATGTTTGGAACTTAGTTCCTAGACCTCAAGACAAATCAATAATAGGAACTAAATGGGTTTATAAAAATAAATTGGATGAAAAAGGTAAAATTGTTAGAAACAAAGCAAGGCTTGTAGCTAAGGGATATTCTCAAGAAGAAGGAATAGATTATGATGAAACTTATGCACCGGTTGCTAGATTGGAAGCTATAAGATTATTACTAGCTTTTGCATGTTATAAAACTTTTAAATTATTTCAAATGGATGTAAAAAGTGCATTTTTGAATGGTTATATTAAAGAAGAAGTGTATGTTGAACAACCACCTGGATTTGAGGATACATTTAAGCCTGATCATGTCTTTAAATTAAGAAAAGCTTTGTATGGTATGAAACAAGCACCAAGAACTTGGTATGAGAGACTTAGTGAATATCTCATAACAAGTGGATATCAAGGAGGTACTATTGACACTACTTTATTTTTAAAATATTATAATGATGATATATTGTTGTGCAAATATATGTTGATGATATAATATTTGGATCCATAATGAACAATATTGTCAAGAATTTGCAAAGCTTATGCAAGCTGAATTTGAAATGTCCATGATGGGAGAATTAAATTTCTTTTTGGGATTACAAATCAAACAATCAAAGGATGGAATTTTCATTCATCAAGAGAAGTATACCAAACAAATTCTGAAAAAGTTTGGGTTTGAGAACTCAAAAGAAGCTGCTACACCAATGAGTTCATCTGTAAGGTTAGATATTGATTCCAAAGGTAAGAAAATTAATGAAAAACTATATAGAAGTTTAATTGGCTCTCTTTTGTACTTGACTGCATTTAGACCAGATATATTGTTTTATGTATGTATTTGTGCAAGATTTCAAAGTCGTCCAACTGAAAAACATTTAAAAGCTGTTAAAAGAATTTTCAAGTACATTGCTAGTACTGCAAAATTAGGAATTTGGTATCCTAAAAATGAAATTTTCGAATTAATAGGATATTCAGATGCTGATTATGCAGGATGCAAAATTGATAGAAAAAGTACTTCTGGTACTTGTCAATTCTTAGGAAACAAACTAATTTCTTGGTCTTCAAAGAAACAGAATTCAGTTGCTTTATCTACAGCAGAAGCTGAATATGTCTCAATTGGAAATTGTTGTGCACAAATTCTTTGGATAAAACAACAATTACAAGATTTTGCATTAAAATATAAAAACATCTCAATTAAATGTGATAATACAAGTGCAATAAATTTAACAAAAAATCCTGTGCATCATTCTAGGACTAAACAAATTAGACATCATTTTATAAGGGATCATGTAAATAATGGGAATATTAACATAGAATTTGTTTCTACTGAAAATCAATATGCAGATATATTTACTAAACCTTTGGATAAAATGAGATTTGAATTTTTAAGAAATGAAATTGGTATATGTAATCCTTTTTAATTAATTTCTTTAAAGTCAAATTTAAATTTAAATAAAATTAAAAAAAAATTAATAAATTTAAAAATGGTAGTAATTTTCTTGGAAACATGCAGTTGGTGGCATTTATTCCATTCCAAACGTCTCTTCCTAACGCTCTTTTCTCTTATCACAAAAATCAAAACTTTTTCTTCTCTTTAATCTTGATCATCTCCAAAAATTCAAAATTTACACAATGTCATCAAGAAAATCCTTTCGTTTAGCATCTAAAGGCTTCAAATCCAAACCTATAAAAGGCACAATTTCTGTAGAAGATGAACCTTCTGATTCGAAAGAAACTCTTGAAACCCTAACAAAAGATGGAAATCTTCGAGAAAAATGCTCAAAGGTTCAACATGATAAGGGTTCCAAGAAACAAAAACGAGAGAAGGCAACCAAAGATAAAGAATCATCTTCAGAGGAACCAATCGCATCCTTTGAAACCCTCTCAGAGAGTAGTACAGACATTGCTCCTCTTGCTCCTCAACCACGAAGGAAACAAAAATCAACTCACACATCCACCAAGATGTCTCCTATAGCCAAAAGGCAGAAAACCACATCAAGTAAGATTCTTAAATGTGCTTATGTCGATCGTAAATTTTTTAAAGACAATGGCTTTTTCTGGGAAGACTGGTTGAACCATATAGGATGTCAACGTCTTTGTAACATTATTGTAATAGTTGATGGTCTATTAATCCAAGAGTTTTATGATCATCTAGAAGAATTAGAGGACTCAAAGTTAAAAACAAAAGTGGCTGGAAAGGTTCTTACAGTCACTAGGAAAGATTTAATTGCGTGTTTTGATATGAAAAACCAAAAAGATGACAAGAGGATCTTACAATATGATAGGAAATCATTGTATAAGGAACTGAATGATGGGGTAGGAAATTTTGTAGAAAAAGATATTTTTGCTACCGAATTTAAGTTGGTGGTGCACTTACTTCACAAAGTTGTAATTGATTGCCTTCTACCCAAGAATGGCAGTTCAACAACAATTTCAATAGAGGAAGTAGTAGTGATCTTAGCTCTGAAGAAAAATGTGAGTCTAGATATGGCAAGTATGATTCTAAGACATATGGAGAACTAGGAATAACAAACCTTATGGCAACTTGTTGATGAAATTATTTGCTTTCAAGAAACTTCATCTAACCAAACTCCTAAAGTACCTATTTCTCTAAAGAAAATAGGAGAAACAAATTTGAAAAAGATAGGAATACAAGTTGTGGATAATTTCTGGTTTTCTAAAGATGGGTCTTGGTACATACACCCCAAGCTTAGTAAAGTTGGATTTGATTGGCAAAAGGTCAAAGCATTAGCTGAGGGGGAGCTAGTTATGCCAGCAGAGAGTTCCTCAGAGGGTAAAGAGGCAGAGAAAGAGAAAGAGAAAGAGAAATCCTCAAAGAACAAAGGAAAAGAGAAAATGGCTGCAAAGAAGACACGGAAACATCATCTTAGAATAGGAGGTAAATTTGAGATTAAAGAGGGTGGAGAAAAAGCAAATGAGAGTGACTCAGAGAGTGAGTCAAAACCTGTCCCTCCTCATGATCCAAGAGGTGAAACCTCTCATTCTTCTTTTCGAATGGTTGTAGAAAATCTTGTCAATCAATATTTACAATCAATCAAGAAACCCTTGATAGAATCTATTCTTTATTTTTTAAGGAATTTAACTTTGGTCATGAGAATATTCCTTCAACTTCTCATCATCCTCTAACATCAGTTCATTCTCCTTACTCTGATCCTTTTGATCACCAATTTTCTCCTGTGCAAGAAGATGGACAATCTAAATCTACACAAGTTGACCTTACCGCTTCTGTCTTTGATCCAACAGTGGCTCAAGTCTCTGACTTATCTATCGTTCCATACATACAGCCAATAGAATCTTCTTCAACATATCAACCATCTGAAGTTGAAGTGATCTCATCTGTTCTGACTTTTCTTCACCTGCACAACTTGAGCTATACACCAATTCCACCAGCTCGCCAAATCTTTCGTCAGAGAAGGAAGAAGAAAACTCAAAAAGCTGGATATTTCCTTGCATATCCAAAAGACCAATGAATTTTCTATTGTTATTTCTTTTTGATTTTCCAAAGACTCTTTTATTTTGGCATGTAAGAACTTGAATCTTTAATGTTCTGTTGCTATGCATTTTCTGTCATGTTTTTTTTTTTTATGCTAACAAAAAGGGGGAGAAGAGAGATAATAAAATATTGTTATGTGATTGTGCGATTGCTGCTGATGTTTGATGTTGCTGCTGCATTATTGCATATAAGCTGAAATCATGACAATTATATGATTTGACAAAACTATTGCTTATTTTGTTCACATGGGGTTTTGTTATGTTCAAAAAGGGGGAGAATGTTGATTTCTCTCAAATGATGATTTTGATGATAACAAAAAGAGTTAAATGATTTCTTACATATTTTGTTTAAGTGTGTAGCATTGGATATTAATTATGTAAAACTATATCAGAAGGTTGGAAGTTTTTATTTAAACAATATTAACTCATCAGAAGGTTACTCAGAAGGTTCCAATAAGAATGGCAGGACATTTTTTGTCATCAGATGGAATGTCAGAAGGTTTATAAACTTTATGAGAATCATGTGTTTTTCAATTCCGATTTAAATTTTGTAGACCTAGCTGTAATGTTGAGTATAATTTGGGTATTATGCTCAATGTGTTCCACAAAGTCGAATTAAAATCCACTGGGATTAAAATTAGAATACAAGCTCAATTGAAGAACACGAATGCACTGTTGAAGAGGACGAGCTCAAACTGATTTTTAAATTATAAAAGCGAATTACATTTGAGGAGAAAGTTAGTGTGCATAATATGAAGTATTTACAAAATACAATTCAGAATTTTGTGGAATGTGTTCAAAGTTTTTTTTTTTTTTTTTGGATCAACCGAAGAACGTGGAAGCTTGACAGAGCATGAACAGTAACAAATGATGCAATTGTTCAACAAAGGATAAATCCAAGTCCGATTTTTCAGTTTAAAGATAAGCATACAAGTTGTTGGTTATTTGATTTATCTTCTGAAGCTGAATTTCGGAGATTATTTCAAGAATTCAAAATTCAAAGTGAGACAATTGTAGGATAAATGCAAGTTGATATTTCGGAAATAATGAGCAGAATACACGCGCAAAAATCTGGACAAGTTAATCCATTCGTTCTTCTAGTCGTTGGAGCAATTGGAATAAAAAGAAAAAGAACAAGACAGAAAGTGATATCAACAACAACGTGAATATCAGATTATAACCTTCATTCGAAAAACTGTCATAATTCATTGTTACTGTTCATTGAGCAAATAGTTTGAGGAAACTTAATTTTTCTTTCCTCTTGATTTGATCTTACATTTTTAGTATGAGTTGAGAGTTACAAGCAGGCTTAGTTGATTGATTGATTGAGAGAATCAAGCTAAGTGAATTGTAGCCAAAGAATTGGCAAGAACTTCTTGTAACTTTTATTGATTTGATTGGATAGTGGAACACAACCGGTGAGGAGTACCGGGACCCTGGCTTGGAGTTGGAAGAGAGGATTGACGCTCGAGGCGGAACCTCTATATATCGATTTGCACTTTCTTCTCCTTATCTCTCTTTAATTTCGTGATTTATTGTTTATGTTTTATATGTGTGATATATGCTTAGAAGGTTAATCAGATAGTAACTTACATATAGTTTCTTAGTCAGAAGGTTAATCAGAGAGTAAATCATTCATATTTTTCTTACTTAGAGAGTTAAGCAGAAGGTTTCTAAGTGTGAAAGTCTTGAATAACTTTTGATCTGAATTTTTTGCTTAAAGCTTTTATTTGTTAAGATTATTGTTTTAAGAAAGTTTTAAAGCCATTTTAGTTGAATAACCAAGTGGTGTGAAATTTGTTTTAAATTTTGAAAAGTAAATTTTATAACCAATTCCACCCCCCCGGTTATCTTTTCGGGACCAACACATAAAAATTCTACACCAACTTTTCTTACACTTTTCTTCTAAAATTAATTTTTAATTACTCTTTCTTTCATGCCATCAATTTTCTTTTCTTTTTCATTTATTTAATTGACTATAATTTCTCTCCAACTTTTCCTATAAATACTGATGTGCTCAAAC
This sequence comes from Combretum micranthum, assembly GCA_024138025.1. Taxonomy (NCBI): domain Eukaryota; kingdom Viridiplantae; phylum Streptophyta; class Magnoliopsida; order Myrtales; family Combretaceae; genus Combretum; species Combretum micranthum. The sequence goes on from JAMXBD010000618.1 coordinate 296,087, forward strand.
CGATCGTATCAAACTTTAAAATTTATAAACCTAGAATTAATCCTACGATCGAGCAAAGGCAATTATACCTAATCAATCACAAGATATGCAACATACTCCTCATCTTGGTCCACCCTAAACCCTAACTTCTCATATAAAGATCTATTGATTAATGACTCATTCACACCTTGAACTACATGAACTTTCTATTAAACTAATTACTCCCTCGAGTTAATCAATTTCTAATCTTGCATGAATTAATAGAAACCTATCCCTAACTAATATCAATACAAGATTGCATTAAAGATCCTAGTTCATAAACAAAGATTATATCTTCATTGCCGCAAATCAAAGTTTCTCTATCTCTATAAGAATCATGCATGTAATTAACTTTGCGCATAAATCAATCATAGAACAATCATAATACATGAATAGATGCAAAAGTATAAAGTTCTCATTAATCAAGGCAATTCAATTCATATTGGGTTTAGGGTTTCACAAGATTTAGGGTTAGGAATCTACTCTTCCATGGAATTTACAAGAAAGACACAATATCTAGAGAAGTAGAATATAAATATGATGTAGAAATACAACCCTTGAATGATCTTGTGATAATCTATGATGTTCAAACTATCTTTCTCTTCCAAGTGCGTCTTTTCTCTCCTAGGGTTCCCAATGTACGGTCCAAGATCCCCAAATAAATCAACAAGGCAGCTATTTATAGTATAGGGTAAAGCCATGTGGGCATGGGGGGTCTGCACGGCCATGCTCGGGGCCATGCACAATGAGAAAATTGGATTTTGACATCTTTAAATTCTGTACGGCCGTGCACGGGGTTGTGCAGAACTCCAAATCTTCTTTTTCTTCTTGGATTGAGTTATTTGCTTTTGTACTACCTTGTGCACTTCTTGTGCAGCTGCTGGGGCATGAATCAAGATACTTGCTAGTCACCTTTTTTCCCTCTGCACAAGCATCTGAATGGTCATGCATGAACGTTGTGCACACTTGAAAATCATCACTTTGTAGCCTTTGTTAAATCTTTTCTTGTTTTTGCTCAAATCATCCATAAATCTTCCAAATGAGTATTTGAACCCTGAAAAACAAATATTCAACACGTAAGTATCTTTCTCTTAAAAATTTCACATCAAATTAATGCAAAATTATATCAATTGAGTATAGAAAATATGGGTCTTTTAAGACTTATCTAACTTCCCCACACTTAATCATTTGCTTGTCCTCAAGCGAACAACTAAGAATAATGAAGATCTATCATCAGATATACTTAAATAATAATTTTTTTTTCAAAACATTCAATAATTTCTTTAGATTATAGCGACTCACTTTGTATCTATAGTTCAAACCCATTATATAAATGTAATCAGTATACTAAAATCAAATTCTAAGATTAATCCATGTAAGTTAAACTTTACCCCTACCAATTAGTAATAGATTCCAAGGTCACAAAATAAACATGAAGTCAAGCAATAGTAAAAGAGACCTAGTTACACTTCACCACTCATTAATGAATATATAAACTCTTCAACAACTTCTCTAAGCACAACAATCTAGAGTGAAAGTAATTGCATCAGTCCTTCCCCTGGATTTCCTCCTTTTAGTTTAAATCTCTTCATAATTTATTAAAGCCTTCAGAGGGACGAGTCTTAACCTGTATCTTTTCTTTTCTTTTCCTCTGGACGGGTTTTTGCCCACATCTTTTCAGCTCAATTTTTTTTTCAAGTTCATAAATTGAACTTATTCCATTCCTTCCTTCTCGTTATAGTGAGTTCATTGAGTCAGCACATCCCGGGCTCATCACCCAAGTGACCAGGTTTTAAAGGGACCCCAGAGAACTCTCTCTCACTCCAAATTCAAGGTTGGATACTCATAACTGAGTCATTGGAGTAAAGTTATGTAAGAAGCTTGTGTAGTTAATAGTGGGGTCAAACTTTGCTCTTCTGAGGGACCAAAGCCCACCCATATCAACTAAGCTTTAATATTCAATTTAGTACAAAGGGTCAAAAGAGATTAATTCTAAGAAGGATCACTAAGTGATGAATTTCATATGCTCTTTCACTAAAGATTAGGAGTGTTCTCAAAATTTTTGAAAAAAAAAAAATACACAAATCAACAAGTTCAGAACCATAACCATTTAACTTTCAACCAAGGACTTCGATTCACTTTTAGACCCTAAATTCCATTACTAATTAGCAAGTAAGTTTATTCTACCTAGATTTTATCCTATAATTCCAATTAACTATATTGATCACAAAATAGGTGAGTAAGGTACCATATAAGCCACTTTCATCTTAATTCAACTTAGCTTGAATGCTTCCTTTTCTTTTTAAATATATTTTCAAGATCTGTCAGTTCATAATTAGCTTTGAAGCACAATTGCAAACATGAACATGTGGGTATTTTTTATCAAGATCAAAATGAATTTCAATTTGAAACACAATTAATATGATCCAGTGCATAAAAAAAAAAAAAAAGTATACTCAAGACCCAAATTTTCTTTCTTAATTATCCGTATCCCTAATGTGAGACATTGTCCTCAATGTCATTTCAATAAGCAACAAATAAGGAAAGAGAAAGAACACGAGAACTTTCCTAGTTCATGTAGAGGTTTGATCATGAGATTGTCGTAACTGGTAGGAGAAAAGAGAAAATCCATATGAAAATGCAGCATCAACATTAATCTTGTGAACCCAAAATCGATCATGCCTGAAGACAAAACCAAAAACAAAAACAAAAAGCAAAGCTAAAAAGAAGTTAGCCTATCCTAAAGTCTAAGCAGGAATTCCAAAAGGAGTCCGTCAAAATTATGAGTTGTCCCACAAGTAGGACACTCATTAATACAAGTCACAGATAAGTGCAAAAGAAAAACAGAAAATAGGATCATTTATCTCCATCATTATCCTCATCAGTAGAGCCACTAGAGGACTCCTCAGCAGCACCATCTGCTACATCATCTCCATCATCACTATCGGTCTCCTCATCTTCACCCTCATCCTCATCCTCTTGTTCAGCTTCCTCATCGTCATCCTCTTCTGTAGGTGAATCAGATTCAGATTCAGATACAACTTCAACGGGTGCTTTTCCCTTTCGCCTGACTGGTTCAGGCTCAAGACAATCCAGTTCAGGTGAAGTCTCATAAGTAGGTAGATCAGTAGGGGGAGGAGAAAAACAACCAGCAATTCTCTCCAAAAATGCCCAAACTGAAGCTCTAAACCGTTTATTCTTCTTTCTCTCTTTTCTATTCAGCTTCTGTTCTTTATAAAAGTCTCTTTGTAACCGCTGAATATCATTATCAAGAGGTGGGCTTCGGAGCTGGATGCAGATAAAGGAGTGAAAACTCTTTTAGAAGGGGTGGGGACTCCTTTAGAAGGAGTGGAGAGATCGGCAAGCTTAACTAAGCCCCATCCAGGAAATAGACCATCAGAAATTTTCTTGGTAGGTACTCCAAAGTTAGTTGGTGATGGTTCTTCAAAAATCTGAAAACCCTTGGGGATCTTTGTAACATAACCACCATAGTAAAGTCCCTTAGTCCTCGGGTCTGCTGCTTGCCTAAATAGAAACTTAGCCACTTCTAGACCCACGTTAATCTTGGTTTTAGTAGCAATACTGTACAAATGAAACAGTTCAAAGTTGTTTACCACACCGTGACTACTCTTGCGACCTCTAATGGTATGTGCCAACAAGTGATGAACCACCTTCAAGTTAAGATCAGTCATTGATGTGGCTTTGGAACGAGATGGTTGATATCAAATAACCGTTCCACACAGCTGCTCCCAATACTGTTGTGCAGTGAGATCGGATGGCCAAGTTTCAAGCAGTTTTGTGAAGCTAGCCTCATTGCATTCTTCAAAGTCGTATAAACCCAGATATATGCCAAACTTATGAGTATAGACATGTTGTTTGCCATAAACTTGAAAATACATGTCATATTTGTCTGACTGGAGAGTGGATAGGAATTCCAGAGTAACTTCCCTATAAGCTGGCTCGATGATCTCAAAGAACGAAGCCCAGGGTCCTATACTCAACAGTTCCTAGAGTTCTTGCTCAAGGTCGTATTCTCGAAGTAATTTCCAATCTAAGTATTTATTGTTCATGAAGGCTTTCGCTTCGAGCTTTTCTCTCCTTTGCTTGCTCCACTCTTGCTTAGAGTATTTGACAAAGCGAATCGGCCCCACGTCTTCTTCTTGTTGTTGAGTTCGTTTCTTTATCTTGGCTTAGGAAGTGGAAGCCTGTCGTTTAGATTGTGGCTTTGTGGACTTGTGCGCTACGCGTTTGGTTCTCACCATTTCTACATAAAAACAAGCTTATCTCAAGGATAACAGATGTGCTTGGCTTCTATAACAATGATGCAACAACTTAGTATGAACAACCAAACAAAAATGAGTGAAAATCAAGCCTAAAAATAACAAAATAGAGTAGCTCAGTCACTTGCAAGGCCGTGCAGAGGGTAGTGCAGACTATAGCTATAGGGACAAACATATTAAGGGAACCACATTCATTATGAAATCATCAAGAATCCACCCATTTAATCTTAGGTTCGTGAAAACCCCAATATAAGCATGAATGGGGCAAACTAACTGCGATCAATGATAGTAACATGGCTTAATTGCAAGGAAAAAGCAAAACCCCTAAAAGTTTTTCGCATCCCAAAAATCGCATGAACCCTAACATTCAAGACCGATCGGACTAGATTTTCGCAAATACTCATGGAAACTATGACAATCACAAGCAAGGAATTCATTCATAATATCTACAGCTCATGACTATAACAACATTCGCAAAACCAAACACATGCAACCATAGCTCACTTAAACCCACTCACCATGAAAGAAAAATTTGAGTTCCCAAATTGCATTTGCGTGAAAGAAAGTGAGGGAAAAGGGGAATACTTACTTGAGTGTGGAAGCATAAGTGACACGAGATGAGTTTATGATCTTGGTTATGAGTGTGGTGGTGTGGTCTTGCCGTATCATGGAGAGAGGAGGTGATTTGTGTTGTTTAAAGTCATGGCAATGAAGAGTAAGAGAGAGGAGACAGCTTTGTATAAAATATATATATATATATATTATACATGCACGGCCTCCTACACGGCCATGCTTAGGGCCGTGCAGGGTAGAAAAAGATGACTTGAGGGCAAATAGAGGCTGCTAGTACGTGTGCAGGGGGGGCTTGCACGGCTGGGCTCGGGGCCGTGCAGGGTGAGAAAATGCTACCCGAGAGCAATTTCTTTATGCAAGTGTGTGCACGGGGGGGGGGGGGGGGGGGGGGGGGGGGGGCGCGGCGTGGTGGTGCATGGCCATGCTTGAGGCTGTGCAAAGTATGGAAAAGTGCACCAAGACCTGCTTAATGGGACTTGGAGTGTGCATGGGCAGCTGCACGGCCGTACTCGGGGCTGTGCAGGGTGGAAAAACATGCATCGAGGCTTTGTTATCTGGATTTCAAGTGTGGCTTAGCTTCTGCATGGCCATGCTCGGGGCCATGCAGGTTGTGAAAAGGTATCCAATAGCTCTCTTAAGTTGTGCCTTGTCTCAAGTATTGCCTAGGCTCAACTTCGTGCAAGTATTAACAAGTCTTACGAGTTTGTGCACCTCGTTATGAGTGAATAGGGTTAAAAAGAACTTACCAGGATCGCTTGAGAAAAAACTTGAGGAATCTTACTTGAAGTTTTGTGTTCCCACACTAAGAATTCAATTCTTACTTCCTTCAATTAAGTCGAGGAAACTTCCAAAATTTGTAATTTTGACAGCAATAGAACAACTTAGGATAGTGAAACGAAAGAAAAACTAAGGAAATTAAACTTACCAAAGTTAGACATGGGTTGTGTCACACCCCAACGGGTACCCTAAACATGACAGTCCGCCGTACGCAATATTAAAACTTAAGAATGACTACCTTAGTCATTCGAAAGCTTCCATATCAGTACAAGGCGTTCATTCACATCAAAGGGAGATCGGTGAAGTAATGCATTTTAAGATATTGGCAACGGAACATGCAAAATAGCACTTAATATATATATCATTGGAATAGAAAGTCTTACAACTTCTAAGGGCAATCCCCCGATAATTCTCATAATAACATGGTCTTACTAAGATAAATAACAAATGCTAGAAGATTTTAGAAAAAATATACCCTAAGACTTTAAAACAGAATTCCTCCAAAAGCTTCTCAAAATAAAGATTCTACCCGGGTGTTCAAGATGGTCTCGGGTGCAAAAAGATAATCCTGTAAGGTCAAAAGTCTATAGGAGTATAAGCATGACTTGCTTAGTGAGATATTCCTTACGCAAAAGTACTCATAACAAGCAATCAACCAAGTTTATTAATCAAGCATATGAAATGCAACAACCATATGATCAAACAGTATATATGACTATCCGGTTTCGTATGTGTGATGGATTTACCCCTCCATCGGTGGTTAGGGAATGCTTTGAACTGGGTCCCAAACGACCTCCTTAAAGTTGCGCGAGTCTTGGGGTTCCAACGAACCGTACTACTAGTCCCCGGGCTTTCCTTACCCAAAGCGATCGATCCGGCTCGGCTACAACTTGAGACCGTATACCCCGAACATCCTAAACTCTCAAGGTTGTAGCAAGGCAACTTACCTTTCCGGTCCCACGCTGAGGAGTAGTAGCAAAATTTCGAAATGATATTCTAAGTGATATGCATGAGTAGTTTATTATATGGGGATTCGAATATGACATTAAATCATTTAAAGTGATCAAGCAATATTTGCACACATAACAATACATACATAGAAACATTTATATCAATCACAAATCGGGTTCCGATATACTTATTGTTCATTGATCGCACACTATGATTCACATACATAATTCCCATGATAACCCGCATGCATATCAATTTTATCTTTTCCTAACATCTAGTGCTCTACTCTACAAGCACATGCACGAATACGTAAACGTAAAGGAAACTCACTCGTCCATAGCGTTCTTCTAGGAGTCGAAGTAATCCTCGGGGAAGAGAAGATCTTAGTCCTCGACACCTAAACAAAAGAAATACCCGAAATGGGTATTTCATCCAAGATCTATTCAATTCTATAATTCTATCTTATTGAATTCGTCAAAATTCGTATGAATGAAAATTCCAATTTAAAATGGCCATAACTTGCTCATTTTACTCGGAATTTCACATATTTATACCAATTTCTACCTACTCGAAAAGATCTATCTATTTCTAAGGTTATTTTCATCAAAAGAAGTTATTTGGGTCTCGAAAAAGTAACGTACAGATTTGATACGAAAATTCCATTTTTAAAACTTAAGTTTCAAACTTTTCTTCACTCAAGAGCTTTTGTACAAAAATATAGATATATTGTCTGGTTGAAAAATCCATTGAATACACACACACACACACACATATATATATACTCAAACCATATGCATGAATTTAGTGGTGTTGTCTCAATAATGATCTTGTAAAACAATGTGTCTTGAAAATGAGAAAAACTAAGACTTGAAAATTTCCTTTTTAGTTTTTTTCGAAAAATTTATTAGTAAGAATCTCCTTCTTTTTAACTCCATTTCTTAATTTTGAGAATAATTACATTTTCAAAAAGAAATTTTTATCTTTTACGATTCCCATAAATTTATTTCTAGTGGTTTGGAAAACATAGTTTTTCCTAAATATTTTATGGTTATATGTTCTAAAGTTTTTCTAAAGTTAGATCCACTTTAAAAGAATAATATCAATAATTTTATAAGTTATTTATTATTTTTATTTCCTAAATAAGGCTTATCTTTTAGAAAGGTTATTCTTGAATAATTTTATAAAACTTGTCTAAATTTTAGTATTCTAGAGTGTTGGTAGAAAACTTTGATAAATGAGTTTAAGAAAACTCTTGGTTAAATCAAGAATTAAGTTTAAAGAAACTTTCTTATTTTATTGGTTTAAAAAGAGAGTTTTTGATAACTTTATTTTCATTGATAAAATACCGTATAGTATTATTACTAAAACTTAAGCTAAACTTATCTAACTTTAGAAAATATTTGTTAAGATAAAACTTTAAGTCTTTATGAAAAATAATTTCTTATGTGACAAAATTTAATTTTAAAGAGAGTTCTTATTTTTATTACTTAAGAAAACTCATTTTCATTATGGTTGAGACAATAACAACATGTTCATGCATGAATGAGAATATGTAACTATGAGAAATATAATAAAAACAACATAATAAGATAAATTATATAAGAGCATAAAAGTAAAGTCAAGTATTGGGAACCTTAGCTTCATCAAGGTATCCCGGGACTAAGAATAGACTAGTCCTCAAAAGAAAAGAAAAGCAAAGCAAAGAAAGAAAATTGTTTTGACTTGATATGGACAAGTCTAAGACTAAAAAGACTAGTCTTAATAATTGCGTAAAACAAGTAAATAAATTGCAAGACATGGAAATAAATAAATAACAAATGAGCTTATATGCTCTAAATAAATATATATACATAATATACATAATACTTTATATAAGTTAGATTAGAAACAATAATAACAATAATAACAACATAAAGAAAAATAGAACATGAACAAAAACAAAACATGAATAAATTGTTGCTTCTTTAACTCTCATGAGTCTAAAAAACATACACTGAACTCATGTTAAGTTATACGAACATGATGAGTGAATAAGAGAAATTTTACTTAAGGTTTATGTGTTTGTTGAAGAAGAATGGAATGGTTTGTAGTAATATGTGGGAATGAGTTTTCTAGAGAAAAGAGAGAACTTGAGAGAGATTTTGAGAGAGGGATTTTATGGAGTGATTTTGATAGAGTTTTAGTATGGATTGTATTGTGTGAAAGAATGAAGGAGGAATGGGGTATTTATAGAGTTTTGGAGTAGAATTTAGATGTAATTAAATAAATTGAAAAATAAAACAAATTGAGATTGATGGGGGAGAGAGGGGTACCGGTTCTACATGAAAAGGGGGCAATAAATTGATTTGTTTTGTTTGTTTTGTAATAAAAAAAGTAATGTGATTAAAGTTGATGGGGAAGATAAATTGTAAGGTATAGGTATGGTAGTGTGTAAGAATAGAGTGTAAGAAAAAGTAGAGATAGATGAATAGTAATGAATAGTAGAAAAGTACTATGAATAGTAGACTAGACAATTAAAATACTGGTAGTAAAGAAATACGCATAAACGGCCTATATCTGATATTTTTAGTTACCGAAAAATTCTAAAACTGATATTTTTGAAATCCTTATATTTTTACGAATCTATTGGTGTTGTCGGAATATTTTCACTATCCGTGCATCAGGGCACAATTTTCGAAAACTGATCTCGTTCGGATCCGAAGGACACTAGAGAATTACGAATCTGATATTTTTAAGATTTCCTATATTATTTCGAACCATATTCCACAATTATCTTAATTTCGTTCTCTAGGATTTAAGAACACGGGATTACCGGATCTAGATTCACTAGACTTATCCTATAACTAGGTTAACTTTAAGGTTTCGTTTTAACTTCCAGTCCTTAGGGTTTGCTTATATTATCGAAAAATCTAGGGGCTTACAACCTATCCTCCCAAGAAGTGCACTTGTTTAACGTCGTTGGCTCGATGTCCTTCAATTTCGTCAGCTAATTGTCTGGTGATATTAGTCGAAAGTCCTCTCGATTCGCACGTTCTGTTCCATCACTCAAATAGAGTTTCAAGCGATGGGCATTGACTTTAAAATTTTCATGATCTGGTGTTCAAGCTCTACCGCGCCATGTGGGAATACCTTCTTAACTACAAAAGGACCGGAACATCGTGACCTCAATTTTCCCAGAAAAAGTTTTAACCGGGAATTAAACAGCAGAACTTGGTCCCCTTCCTTGAACTCCCTTGACTGGTGGATGTGTGAATCATGATATTTCTTGACTTTCTCTTTGTAAATCCTCATATTTTCATAAGCTTGCCTTCTCCACTCATCAAGTTCATCCAATTGTAGCTTTCTTTTTACTCCAGCATCTCCTAAATCAAAGTTGACCAATTTGATTGCCCAATGTGCTTTATGTTCAATCTCCACTGGAAGGTGGCATGATTTCCCATAAACTAACCTATAGGGAGTAGTCCCTAAAGGTGTTTTGTAGGTTGTTCTATATGCCCACAAAGCATTGTCAAGCTTCTCGGACCAATCTCTTCTATTATGCTGCACCGTCTTCTCGAGAATTCGCTTAGCTCACAATTGGAGACTTCCACTTGACCACTTCTCTGGGGATGGTAAGGTATAGCAATTTGATGTGTGACTCCATATCTCCTCAACACCTTCTTCATTTGGGCATCGCAGAAATGTGTTCCCCTATCGCTTATGATAGCTCTAGGGGCTCCAAACTGTGAAAATAGCTTCTTAAGGAATTTTACAACAACTCGTGCATCGTTTGTAGACAATGCTTCGGCTTCAACCCACTTGGACACGTAGTCCACTGCTACTAAAATGTATTTATTCTCATAAGAAGTGGGGAATGGTCCCACAAAGTCGATGCCCATAAGTCAAAAACTTCACATTCAAGACAAAATTTTGAGGCCCATGTTTCTTTTCGAGATATTTTTAACACGTTGGCAGCTATCATAAATGGCATAAAGACGTTGGGCATCCTTAAATATTGTAGGCCAATAGAAACCGGCCTCTAAAACCTTATGTGCAGTCCGGTTAGCAGAATAGTGACCTCCAGCAGGTCCGGAGTGACACTCACTCAAAATTTTCCAGCCCTCTTGTGGGAGACACACCTCCTAACCATTTGATCTCCACAAATCCAGAATGGGAAAGGATCCTCCCAATAGTAGTATTTAAGTTTTGAAAAGAACTTCCTTTTTGCATGAGAATTAAGGCCATCGGGAAGAGCTTTAGCTACCAAATAATTTGCAAAATCTACAAACCAAGGTGTTTCCACATTCATGAGCTGATATATGGCATATAGCTTCTCTTCCAGAAAAGAGTCATTGATATCTTCCTCATTGAGCTCCTCTAAATAGGGATTCTCAAGTCTTGAGAGGTGATCGGCAGCTAGATTTCCCGCCCCTTTCTTATCATGAATTTCCACATTGAATTCTTGTAGGAGTAGTATCCAGCGGATTAATCTAGGTTTCACATATGTTTTAGTTAGTAGAAACCTCAAGGCCGAGTGATCTGTATATACGATCACCTTGGAAAGGATAAGATATGGCCTAAATTTGTCAAATGCGAACACCACAGCCAACATCTCTTTCTCAGTAGTGGTATAAGTAGCTTGAGCACTTATAAGAGTCTTGCTAGCATAGTATATAGGTTGAAAATGTTTATCACACCTCTGACCAAGAATAGCTCCAACGGCATAATCGCTGACATCGCACATGAGTTCGAAAGGAAAACTCTAATCCGGAGCTATCATGATGGGTGCATTGGTCTACTTCTCCTTGAGGACATCGAAGGCATGGTGGCATTCGGATGTAAAATGGAAAGACGCATCTTTCTCCAATAGCTTAGTTAGAGGCCGAGCTATTTTGGAGAAGTCATGAATGAAGCGTCTATAGAAGCCAGCATGGCCTAGAAAGCTTTTGATGGCCTTAACTGAATTTGGGGCAGGAAGTTTAGAAATCACCTCCACTTTTGCTTGATCGACTTCAATGCCTTTGTGGGAAACTTTATGGCCAAGCACAATGCCTTCCTTACACATGAAGTGGCATTTTTCTGAGTTTAATACTAGATTTGTCTCCTCACAATGAATAAGTACCTTTTCTAAGTTCTCCAAACAATCCGAGAATGAGTCCCCAAAAACTGAGAAGTCATCCACGAAGACCTCCATGATTTTTTCTACTAAATCGTCAAAAATAGCTAACATACACCGTTGAAACGTAACCTGTGTATTACATAACCCAAATAGCATTCGTCTGTAGGCATTTGTGCCATAAGGGCACGTGAAGGTAGTCTTCTCCTGCTCCTCTGGAGCAATCGGTACCTGGAAGTACCCGGACATCCCATCTAGGTAGCAGTAGTACATATGTCCAGCTAATCTCCCCAACATCTGATCTACAAAGGGAAGAGGGAAATGGTCCTTCCGAGTTGCATCATTCAGTCTCTGATAATCTATGCAAACTCGCCATCCTGTTACAGTGCACATTGGAATAAGTTCATTCCTATCATTGGGGACCATAGTCATCCCTCCCTTCTTTGGTACAACTTGTGTCGGGCTGACCCACTTGCTATCAGAAATAGGGTATATAAGTCTAGCATCTAGAAGCTTAATGACTTCCTTTTTATCTACCTCTTTCATATTGGGGTTTAGCCTCTTTGTGGCTGCACTATTGGCTTCAATCCGTCTTCTAAAAGAATTTTGTGAGTACAAAAAGAAGGGTTGATACCTTTTATGTCTGAAATTTGCCATGCGATTGCTTGCTTGTGAGCTCTCAAAACTGTGAATAATCGATCTTTTTGTTCATGTGATAAATCCGAAGCAATGATAACCAGAAGCTTGGAGTTTGCTGCAAGGAAGGCATACTCCAAGTAGTCTAGTAACTGCTTTAATTTCAAAACAGGCGGTTTTTCAATAGAGCTCGTAAGCCTTGCTTCATTGCCCGCTTCTAAGTTTTCAAACCCACCACGAGGTGTAATCTCTTCTGCAACATCAAGTTGTTCTTTGCAAGCTTCGACTTTTGGTTTACTCACACTTTCCTCCTCTCCTCTTGTTAAGCTCAGCTCTAATTCATCTTTGCATAATAATTCTGCATAGTGTTCATTGACAAAGGAATCAACAATATCAACCGAATAGCATGAATCATTTGTGCTCATCGGATATTTCAAGGCCGGAGCAATTGTAATTACCAACTCTTCATCACCTACCCTTAATGTAAGTTTACCTCCCTCTATGTCAATCAATGCTCTGACGGTAGCAAGGAAGGGTCTTCCCAAAATGAGAGGTACATCTCCGTCTTCATCTATGTCAAGAACCACAAAATCGACTGGATAGATGAACTTTCCCACTTTCTCCAAATCGTCTTCAATTATCCTTGAGGGAATTTAATAGACCGATCAGCAAGCTGTAAGCTCATCCTGGTGGGTTTAGGTTTAGCAAGTCTTAGCTTCTTAAAGAACGAGTAGGGCATCAAGTTAATGCTTGCTCCCAGATCTGCTAAAGCTTTTTCAACATTGATATCGCCAACCACACAGGGGATTGTAAAACTACCAAGGTCTTTCAACTTTGGAGGGAGTTTATTTTGAATGATAGATGAGCAATTTGCCCCAACTTCCACTGTAGAAACATCCTCCAATTTTCGCTTGTTAAATAAAAGTTCTTTCAAGAACTTTGTATACTTCGGCATCTGTGAAAGTGCCTCAACAAAAGGAATGTTAATGTGTAACTACTTAAATAAGTCTAAGAATTTACCAAATTATTCCTTGTCCTTTGTCTGATTGAGGCGAGTTGGATATGGAATCCATGGCTTGTACTCTTTCACAGTTGGTGGTGGTGATTTTTGTTCCTTTCTTGGTCTATCAGGTTCCACTTCTTCGCTAATAGGAATTTGACTCTCTTTGCTATCCTGCTCCTTTGGTAAGGTTGGATGTAACCCCTTCCCGCTTCTCAAATTAATAGCCTTTACATGCTCCCTAGGATTTGGTCATAACTAATCTCAAGTGTTCCTCGTGCTCCTCTTTAATCCTTGAATATACCAACACGTCATCAATGAAGATTACCACAAACATATCAAGATACTCCCTGAAGACTCTATTCATCAAATCCGTAAATACTGTTGGTCCATTGGTGAGTCCAAAAGGCATGACAACAAATTCATAATGTCATGCCCCGAGGGGTACCCTAAACATGGTAGTCCGCCATAAACAATACTAAAGCCTAGGAATGACTACGTCAATCACACAAAGGCTTCCATATCATGTACAAGGCGTACATCACAACCAAGGGGACGCATCAGAGTAGCGCAATTTATATTGATAATAAATAAGTAACAAGGCAAAGAGAATACTTATCATAAAACATAAACATATTACATTTCAATTCATAGGGACATATTCCTCTATTATCTTCAAATGAATAAACATCACTAATCATATAAGTCATTATATATAAAGAACCTTACAAAATTACTTCATCTCATGCTCCCATTTCTTTCATAGAAGCTTAACATCCTTCTATGACTTCCTTAATGTCATGATCCTCAATTTAAGCCATGGGTATACCTGTTTCAACAAAATCTATAGGGGTATAAGCTATAACTAGCTTAGTGAGATATTCCTTTTCATTCGCACCATATTTTTAAACAAGTTTATTTTGATTTTCACACATATGCTATGCATACAATGCAACAATCACGTGGTTACGCAAATATATATAGTTATCCGGAAACCATATATAGAATGGATTTACCCCTCCGTATCAAAGGTTAGGGAATTGGGGTTGAAGATCCTCGATCTTCTACTGCTAGTCCCCAAGTCCTCACCCACAGCGTTCGGTTATCTCAGCTCCGAACCTAGAATCACTTTCCCCGAGTGATTTGGATTCTTCAGGAAGGAACATAGCCCGTGGCACCGCACGATCATAGCCAATCTAACTCTACGCGTAAGAGTAGCAGCCTTCCGAAAGAGATATGACTCGATGGATGCTATGCATGAGCATTTTATATTTCTTAAGCCAAACCTTATTAAGGTTTATTAGGGGGCGATCAATCAATTTAGCAATCAATAAGCAGTCATACAAGTAAATACACAAAATTATTTAAACAAGCAGTTTGAAGTTCGATATTCTTAATTCTCATTTCACGCATAAACATAGAATCACATATATACACATAATCCCAGATTCCCCAAATATCCATTTTTATCTTTTCTTAGTATACTAATGCTACTACTTTACAAACACAAGCAAGGTAACGAAATTAAGAGGAATAACTCACTCGCCCATTTCGCGATCTTCCTAGTCGTAGTAATCCTTAGGAAGGGTAATCTCGTATCTTTCATCACCTAGACAAAAGAAATACCCGAGATAACTATTTCATAGAAATTCTACTTGAACTTTCTAATTCTATTTCACTATGTTCGTCAAAATCGGGTACAATGAAATTCCAATTTAAAATGGCCATAACTTGCTCATTTTAACTCGGAATTTCGCATATATACCGTTTTCTACCTATTCGAAAATATCTATCCATTTCTAAGGTTATCTTTGTCATATAAGGTCATTTAGGTTCCAAAAACGTTAGGTACATATTTAAAACGAATATTTTCTAAACTTTTGCAAATCCATTTTCTAACTCAACTTCACTCAAAAATCATTTTGTAAAAATATAGATATATATGTATATAATTGATAAATCCTTTGAGCATATAGGTAAGCTCACTTTGTATGCAAAATTTCTAATGGTAGTGTCTCAACAATTTATCTCATAAAATAATTCTTTTTAAAGTGTTAAAACATATCTTGATAAATTTCTTTGTCAAGTATTTGGAAGAAACCTTATATTTTCATAGGTTATTATAAATGAGTATAATCTTATTTTATTTCCTTCATTCTTTTCCAAAAACAAGTAAATTTTTCTTAGTCTTTCATAAATTTTACTTCTAGTGATAAAAGATCCAATTTATCAAAAGTGTATTAAGTTGTTGGAATCCTTTTTATAAATTTGTATTTTGAATGGTTTTAGAAAATGAGTCTTGTCTTCTTATATTTATTATTTAAAATATAAGTTTTTGTTTTCTAAAACTTGTTCTTTTATTTCCCTTGAAAAGAATTCTCTTTGTTGATAAAATCCATTATTTTTAATCTTACCTTATTTATATTCTTTGAAAATGAGTTCCTTCCTTAGAAATTTGAAAATCATTATTTTTCCTAAGTGGGTTTATAACTTTATGAGTTGATTTTATCTTAACTTTGAAAACTAGTTTGTTTCTTAGTTTTGTCATGGAGTTTAAAAGAGTTTATTCTTTAGGCTTTATAAAAACTTTGAATATTAACAAATTATTTACTAAAACTTAGGTTACCATACTATACAATGAAAGTATTTATTTCTTATGTTTCCTTGGTAAAACTATCTTTGTTATTTAAGAAAACTTTGAGAAAATTTGTATCACATAATAGAAAATTTAGTTTTAAGTTCCTTTAATAAAATAAAATTTTATTGTTAAATTAGTTGAGACAATATCATTATGTAGATGCAAGTATCATGAGCATGTAATATAATAAAAACATAAGGAAATACTAGAAACAAATAATAATAAGCAAAATAATAAAAATATCAAGTATTGGGAACCTTAACTTCATCAAGGTATCCCGGTCAAGTATTGGAGCCTTAGCTTCATCAAGGCATCCCGGGACTAAGAATGGACTAGTCCCGAAAGATTAAAGAAAATAAATAAAAGATTGTTTTGACTTGACATGGACAAGTCTAAGACTAGAAAGACTAGTCTTAAGGAAATACCATGAAATAAATAAATTGCAAAGCACGAAATAAATAAATAACAAGTGAGCTTATATGCTCTAAAGTTATATAGAAATACATAAATATATTTAGTTAGATATCAACATAACAACATAATAAAATAGGAGTTCATGTGCAAGAACAAAACATGAACATGTTGTTGCTTTTAATACTCATATGAGTTTCAAAACAACACCATAATTATGTTAAGTTGCATGACATGGGTAAATAAATGGTTGGAAGAAGTTTACTTAAGGTGTTTATATGATATGAAGATGGTAGATGAAAGGGGTATTATGTGAGTAGTGATATGTGGTAGATAGTTTATGTATAAGGAATGATTTTTGTGAGGAATTAGTTTAAGAGAGTTTTGGTAGAGAGAATTCTTGAAGAGAAGATTTGTGGAGAGATTTTGAGAGAGTTTTTGTAGTGAAATGAATTGTGTGAAAGAATGAAAGAGGAATGGGGTATTTATAGAATTTTTGGAGTGGATTTTAGATGTAATAAAATAATTTGAAAAAGAAAAATAATTGAGAGGAAATGGGAGGGGGGGGGTAGCACCGGCCATGGTGTATTAGAGAGGGAGTGAGTTGATTTTTATTTGTATTTTGTAAGGAAATAATTAATATGTAAGATATGATTTGATATAAGATGTATTGGAAATATAAAAAATAAGAAAATAGGTATGTAGATAGTAAGAAATAGGTGAAAAAAAAAGTAGAGATAGTGAAATAGTGATGAATAGTAAAAAAGTACTATAAATAGTAGACTAGACAATTAAAGTATCAGTAGTAGTAAAAATACATGTAATAATGCGATATCTGTAATTTTTAGCTACCGAAAAATTCTAAAATTGATATTTTCAGAATCCTTGTATTTTTACGAGTCTATTGGTATAAACAGAATATTTTTAATATTCCGAGCTCCGGGACACGCTTTTCGAGAACTAATCTCGTTGAGTCCGAAGGACACTCGAAATTCGCGAATCTGATATTTTTATGTTAGCCTATATTATTACGAACTATTTCAGGCCATTAACTTAATTTTGTTTTCTAGGGTTCGTGAATGCGAGATTGCCAGATCTTAAACACTAGGGTTTGTTATAGGCTTTGTTGACTTTTAGGGCTCCAGTTTGACTCCCGGTTTCGTCGAGTTATTCGTAAGATCATATAATTTTGGAGTTTTGACCATTTTAGCTCGATACCTATGGTTTATTTTATTTTATTTGTGATTATTTAATAGTTTTCAGTTCTTGGGATTGTTTAACCGAGTCTAGGGTTATGAGTTGACTCAGTTTGACTTTTGGTAAAAATTGAAATTTCTGATTCTAAAATTTACCGAAGGATTTAAGATCTCATCATTTCATTGTTAGGCGGTAGTTGGATATATCGTTTGATTTGAATCGGGTAGATGATTTGATTGGCGTACGGATATTAATTTAACCGATAGTTAGATTTTATATTTTGTTTCAAGGGTTTTTGTTTTCTCAAGACTAAGAATTTTCGTTTTTGACTTGATTTAGAATTGAGTTTTAACTTGAATCGATTTTTGGGATTTAAATTTTCCTTTTAGGATTATTTTCTATGAATTATGAAAATTTTCAGGTTTACACATAATGTCCATACCTTGTCCTGAAAGCTGTTTTCTGAATATCTTCGGCTTTCACTCTCAACTAATGATATCCAGATCTCAAATCTATTTTTGAGAACACTGAAGCTCCTGCCAACTGATCAAATAGATCATCAATTTGTGGCAAAGGATACTTGTTCTTGACTGTCACCTGATTCAACTCTTTATAGTCGATGCACAATCTCATACGGCCATCCTTCTTCTTGACAAATAGAACTGGAGCTCCCCAAGGTGAAACACTAGGTCTAATGAACTTCTTCTTCAACGAATCATCCAACTACACTTTAAGCTCAGCAAGTTCTATAGGAGCAATTCGATAAGGAGCTTTTGATTTTGGTGCAGTATCGGGTATCAAGTCAATACCAAACTCCACTTCCCTCTCTGGTGGTAATCCAGACAGATCCTCTAGAAAAACTTCTGGATACTCACATACAATCGGAATATCCGACAACACTATCTCCTTCTTATCTTCTTTTACCATAGCAGCCAAAACTGATCCTCCCCACAATTCATAGGTAGGCAGAATTGGAGGTCTTTGCACTACCAACTTATAAACAAACCAGTCACCATCAGGCAAACTGAATTCTACTACCAGGTTATGGCAATCAATCACCACATGGTACTTTGCCAACCAGTCTGCACCCAAAATCACATCAAAATCTAACATATCCAAGACTACCAAATCTGCAGGTAGATGTCTACCCTCTATTTCAATATCCACATTCCTACATATTCTATTCAATACAGACTCACTTCCCAAAGGGGTACTAACAGATACACATCCATAGATAAACTTAGCAGACATACCATAAACAGACATAAAAGATTCAGAAATGCAAGAGAAACTAGCATCAATATCGAACAACACAAATGCACTATGCAGGAATATAGGAAACATACCCGCGATAGTGTCCACACTAGAGGTCTCACTACGCTGTAAAGCGTAAACCTTTGTTGGTGCTCGCTGCCCCTGGCCAGAATAAACTCTACCATACTGCCCTCCTTTCCAATCTACAACTCTGTGTCCCATTTGCCTACACTTGAAACAGAAAACCTGTGGAATGACTTTGTCTGTGTAGGTATCACTGTTGTGTCCCAACTTTCCACAAGAAAAGCAAGCATTCTTTACTCACTTGCAATCCTTCACATCATGTGGTCTGAGGCATCTCACGCATCTTCTATCTGTATTTTGCATTGCTGGCCTGAAATTCTGGGTGATAGGCCTTTTGCCTCTATCCTGTGTAAGTACACCAACCGCTGGACTCTTGCTCAAGAATACTTGATTCCTCTGTGCCTCACGGCTTCTAATCTTATTCAAGCCCTGCTCCACTGTCTTGGATTTGTTCACCACAGCTGAGTAGTTGCCCAAATCCATCAAATTCACTTGATACTGTATCTCAGGCTCTAGTCCGGCGATGAATCTGCTAACCTTAGCCTCTTTACTCTCTTTCAGAGCGTCAGGTAGAAATCTCATCAACCTATGCAATTCTGCCTCATATTCTTCTACTGTCATCTTCCCTTGCTGTAGAGTATAATACTCTTGAAGCATTCTCTGCTTAACACTGTCAGGAAAGAATTCTTTGTAGAAGACCTGCTGAAATATTTGCCATGTAATCATACCAGTCATGTGTCTTTTGGTGCTCAACCACCAGTTATTAGCTCTCCCAGTCAGCAAATGGGAGGCATATTCAACTTTCTTGTTCTCTGGAATATCGAGAGTAGCAAATGTCTTCTTAACCTCTTCCATCCACAACTGTGCTTCTAGAGGTTTACCTAGTACTGGCTCAAACTTATGCACCAGGTCCACAAATTTATTCAGACCAAGCACATTTGCATGCCTAACTCCATTTCTTCCATTCCCATTCAGCCTTTTTGTCTCTTGTTTCCAAGCTTTAGCATTCGCTTAGACCATTTGCATGTCCCTCCTCATATCCTGCTGCTGTTGACCAACAACTCCCAACAAGGCATTCATAGCTTGCATAAGCTGTGCAGCATCATCTGGGACCTGCTGTCCAATAAGTAGAGGTGACGGCAAGTCCTGATTCTGAGCCTGCTGCTGCCCCCAATTCTCATTTTCCTTGGGAATTCTTCTTCTTGGAGGCATTCTAACACAACAAAACACCACAAGATTAGAATAAGGGTATCCAACTCAAGATCAAAACTTAAATCTATAAGACAACATCAAACTTAACTAAACAACAAACCTATTATTTTACCCCACTCCTCAAATCTCACCGTCCTCAGGAATCAAAACTTAAATCTATATGATTCATAACCTATAGCTCTGATACCAAATAAGTTGTAACGCCTTAACCTGAAGGCATTACAACCCGCCACGTATCCTTTCTTTATATAGAACACGCAAAAGCTCTAATATCCAAAATAATGCATAATTCACCTGTAAACACACATAGGATATCTCATAGGATACGAAACCTGTTTAAACTAAAAACTTATACTTCATAAAATATGAACTCCTGGTTCAAGCATAAAATCCAAGTCGGCATCACATAGCCAACAAATTCAGCAGAAACTAAAAACTGTTTACATCAAAAATCTTTTTCATTGAAACCAACCTAAACATCCAACTACAAATTTGAAAAGATCTAAATGTTTCTTCTTCTTAGAAATTTGATATATGAAGCCTAGCTCTCGGCTGGGTAGCTGGGTCCACTATCGCCATCCCCAATATCAAAGAATAATTCATATCCAGAAAGATCATATATTATATTCTCTTCACCTATACCTGAAATTTAAAAGAATGAGCGGCGATACCCAGTACGAAACTCCATCCAAAAACTAATGCATATGCACATACAACAGGCAGATAATTCATGCAACTTAAACTAATGCAAACAGTCATATTATTATCTTCTTTTAGCCAACAAAACAACACAGTCCAGTATTAGGTATACTCTAATCCTGAACTCGGAGTTACTCAGACCCCATTGAAAATCAAACAACTCTTTGAAAATAATAATCATATACATATATGGATGAGTGGGTACTCCCCAAACATCCTGAATCCAGAACACCTAATTCTACCGGAATCATATCAAGGCACGAGTCCACTAGGGACAACCTCACTCCAAGATCATCAGGGTGCCTCACCAGTATCACTGTCTGCTAAGTCTTTACTGATCAAAACCAAGCACAACCAAACAGACAATTATTACACCGGATATAATTAGATTTATTATGAAATTCTGTTCCTACAATCATTCAATCAATACTGAAATTACAAGCAAAAACAACAAGCAGAGATTGGTCGTACCTTTCTCAGTTTCAGGAATACAAATTCCAAATTCACCAAACCCAATATCGATAACAACAACACTAATACGAATCTCTACAACTCCTCATTCAATACTAACAATCAAACACCAAAGTCTCCAATTATCCTGTCATCAGCATATATACATAAACAATTGTATAAAACACGGTAAAAGAAACAAACTCTAATATATCATGATCTCCTAAAACTCTAACCTGATAATGAATCTCCAAAATTTTTCACCATCTTCTCCAATCATAATTCACAACTAGTCCACAATATCGATAATTCACCAAAACCCTAATATTACATGACAAGAAGAACATATAAAGATCATCTAATCCCACATTGTTTAAATTCATCAATGAAAAGACAAAACTTACTGATTTGGATCACCAAAACCCGACTTACATCCATAAATTCTAATTCCAACAAAAATGGGGTTTCCTTCATGCAACTAAATCATAAAATCCATAGAACTTACATGAAATTCGCGTAAATCTCGTATGAGAATATCATACTTACTTGTTTTAATCACAAAACTCACTCCTTATTCAACTGAGACGATTAAATCCGAGATCTAAATCCTTCCCACATTTTTCCTTCAAGAACGTATCAAAGCCCTAAGAAAACATATACAAATTCGTATATAATCTATAAGACAAGGTTAATATCACTTACTTTGGATCAAAAACACACTCTGGATGATTCTCCAACCCTAGATCTCCAAGAACACTCCAAAACCCTTTTTGATGAAAGGAAAATATGAATAAACGTTTATGTCAAAAACCGTTTTTTGCATCTCATATTTATAGAATTTTGGTCATACGCCGGCGGCTTACATTTAAATCTTGCCGGCGTATACCATACACAGGCAAAATTTACACGAGCACTGGCGGCATTCATCGAGGCCTTGAATTCCTAGAACTTTGATCCAACAACATACGGAGGCAAATCCATGACCTACGCCGGCAGCGTTCCTAGCCGGCGTTAAGAGAAACCCTTGTGTACACTGGCGACGTTCCACCTAGCATTAAGAAAAATGCTATTGTTCTCTTCCTACGCCGTCTCTACGCCGACGGCGTAGATTCTCCAGATGGCGGCGTTGAATCTGTCAAAAATTGCAAAAATTCAAACTTCAACATTTGTTCTACAATCAAACTTAAACATTTACAATTTACTTGTTTTGACCTTAAACTCATTCTATATCATCTTGTGATTCATAATTCATTATATTTTCATCTTTATTTCAATAGTTTACAGATATGGAAGATTTTGAGTGACTGAGATAGTCATTCTTAAGTTTTAATATTGCGTACGTCGGGCTGTCACGTTTAGGGTACCCTTTGAGGCATGACATGGACATTACGAGTTCGTAATCATGCCTTTTGGACTCACCAATGCACCAACAGTGCTTATGGACTTGATGAATCCAATTTTCAGGAAGTATCTTGATATGTTTATTGTAGTATTTATTGATGATGTGCTAATTTACTCAAGGGATAAAGAAGAGCATAAAGAACATTTGAGGTTGATTTTAAACAGATTGAAGGAGGAGAAGTTGTATGCTAAATTCTCCAAATGTGAATTATGTTTGGAAAAAGTATCTTTCTTAGGGCATGTGGTAAATGGTAGTGGGATATCAGTTGACCTTGAGAAAGTCAAAGTAGTGGTTAAATGGCCAAGACCCAAGACTGTGTCAGAGATCATAAGCTTTTTGGGGATGGCAGGGTACTACAGACAATTTGTGGAAGATTTTTCTAAGGTTGCCAGTCCGTTGACCATGTTGATACAAAAGGGAGTAAAGTATGAGTGGAGTGCCAAGTGTGAAATCAGTTTCTAGTTGTTAAAAGACAAGTTAGTGTATGCTCCAGTACTAGTCTTACTTGTGAGTGGTGAGGAGTATCCAAGGGGACAGAGTATGTAAGCCCCTGAAAATTTCAATAAATAATTTTAAGATGAACTTCGAAAATAAACCCTAAAAGTCACTCAAATTAAAACTGAATTTCGACAAGTCCTAAATCACGAATGAATCCAAAAATTTCTTAATCATGAGAAAATGAAAATCCAAAAAATTAAAATAAGAACTCAGTGGTCTTCAATTCCAAAACCACTACGTATGAAAATTCCATATTGACTCCGATTATAAAATCGGGTAATATAGATCCCAAAAAACAAATTATTAAAAAGTAAATAACGATTAACTTTCGAAATGAAACCAATTCAAAATTCGAAAACGTTAAAGATAATAAATACTTACAAAAAAAAAAATAAAATAAATTTCTCAAATTAAATATGTTGTATAAATATAAATATCAGTTTCCAAATTGGCAAAGTCTAAACCGGAAAATCACCCGGAAACCCTAATGGAATACAATATTAAGTCCGGCAATCTAGTCCCTAACCCTAGAGGCCGAGATGTAGTTTAAATATATAGAATAGCTCATAGTAATATAAGTTGTTTAAAAATATCAGATTGGTAAATTTTTGACCTATTTCGAACCCGTTCGGATACAGACTTCGAAAAGCGTGTCCCGGGGCTCGAGATATCAAAAATATACCAATAGTACCGTTAGACTCGTAATTTCATAAGATTTCAAATATATCAGTTATAAATTTTTGGGTTATAAAAGTTAGTTATAACTTTTTATCGTATTTCCATTATTACCGGTAATTGATTAATCTTTTGCACTATTCATTTTTATTTCATTAAAAATTTTATTATTCTTATAAAGTCTTATATTTTTAGATAAATATTTTATATGTTATAGAAAATTTTGTTTTTCTAAAATTTAGTTCGTTTCGGGTCTTTGGGATCAGATTCTGTTTAAGACCGTACTAAAAATAAAATAAATTAATTTAATAATTGAAAAATATTTTAAAAATATTTTTATTTTCATAAAATAATTTTTTAATTTTTCGGGTTATAAAAATATTATTTATAGCCCATATTCGCGTATTTTGATCATACCGGTAACATATTTGTTAAAATACTAAAATAATTCAAATAATTATTTAATTTTAATTATGAAAAATCTGCTACAAATATTTGGAATAAATTTTCTAATTTATTTTATTTTTTTATTTTATTAAAAAGTACTTTTACAACCCATACCTTCAAGTACACCTTACACATATCACTTCCTTTTCACTTCAATCTTTCTACACATTATCCACACATGGCAGATTTTTGACCATCTTTGCTGCCATTGTCCTTTATTTATCTAATTTGACTAAAATAATTATTTTCACTCCTTAAGAAAGCTACATACACATTTATTACACAAATTAATTTCAAGTCAAAATTCAACAAACCCTCTCTCTCCTCCCCTTAAATTCACGTGCAGCACTATTGGCTGCCCATGTTTTATTTTTTTTCTCTCTTTATTCATTAAAACACTCATTTCTCTCTCCTCCTTCATTTATTCACTTTCCTCTTTCATTCTTTAACCTTTTCTCTCTTTTTCCTCTCTTTCTTCTTCTTTTCTTGTTTCTCCAAAAACAAGCTGCCCCCTTCTTCTTCCATGGCTTCCACACTTCATTTTTAAAGATTTTCTAAGCAAATCTTCATCCCAAAGCTCCATAGGTGATATAGGTAAAGTGTAATGAAGGTTTCATGCATCAAATGAACTTCCATAAGCTTAAAAGCTTAGGATGATGATGCCAAAAATGAAATCTTTCTCTTCTCCACTTTTATTACCTTGTATTACAATTATTTTCTTGTTTAAAGTTGATATTTTGTAGATCTAACTTTTTTAGCTTTGATTTTTGTTTATGCCATAGATCTTGCTATTTAAGTTATTATTTTGTTATTACTTATGATTTATGCATATATTTCTCATTCCATGTGTTCA
Source organism: Combretum micranthum (assembly GCA_024138025.1). Classification (NCBI taxonomy): domain Eukaryota; kingdom Viridiplantae; phylum Streptophyta; class Magnoliopsida; order Myrtales; family Combretaceae; genus Combretum; species Combretum micranthum. Next base: position 321,237 of record JAMXBD010000618.1, read on the forward strand.
TGCTTTCAAAACTAGTTTAGAAGACTAGATCTAAGTTTTAGGTTCATACATGCATTAGACTTATGTTTTATGTTCATGAACAACTTGTATAGCATGATGATGGTAGGAAAGTTGTAGGAAACTCAAGATCTATTTTATTTTCAACAAAAACAACTTTTGAAAATTCGGATGAAAATGGAACCATATTTAGAAAAGTGGTTTTTCAACTTCAAAATGTGTATTTTTCATTTAAAATGAAGGGCTTAGGGTATAGACAACATAAATGAATGATTTTGATAAGTAAAGTTTAGATCTATGAGTTTATAGTTCATTACCATGGGTTTCTTTTAGATTTATGTTCATATTATGTGTAGATCTTAGATTTGAACTTAGACAAAAATAATGAAATTCGTATTTTGGCAAGACCCATATTTAAAAACCACTTTCCAAGTGTCAAATGTAATTTTTCTCAAGAAAATGAAGGCTTAATATGTATATCATCAAGACTTCTTTTTACAAGAATCTAATGTGATTTTCAAAAGTTATTTTCAAAATAAAAATCTTATTTTCGGATTTTGGCCAAGGCATATTTTAAAAACATGTTTTCCAACTCAAAAATGAAGTTTTTGTTTAAGAAATGAAAGGCTCTTTAGGATATGTAAGGAATGGATTTTCATGAGCTTAGATAGATTTTATCAAAAGATATAACCAAAAATGAATTTTGTAAATTCGGATCCCAACCAAGACCAATTTTTAGAACCCATTATCAACTCCAAAACTCATGTTTTATGTGAAAAATGAAGTATATAGGTAATAGGTATCATTAAGTAGTGATTTTTATAAGTTGAAAGAGTTTTGATGAGATTAAAGTGTAAAACAAGAAGTAGAAGCAAGATGGAAAATTTTAAGTTAGTAGTCAATTTGTGAAATTCGTAATTTTGAATGAAGGCCATAAGAACACCTAGTATTCAAGCTCAAAATGAATGTTTTATGTGTTAAATGAAGTCCTTAAGTAATTGATATAGTGAAGCCTTAAATTTTAATGCATTAAACAAGTTTTTCCCAAAGAATCATGCAAAAAGTGGATTTTCTAAAATTCGGATTTTTGAGTAATCATATTGGAAAACATATTTGCAAAGTGTAAAATGCAAATTTTTGTGTAAGAATGAAGCCCTTAGTAGTTATATATGGTTGAGCCTTAAATTTCTAAGTATCAAATGATTTTTACTTAAAGGAATCACTCAAAAACTAATTTTTGTAAAATTCGGATTTTGGAATCAACCCACTTGAAAACATGTTTACAAAGTGCAAAATGGAAATTTTTATGTAGAAATGAAAGTCATAAGTAATATATATAATGAAGACTCAATTTTAACAAAAATAATTATATTTTCTTAAGTAATAAATCCAAAACAAATGGAAATGATCAAAGTTAAAAACTAGATTTTTCATAAGTAGTTGTTATTATGGTCTTGCAAATAAAAAGTTATAAAATTTCCTTTAGCAAAAATCATCAAGATCATGCATACATTAAACTCATCTCATGTCATTCATGTTAGGAAATCATTCATATTGCATGTATAGCTAATCTATATAGTAGAACATTACAAACATTTACAAAACTATTTTTCGGAATCGGAAACCGTTACTGATCAGATCTGATCCCTCTGTTCCGAGACCTAAATGTTTTCAAAACTTAAAAATAATATTAGAAATAGATAGATCTTTCGAAGTAGATAGAAATCGATATATAATTTGCGAGATTCCGAGTTAAAATGACCAAGTTATGGCCGTTTTAAGTTGGAATTCCCGCTTAGGACGAGAATTACGAATTTGATAGTTTGTATGAGATAGCTTGGACTAGTTAAGTGATGAAATACTTATTAGGGTATTTCTTCCTTTTTAGGTGACCCCGATATCGACGATTCCCTACCACCGGATTACTTTGTACTAAGAGACCGGTGATCCAATGGCCGAGTGAGTATTACTTCCGATTTCATTTATTGTATGTGATTGTAATAATAGTTGCACTAGATATTTGGTAAAGATAAAATGGATATGCATGATGGGGACGAATGGGAACTATGTATGCTTGTTGTTGATATGAGAAATGGAATGTAAGAATATCGAAGCCGAGTGATTAACTATTGCTTGTATAGATGAATTAGAATTGATTGTCTGCGATTATTGACTGATCACTTAAAAGAATTGGTATAATTGATTATTCGGAATTGAAGATGAAATTGAACTCATTCATACACGATGGGGATGGAGCATTAGCATTTGTTGGTTTATCGTTGTACCTTAAACGATTTTATAGTTTATAGTTGTCCGTAAGCTGAAACGGTCTTGGTCGTACCGCAGGATTCGTTAATCTGCTAACCCGGGATGGAGGGCATAAGTCCATCCACATATGATTTCCAGCAGGTCATATGTTTGTTAAATTCACGAGTTTGATGCATATCACTTGTCTGACTAATCACTTGATTGTATGACGTGTTATAAATGTAATCCTGGAAGTTTTCACTCACTAAGCTAGTGTAACTTATAACCCAATAGTTGTTTAAATGAATAGGTTATCTCAAGAATGCTAAGTGGGGACTGAGATGGTTGAAGTCGAGAATGACTTCAGGATTCCGGCAAGACATAAGAATGTTTGAAGTTATTAGCTAGGTTTTATTGTTTGCCTTGTAATAGTTTATGTAGCAGAATCTTTTGATGAATTGTAATTGAAGTTAATGAGTTGTATTTTGAAGAATAGTGAATTGAATTTCCTTTACATTGTTCTCAAGTTGTATCAACATAAAATGCATTACTCCGATGAGTCTCCTCCATGTGTTAAATGCCTTGTACATAGTATGGAAGCCTTCGCGTGACTAAGGTGGTCATTCTTAGGCTTTAATATTGTGTACGGCGGACTGCCACATTTATGGTACCCTTCAGGGCGTGATAGAGTAATTGCATACGCTTCCAAACAATTGAAGCCCTATGAGAGGAATTATCCTACTCATGATTTAGAACTAGCAGCAGTTGTACATGTGTTGAAACTATGGAGACACTACCTATACGAGGAAAGGTGTATAGTATATACTGACCACAAAAGTTTAAAGTATATCTTTACACAAAGAGAGTTAAATATGAGACAACGAAGATGGTTAGAGCTTATAAAGGACTACGACGTTGATATCCAGTATCATCCAGGGAAAGCAAATGTTGTGGCTGATGCTTTGAGTAGAAAGAGAGTAGAGAACCTTGTGGCCTTGATTATTATAGAATGACGTTTGCTTGATGATATGAGGAAGTTTGAGTTGGAGATAGTCACGAGACAAGTAGGTGAACGTTTGGCTAACATGAGAATTCAGTCTACTCTTGTAGACAGAATCAAGACAGCTCAGACAGATGATTAGAGTATCCTGGATATAAAGAGAAGAATAGATATGGGTCGAGCGCCAGAGTTTTATTTAGATGATGACGGTATTGTTAGATACAAAGGGAGATTGTGTGTGCCAATTCAAGGAGACCTTAAGAAGGAATTATTAAAAGAAGCACATTACTCCAGTTACTCCATTCATCCTGGAGGAAACAAGATGTATAAGGACTTGAAGAAGCTATACTGGTGGAATAACATGAAGAAAGAGATGGCGGAATATGTATCAAAGTACCACACGTGTCAGATGATAGATATTGAACACAAGAAACCTACAGATGAGTTGAAACCTTTGCCTATACCACAATAGAAGTGGGAACATATCTCTATAAATTTTGTTTCTGCTTTACCCAAGACAAGAGATAAGTTTGATTCGATTTGAGTCATTATGGATCACCTTACAAAAGTAGCTCACTTTATACATATTAAGGCTGGGTATAAGTTAGAGTGTTTGGCACCATTATACATTAAGGAGATTGTGAGACTGCATGGAGTGCCAGTAACCATCGTATCAGATAGGGATACCAGATTTATGGGGAGATTCTGGAAAAGTCTACATCAAGCTTTGGGTACAAAGATTGTATTCAGTACTACTTATCATCCTCAAACAGACAGGCAATCTGAAAGGACCATCCAGACATTAGAAGACATGTTGAGGGCATGCGTGTTGGATTTTAAAGGAAGTTGGGATAAGCATTTTCCATTAATGGAATTTGCTTATAATAACAGTTATCAAGCGTCAATTGGCATGCCTCCATATGTAGAGCTTTATGCCAGCAAATGTAGATCACCTATTCATTGGGATGAAGTAGGGGAAAGACAATTATTGGGACCATAATTGGTTCATGATGCAGTTGACATGGTCAGTTTGATTAGACAAAGATTACAAGCTGCTCAGAGTCGACAAAAGAGCTATGTCGATAAACGAAGAAGACCCTTGGAGTTTCAAGTGGGTCAGCATGTTTTGCTAAAGATATCACCAACAAAAGGAGTTGTCAGATTTGGATTGAGAGGAAAGCTAAATCCTCGATATATGGGACCATATGAGATGTTAGAGAGGATAGGCAACATGGCTTACAGATTGGCTTTACCGCCTAATTTGGAAGGAGTGTATAATTTGTTCCACGTATCCATGCTCAGGAAATATGTCAAAGATCTAGATGAGATAATAGCTCTTGAACCGCTTGAAGTACAACCGAATCTTACAACAATTGAAAAGCTAATGAAGATTGTGGGTACTAAAGAAAAGACTTTGAGAAGTAAAGTGATCAGATATGTAAGGGTCCAGTGGACGAATCAGACCGAGCGTGAAGCCACCTGTGAGCTAGAGGAGGACATGAGATCCAGATATACCGAGCTTGTCCTATAATCTAGGTAAACTTTCAAGGATGAAAGTTCTTTTAAGGAGGGGAGAGATGTAACATACGGATTAAATGAACATAAGTGAACTATAAGATGATATAAGATAAGAGGAAGATCAAAAGATGAGTTAAGTGAGTTTAATTTGAGTTTGGATTTACATTTGTTGAAGATGCGCATGTTTGCAATTTTCATCAGATCCAACACCAGCTTTTGGAAGGAGTACGCCACCGGCGTAGAATGCCACAGTGACAAATTCTCTTATGCTGGACTCAAATGCCAAAATGGGCGTGTGTGTGTCTGTCAGCATTTATTTTGATCAGAAGCGTTATTATCTAACACTGGAGTTAACTATTGCCGACATTGTCTTGGGTTTTGCCGACGTATGATGTTCTGAACGACGCGAAGGATTTTTGTTGTACGAACACCACCTCCTGGGGATCCTATGCCATCAGCGTAGGAATTTTATTTGCCAGCGTAGGAGTAAAATTCTATATATATGCGAGCGGTTGACAGATTTCGTTTCTTCGTTTTTTCCTCTTTCCTCTAGAGCATTTGGGGTCTGTTCTTCGTGCTTTGCTTCTTGTGAGGCTTAGGATTGATTCTAGTAAATGTTCTAACCATCTACAACATGCTTTCTATGGATTTATGCATGATTTCTTAGGGTTTTGTTGATGTTCTTAAAGGATTCGTGGGAGAAAAACCCTAGCTTTGGTTGGAATCTGAGTTTATGATTGCGAGATGGGTTTTAGTGATCCAAATCAGTAAGTTTCATCTTTTCGTTGATGGATTTTAATCAAAGTATGATTATACAATCCTTATACGTTCTTCTTGATATGCAAATCTAGGGTTTTGGTGAAATAATTGGTATTTGTGGAGTTTTGTGGAGTTTGATCGGAGTAGACGGTACGGATATCGAAGATTTCTTGTCACTGGAGAATTCATGTCTGATAGGATATATTTATAATGTGTTTATATCTATTGATGTATGTATATATGTTGTAACAGGATATTTGGAGTTTGTGGAATTGTTGTTGGTGTTGAAGTTTAGGTTATCTTTGTTGTTATTGATATTGGATTTGAGAATTTGAGTTGTATTCCTGAATTTGAGAAAAGTATGACCAATCCCTGCATGTTGTTTTTGCTTGTAAGTTTAGTATTGCTTGATTGGTTGTAAGAACAGAACTTCATAATAAACTTAATTCTATCTGGCTTATCAATTGTAAGCCCCAGAAAATTTCAGTAAATAATTCTAAAATAAACATCAAAAGTAAACTCTAAAAATGACTCCAAATTAAAACCGAACTTCAACTAGTCCTAAATCACGAATGAATCCAGAAATTTCTTAATCTTGAGAAAATAAGATTCCATAAAAATAAAATAAGAACTCAACAGTCTTCAAATTCAAAACCACTACGTACGTCAAATTCTATATATATAGCTCTGACTTGTAAAATCGAGTAATATATAACCCGAAAACAAATTATTCAAAAGTAAATAACTATAAACCTTCGGAAATAAAACCCAATTCAAGAATTTTGAAAACGTTAAGAGATATTAAATACTTAAAAAAATAAAATTTTAAAATAAATTTCTCAAATTAAATATGTTGTATAAACATAAAACATCAGTTTCCAAATTAGCAAAGATCTAAACCGAAAAATCACCCGGGAACCCTAAATGGAATACAGTAGTTTAAATCCGGCAATCTCACGCTCTTAACCCTAGAGGCCGAGGTGTAGTTTAAGTGTGTAGAGTAGCTCGTAGTAATATAAGGTCGCTTAAAAATATCATATTAGTAAATTTTTTACCTATTTCGAACCCGTTCAAATACAGACCTTGAAAAGCGTGTCTCGAGGCTTAAGATATCAAAAAATACCATTAATGTCGCATAAGGATTTCAAAAATATCAATTTTATAATTTTTCGATAACTAGAAATATCTGATTTTGCGATTATATTCATATTTCTTTACTACCGGTAATTAACTAGTCTTTTGCACTATTTACTACTATTCATTGCACAATTTTATTATTCTCGTATACCCTTATATTTTTAGATAAATATTTTATATATCATAGAAAGTTTTGTTTTTCAAAAATTTAGTTCGTTTCGGGTTTTTACGGATCAATTTCTGTTTAAAACCCGATACTAAAAATAAAATAAATTAATTTAATAATTGGAAAATATTTGAGAAATATTTTTATTTTAATAAAATAATTTTTTATAATTTTTCGGGTTATAAAAATATCAATTATAGCTCATATTTACGTATGTTGATCATACCGGTAACTTATTTGATAATTTATGAAAATAAATAAATTAATTGTCTTATTTTAATTATGAAAAATCTGCTACAAATTTTTGGAATGCATTTTTTATTTTCTCGTTTTTTTATTTTATTTATTAAGAAAGTACTCTTACAAACCCATACCTTTGTACACCTTTCACCCATCACTTCTTTTTCACTTCAATCTTTCTACACTTCATGTATCACTTCATGGCAGAAATTTTGGCCTCTTTTGCTGCCTTTTGTCCTTTGAAATACCCCCAATTTGATTAAAATAAATCTATTCCAATCCTTCTTTAATAAGTAACACATACACATTAATTACACATTACAATTTCAAGTCAAAAACCAACCAAATTCCTCTCCCTCTCTCTTCCATCTTTCACGCCAGCTTTGGGATGTCCTTGCTGCCCATTTTTTTTTTTTTTTAACTTCATTTAAGTGTCTTAAAACTCCTTCTATCTTTCTCTCTTATTCACACATTAACCCTTTATCATTCTTGCAACTTTTCCTCTCTATTTTTCCTCTTTTTCTCTCTTCATTTTCTCTTGTTCTTACAAGAGAAGCTTGCTGCCCCTATTCTTTGTTGGAGCTCCCACACATATTTCTTCAAGATCCTTTGATAAAACTATTGTCCAAAGCTTCCATAGATGATATAGGTAAAGTATAGTGAGAGTTTCATGCATCAAATGATCTTCCATAAGCTTAAAAGCTAAGGATGATGATGCCAAAATGAAACACTCCTCTTATCCATGATTATTCTCTTGTATTATTATTATTTTCTTGCTAACATTAGTTATATTTTGTAGATCTAACTTTGTAACTTTGATTATATTTATGTTTAGATCTATGGGTTTATAGCTTACTACCATGGATTTCTTTTATATTTATGTTTATATTAAGTGTAGATCTTAGTTTTGAACTCAAATAAAAATGGTGAAATTCGTATCTAGGCAGGACCCATTTTTAAAAACCATTTTCCAAGTGTCAAAATGGAAGTTTTACTTGAAATAATGAAGGCTTAATGGGTATATATCATCAAGACTTCATTTTATATGGTTCAAAGGTGATTTTTAAAGATCATTTTTCAAAACAAAATTCTATTTTCAGATCTAGACAAAGGCATAACTTGAAAACATGTTTTCCAACTCAAAAATGAATTTTTTATTCAAGATATGGAAGGCTCTTAATATAGGATATGTAAGGGATGAATTTTCATAAGCTTAGATGGATTTTATCAAAAGATATATCCAAAAACAAATTTATAAATTCGAATCTCAACCAAGACCAATTTTGGAAACCCATTTTTCAACACCAAAATGAAGGATTTGTTTAAAAAATGTAAGGCTTATGGAATATGTATCAATAGGAGATGTTTTTGATAAGTAAATGATAGATCTACTAATAGAGATTCTTAAAATAGGAAGAGATTACAAAGTATAAAATTTGAGTTTTATCCTAACCTTGTAAAATTCGGATGGTTTCAAGACCATGCCTTAAAAACCATTTTATCAACTCCAAAACTTGTGTTTTATATGAAAAATGAAGAGTATAGGTAATAGATTTCATCAAGTAATTATTTTTATAAGTTAGGATGGGATTTGCTAAGAAAAACATGTAGAACAAGGAGTAGAAATAAAGTAGGAAAATTTGAGTTGTTTGTCATTTTAAGAAACTCGTAATAATGGAGTAATGGCATGAAAACACTTACTTTCCAAACTCAAAATAGAAGTTTTATTAAAGAAATGAAGTCCTTAGTGGTTAGGTATGGTTGAGCCTTAATTTTCTAAGTATCAAATAAGTTTACTTAAAGGAATCACCACAAAAACAATTTTTACAAAATTCGGATTTTGGGATAAACCATATTTAAAAACATGTTTACAAAGTGTAAAATGGGAATTTTTATTGAAAAACAAAGGCCTTAAGGAATATACATAATAAGGATTTAATTTTAACAAGACTAAATAAATTTTGTCAAGGAATTTTTCTAAAAACAAGTGGGAATTATCAAGAATACAAGACTAGCCTTTTTATGTTGGATTTTCATAAAGTCTTACAAGGAAAAAGTTTTCTAAATTTTTTTTTTTATTAAATATCATCAAGAGCATGTACATATATATCTCATGACATATCATTTATGATAGTAACTTGTTTATATTACATGAATACTTGCTTTGGATAGTAGAAACTTCATGAACTTTCACAAAATCAATTTTCTAATTTGGATTTCGCTACTGATCTGAACTGATCAGATCCGTTCGAAGCTTAAAAGTTTTCAAAACTTGAAAATAATATTAGAATTAGATAGGTCTTTCGAAGTAGATAGAAATCAATCATAATTTGCGAAATTCCGAGTTAAAATGACTAACTTATGGTCGTTTTAAGTCGGGACTTCCGCAAATGACGAGAATTACGAATTTGATAGTTTGTATGAGATAGAATGGATTAGTTTTGAGTTGAAATACTCATTTGGGTATTTCTTTCCTTAGGTGACCTTGCTTTGAGGATTCGTTGCCACCCGACTATTACGATTAAAAGACCGGAGTCCAATGGACATGTGAGTTTTCCTCTTATTTTGTTACCTCGTTTGTGCCTGTAGCTAGTTGCATTAGAATTATAGGAATAAGATAAAAACCGATATGAATGGGGATAGGATAGATGATGAGACTATGATGTATGTATGCCAAAGAATATTAAAGCATATCGAAACCATGATTCGATTGGATAACTGCACTATTCATATTATTTCTGTTTATGTGTATGTATTGGTTGGTCACTCTAAAAAATGTATGAATAATTTGACCTAGGCAAAAATAAATTGGTTATGCATCGCATCGGACAAGCTGCATTTGGTAGCGTGCTACTCCTACGCAGGTCGATCGGTATGGTCCGAGGATTTGTTTGGAGAATGAGACTCGATATCAAAGTTCATTCCTAGGGAACTAAAGCGCATCGGGGATGCATCTCATATATGAGCCTAGTCGAGTCGAGTGCTATGAGCTTGGGGGGCTTGGGGACTAGTAGCAGTCGTGTAGACTTTCAATACCATCCTTAACCCAAGATATAGAGGGCGTAAATCCGTTCTAATACGGGTTCCGGTTACCCATACATAATTGTCTGCTCATGTGTTTGTTCATGCATAGTGTAAAGACCCGATCCTCTAAATCCCGAGACTTAGAGTACCGAATCCCAACCACATATAACGTTTTCACATTATATGTAAGGTTGTCCTAAAACTAACAGTTTATGAAAATTGTTTGATCAAAATCACTAAACTTTGTAAAGAACTTTTAAATAAAACAAGATTGCTAACAAAAGCAATCTATACATACATTTACATCATATAAACATCGTTTAGTGCCAATACATGACACTGCAAAAATTACATGTTTTCTCAAAACATGAGAATCCTAAAGGATCTTAAGGTCATTACAAAAAGAAATTGGCTTAACTAACAAACCTTCTATACATAACTTTTCCTTAGCAAAAAGTCTTCTAAAAGTCCCGGGTAATCGGATCCTATTCATCCCACTCGTCCAGAAATCTTTCGAAATCGGACCCATAGCCCAAGTCATCGTAATACTCGTCTCCAATACCTGCAAAGCAGCAAAAGTGAGCCAGAGGCCCAGTACACAATAACCAATGCATAACAAGTCATCCAATTGATGTAATGCATCATAGAACAAGTGGTTATCTTTATTACATTTTCTTTCACAAATCAACAAGAGGGTATTCAAACCCCGATCACACTTCAGGAATCCAGGGATCCTGAGTAACAGCAGCTGCTCAGGGGGTTGATATAAGCAGTCCGAATACTTATATCTCCTATATCTATTTCATGAAGATAATAGCTTCATCTAGGGTTTAAAAGCCGTTGCCCGACTCTACTTAAACTCAGTCCATAACATGAACCTAGTTCACAAGTTCCCATAAACCTTGAACTAAATCATGGTATTTCCCCCTAAGTTTAAGCAAACGTTACACAGATATAATTCCCCCTTATCGGCTACCCATTTAACCAAAAGAATCGCTATTGCATCATAGCGTACCATTGCATCATGGTAAAGTCATTGCATCATGACTTGGTTAAGCGCCTAGCTAACATGTCATTGCATCATGACAGGTTTGCTGCTCCTCGGACCAGATTAAATAGCGTAATAGACATCCAATTCATTCCAATGTTAAGTCGAATCAATTTAGGTCAAATTAGAAATGTCTAGTCCTAGCAAACATTAGACAAGTTATTGCGTACCTGAACCCGTTAGTATATAACTAGGATCTCTCGGTGAAGAACTAACCGAAGAATCCTTAACTGAAATAGAAATATCACAATAATCAACAACTCAATAATTATAGCTTTCATTCTCACAAATATACACAAATTATATCCATATATCACAATTAATTAAAGAAATCCAATTAATTGAATATACAGTCACGAATAAGCATTTAAACATCCTATTATGTCTCAAATCGCTTATTAAATACTTAATTGCTTGAATAACAAACTCTAGAAAATTTTAGAAAAAGTCTTTAAAATTCAAAAACACAGGGGATACGCCGGTACTCAAGGCCGGCGGCGTTGAGCCGGTGTTCAATGTTCAAAAAATTGCACACTGCCAACGCTGGCAGCGTTCAAGGGTACGTCAGCCTTTGTACCTTACGCCGGCGGCCTTGAGCCGGCGTAGAATCCAAAACCAAAGTTTTCAAAAACATACAGAGAGGTGTAAGCCGGCCGCTTACATAAGTACGCGAGCAGCCTTCACATGTACGCCGGCGGCCTTGATTCCCAGAAGCCAGCGTACAATATGGAAGAAAGAATGCCGGCTGACTTCCCCAGCGAAAGCCGGCGGCGTTCAGTCGGCTTTAAGAAATTTGATTCTGTGAACTATCAACACCGCCTCTACACCGCGGCGTAGAAACTCAAATTGCCGGCATACGTTCTGAAGAACAGACGCTGGCAAATCCTTAGCATAAAAGCCGGCGGCGTAACAAACGGCGTTAGGAAAATCGATTCTGTGGGCTTTCTACACCGTCTCTACACCGGCGACGTAGAATCCCCAGATGCCGGCGTACGTTTTGAAAACAAGCTTAAACGTGAAACTCAAATCCCCTGTTTTTCAACTTTGCAAAATTATATCTTAATACACTTTAAACCTTCCTCCACTACATTTCCAACATCATATACTCACTCATATCTATACTACTCAATTCTAGCAATTCAAAGCATGAATTCAACATCATTAAACACTTCAAAAACCTACTTCCATCAATTCTAAATTCTCCTACACAAATCCTTTTTAACAACTTCCCAACACTTCATATTACCTTAACCATACATACACAACCTCACACACTCACAAGCTCATCCCAAACATGAACAAACTATTTAGATCATCTTAAACTCAATTCATCCAATAATCCATACAACTACTTCAAGAAAGGAAAATAAAACAACACAACAACCTTAACTAAATTAATTCAAGTATATATATATATATATACCTTGTCTTGAGAAAACTTTGATTCTTAAAACTTGATATAGGCCTTGTCTTGAGCTTGGAATGGAATTGAAAGAAGAAGAAGAAAGGAAAGAAAGAAGAAGCAAAAATTCGTATAAAATATTAGGGCTGCAAAAGGAAGCTCAAATAAGCTTAATTATGCATAAAACATATTCCAAATTTACCCCTTAATGCATACTTTAACTTAGGTTGCATTTGGCATGAATTTGAACTTCATTTGGGCTTATATTTGGGCAATAATGCTATCTTAAATAAAGGAAACTCTATCAATTAACCTTTAACAAAAATTGAAGTTGATTTATAAATCTAACTTAACTTAACCTCTTTAATGTATAAAAGACAACATTAATAATTTCATTACATACTCATTAATGCATTAGAACAAAATATTAATGTCAACATATACATATGAAAAAAAAAATCATATATCTTAAACTACTAACAACATAACCATACTCAATCAATTCAACACTTTAAAATAAATAATTAAACACATGAAATTTGAATAAAATTAAAATCTAGGTCATTTCACATAGCATATGGATAATTTATAACTTGCTTGTTATGGTATGAAATTAAGGGAATTCTCACTAAGCTAGTGTAGCTTATACCCCAATAGATGTTTGAATAAACAGATTGTCGAGAGAATGCTACCTCGGGACCGAGATGGTTGGAGCCGAATATGACTTCGGGATTCCAACAGGAAGTAAGAATACTTGAAGATTTTAACTAGGTCTTGTGAATTGCTTTGTAATAGTTTTATGTAGTGAAATCTTTTGATGAATTGTAATTGAAGTATAGTGAATTGCATTTCCTTTACATTGTTACTCAAGTTGTATCAATATAAAATGTATCACTCCGATGTGTCTCCTCCATGTGTTAGACGCCTTGTACATAGTATGAAAGCCTTCGTATGACTGAGGTGGTCATTCCTAGGCTTTAATATTGTGTACAGCGGACTACCACGTTTACGGTACCCTTTAGGGTGTGACAATAATTGTCTGCTTGGTTGTGCTTAGCTTTGACCAGTAAAAACCTAGCAGTTAGTGATACTGGTGAAGCACCCTGATGATCTTAGTGTGAGGTTATCCCTAGTAGACTTGTGTTTTGATATAATTCCGATATAATTAAGGGAAACGAGGATATTGGGGGAGTACCCACTCATCCATATATGTATATAATTACCATTTTTTCAAAGAGTTGGTTGTTTTTCAAAAGGAATCTGAGTCACTTTGATTTTGGGACTAGAGTATACATAGTTCTGAACTGTGTTGATTTGCTGACTATAAAAAGATAACAAACTGATTGCTTGCATTAGACTAGGTGCATTTGATATATATTCCTGTTCCGTGTGCATTTGTATTTGCTTTTATGTATTACAGTTATCATACTGAGCTTCATAGCTCACTTTGAGGCTTAGATTTGCAGTTTACAGGTTCAAGGAAGAAGAGGAGTGTTTAGATATATTAAAGACTTGATTTTGCTGCATTTTGCTTATTATTATGTTTTATGAACAACTATTGGATCGTTTGTTGTTGGAAGACTTAGTTTTAAATGAAGGATTTCTCTTGTAGACAATTTCACTTGTTATGTTGGATAATTGGCGTGTGGATATGCCAACTAGGGTGTTTGTTTGTTAAATAGGAATGCTATAAAGTTTTCTTGTGTTTCAGATTATACAGGTTGTATTGAGTATCCTATGAGATACCTTATGTGTGTATTTATAGGTGATATTTGTATATTCATAGACATTGGAGCCTTAGCGTATCCTATTCAAGAGAGGACGCGTGGCGGGTTATAATACCTTATTTTATGGCATTACAGTAGTTTTATAGGTAGCTGTAATAGTGGATGGGTATTATGTTGTAGGTTTGTACAATATGACCATTTTCTTTATAGCAGCTACACAAGTGGTAGTGATGCTTCACTTCTCGATGGCTCAAAAGCATTATCCATTGCTTAATAGCAATAATATATGTTCTAACGCACTTTTTAGACCCTTGCAAATTGTCCAAAGGGCCATTCAATTCAAAACCAAAAACCTAGCAAGCTTAGAAAGCAATCTTGTCTCTACTAAAGTACTTTTTAATACAAGAATACTATAAATATTTCATTGTAAATATTCACCACCACCTATCTACTCTAATTTTAGAAACCATAGCCACATTCTCCTGTTGAGCTGAAGTGAAAGTGGAATTCTAGTGTTTATCATGACACGAGTTTGAGATTATATAGGTTATATTGAAGTGTTGTAGGTGCGTGTAATAGTGGATGGGCATTATGATGTAGGTTTGACGATGATTTTCACTGCAGGCTTTATGTCTCGCGATAATGTTAGGTATAATAATGAAGTGTAGCAGCAACACTGACAATACGTTTAACAAAAAAAAAAAATAATAATAATAATAATTAATAAAACAAAAGAAAAAAATAGTGATGCCAGTTCATGTGGTGATAGTAATGTGCACAATGGGATGATGTTGGTGATGGTAGGATGTTTCTTAAGGTGAAAGCAGTGTTGTTAATTGTCATACGATGCTGTAATGGAGGCTTGTTAAAAAAGTTAGGGGATGGACGATGGAACCAAAGGGGTAAACTTACCTTATTGAAGTTGATTATGAATCATCTGCGAAAAATGATTATTTGATACGACAAAATTCATGAGTGAGGTGTTGTAAAATTAACCATTAAAGGCAAACACTGAAAAACCTCTTTCAAAAAAATTTAAAAAGAAAAATGTGAAACGGCAATGTGAAAAAAGGAAATGTTGATTGTAATGCTATCAAGTTATTTCATTAAAGTAAACAAATTATTTCAAACTTATTTGGAAAATATTTTTCATTTATTAACAAGCTCTTTAAGCACCTGCCATAATTATCTTAATAAAAAGAAAGGCTTTTCACTATTTTATTCATCCAAATTACTTTTCGATTTCATTATTTCACATTGGCTACTCAGATTTTGTGCAATTATTTCAAGACAGATTATCTCAAATTCGTATCAGGTTCGATTCTTGACTTGTTTATCGGATTATGTTGGTACATCATTCATCCTTTGAGTTATTGTGATATTTTTAACAAGTTGATGATATTCAGAACTATGGTGACTGTGGTAGTTTGATGTAATTCCAATAAGCATAATCTTGTTTTTTAATGGAACCAAAGAATTAGCCTTTTATTTTGTTTTTTCAAAATTTACAATTACTGGCTGAAATTTTCATTTAATTTTTCTAATATATGCCTTCTATTATATATTTCCTAAGGGTTTCTTCTGCACAATCAGCTTCTTTTGTTTCTCTCTATGCTTTTCATCAATCCTTTATAAAGCGATTAAATTGAACTTATCATGTGTGTTCTGCATTTTTTCAAGCAAACTTTTGGGCGTTAGAACTATTTATACATCAACAATTATATATATGTAATATACCACATTGTCCTTGATAATTTACCGTTAGGAATTGACTTCACTTGTATAAACCTCGATTAGTATTAGCTTAATCAGTTCATATGTCGAATAACGATATGAAAGGTTTTCTGTTAAACTTTGATAAATGTTATTTCTACTTTAGTTAAAAGATACATACATCATTATTGAACGACTTAATAAATTGAATATTTAAAATATCAAAGTGTTCTTCAGATTCATAATCAAGCCTCTCACTAAGAAATTTCACCGATTAATGAATGTGGATCCTTCGACAAAAGTTAAATCTACTAATTTATATAATTTGCAAATAAACGTACCCATAATTAATATTAGTTTGATAAACTGCCTAACTTAGACTTTATTCTATTGTGTATTATTAACAAAAGGATCTCGAACATCCATTTGAATTTGCTCGATTAAGGATTGGTTTTGATTTTTCCTTTTTTCTTTTTTTTTTTTTTTTTTTTTTGAAAGAAACAAATTAAACGGAAGTGATAAAAATAGTTAACCAAGCCGTGTACCTTGGTAATTATCTCCAAGCCCGAATTTCTTGTAATTTTACTAGATTTATGTTATAGTAGGTAATTATTATTAGCTCAAGAAATTGTAGAGTTTTAAGTCACTTGAGTTTATTCTAATTGTATAACCTCTGATCTTGTTCGATCTTTTCGTATTATCTTGTTGCGTTTGATTTCCATTAAAAGATGAAGATAAGATGAAATAGCCAATTTATTGTATCTAAGGGTAATTTGTATCCTAGGGACGAAAAATTAAACGAATTTTTAAGTCCTTTTCCCTGAAATAAACTTTTCATAATTGTCCAAACAAAGTTAACCACGTCAGTTTTATTATGAGTTTAATCTGTTTGGATTGTTGTTTAGGTATGATATGGATAAAAAAATGATAATTTTATATAAACTGATCAAACCGAACCAATATTGATCTAATATAGACAAAAATGTCCTTCAGCAAGATTTTTCTGTGTTCTAATTTACATGTTCGAATTTGCAGAAGCAAAGTTACTCATGGGTATCCGTCACTTACTGATGATCAAGTATTTCTAATAACCTTTATCTTCACAGTATATTTCGGTCCTGATATGAAAAAAGAACCTATAATTTCAGTTTCAGAGAGAGTATACCATCAGCTACCACCATATGAATGATGACTTAACTTCCTCTAACATTCGAATAACAGAACTGGAACGTATCTTTTGCTATATATTAAGGAAAGCAGACGAAGTTCTTCGAATCAAATTATTTACGTTACATTCCTACCTCTATGGGTATTTCCCTGAGCACTTGAAACAAAAATATCATTATTTTAGCCATTTTTACCCTTCCCGCCTGCACCCCTATGTACACTTTAATGTTGTAAACATAGCGTTTGTCCACAACCCCAATATTTTTCATATTAACAAAAACGTATTAGAAAGATTTAGGAATTTAAGTAGACTTCAGAATCTTGCTCTGGACAGGAATGCTGTCCTGTCATACAATTTTATAGATTATGATGTTTTTAATCCATGCCACTTCAAGTCGCTCAGCCAATAGAACAAAGTCATCAGCCTCCAAAACCCCAAAGCAATAATAATCATGGGAGGCGAGGACGTAAGCCCAACAACTCCAGTTTGGTATCAAACGATAATGTGCTTCCTGCGGCGGCACAATCTCCTGGGATGGTGTCAGGGGATAACAGTAGTAGGGTATTAGTGCAAGCTTGCCGTGCTCGAATAACCCTTTGATGAGAAGACGTCGGAAATTCAAGAAGGGAAAGAAGTTCTTCCATCCTCGACAAATTTTCCATCAGGCAAAGAGGAAATTCCAACAAATAGTATCATAACTGAAAGCAAAACAGGAATTGGGTTCACAAGGAACACGGCAACGGTTGGACCTGTTGTGCCTTCAGGATTGATTGACGGTGCGAAATCGGAAGATTTACACAGTTTTCGCTTCTCGCATCCTGGATTTAACTACGGCGGATGTAAGTTCTTCATTTCTTTTATAACTCTTTTCATGTCCTTCATATAATCATGAGATTAGATTTTTTTTCTTTCCCCTTCTAAAAGAGAGAAATAACTTCGTAGTGTAGTGATGTGCTCCAAATTTGAATTTTGAAATAATGCGTTTTATGGTTGTTTTGTAGGAAATAAAAATAAATATTTAACCTTTCAAATGATCTTTCATATTTGTATGATACATTTAATATTTACTACAGATGCGTCTTTTTTTTTTTTTTTAGGCACTTAATTGACAAATACAGAAACATTTTCCACTTTCTGGCACATTGTTAGCTATTTATTTTAAAATCATTCAACACAAAGTTGTTAGTTTTGAGAAGAGAATATTTCTTTTTCATGGATTAATTTTGCGTTAGAGGGCTACGAATCAAAGCAAATTGATACATTGAGAAATAAATTTAGCATAAATAAATTGTAGAGAAAATTTTCAAATATGGCATCAAATTTCGTATCAAAATTCAATTTTGTACCTAAATTTTATAATAATCATTTTAATACCCAATCAAACTTTTTGTATCCAATTTTACAACCTCATTAAACCGATTACTCTATTTTTTATTATGAAAGAAGCAATTTATCAATGTTAAACTATGTTAGGAGAAGTAGTGAAAATTCAATAATATGTTATTTAATCTAATTAAGCAAACAGAGTAAAAAATACTAGGAATGTAGTAAAAATAATTGTAAAAAAATTACTTGATATTAAATTAACCATTTCAAAGTTTATGTATCAATATTTTTATGTGAAAGTGAGGTGCCTAATTTAACAATTACCTTAAATTTTGATAAAAATATAAACATGATAAAGAGAGAAAAATTACATGTGTAATGTGTAAAATCTTCAAAGTTTTAAAACATTGAACCCTATTTTTATCTAACGTTTTGTTTAATTTATAATATCTTGCTCCTTTGCCCTCTTCTCCACCTCTTAAATATTTCCAACAAAAGCATTTTGAATGATGTCTTATATGTTTAGGGTACTAATCATTTTTTTATAACAAATAGCAAATTTGAAAATAATTATAACTTCAGCATTCCATCTTAATGCTTGTTTATTCATTCATTAGGGTATGAACCACTTATTCAAGAACCCGAATCAATACAACTCAGTTTGTTCCATTCATATATAACCAAAATAAGCAATATAAATCAAGAATTATTTTCAAATCAACCTAGCTACATATAGTTATTATTTACAAATGAAAGATCACTTTTTTTTTTTTTTTTTGCCCTTTCCCATTTAGATCGACAAAAACATGGAAATAATTAACGTATATTTAAATAAAAGATTGAAAGAAATAAGATGGCCTTGAACTTGTGGTAGCTTTTTAAAGTTGCACATATCTTTTACGCTTTTGTTAATACGATTACGATCGTCAACTTGCCTGTTTTAGCCAAAAATAAAAATAAAAATAAAAATAAAAAATAAGCTTGGTTGTGGATATTAAAAAACGCTATCGAAAATAGGCTCAAGCAAAATCCCCTTTCACACACACAAATATTATTTTGACAAAGGTTTCATCAAAATTATAATTATTGAAATATTAAATTTAATGATATCTGGTGCAAATCAACATTGCCAGTGAAACTATGATGGATATAATTTATATTTTTTCTATTATTAATCCACTAAATTCATTATGGATCTTATCATTTCATTGGAAATTGCTTTTGGATGCAGTGGGGGTTCAAGTCCGGGAAGATGAACAGGTGCTTATTCAGAAGTGCACTGGAGTCTTCAAACAAACTAGCAACGTTGGACCATCTTCTTCATCTTAGCTACCTGGAGTAGTGGAGATGCAGCACTTTCTTTAGTGGCATGGGGGGGAGTCATAGAAGGTGTTATGAAAAGACGATTCTTCTTGAGAATAATAATAAATGTTGCTGATGGACGCTCTTCCAATTGTATTAAATTATAAATTTATAAATCCAAAGAAATTTAATGATTAAGCTAGGCAAATATATTTATCTTATACAATATAAATTTTAGTGAGTGTCGTCTTTAAGATCTTGAAAACAAGTATTAATATTATTATTTTTCCACTATCTAGACCAAATCTTGATGTAAGATTAATAATTTAAACTAGTAATCTGACGGACCCTAAGATTAATTATAATTGCTCTTAATATATGAATTCAATCAAAAAACATATATTTCATCTTGATCTACCTTAAACCATAGTTTCCTTATAATAAAATACCGATCAACAAATTGTTTATGGTTTGCACTATAGAAATTCTCAATTAAATTAATTACTTAGTTGAGTTAATTAATTCATAACCTTACATGAGATAGTGGAGATTTTTCCCTCACTAACGCATATAAGATTGTATTAAAGTTCATAAATCCCAAATAAAGATTTAATTGTGTAGAAAATTGAACTTTTCCCTACCTCTAGGCAAAACATACAATTTCTCTATTCATGAAGATCTATCATATTAGTTGAACCTCTTTCTATCTAGAAAGAATCATATATGCAATTAATTTAAGCGCATAAATTAATCATGAGATATTCAATATACATGAATTGATACAAAGACGTAAACTTTTTATTAGTAAATAAACAATTCAATCACATGGTTTAAGGTTTCACAAGATATAGTGTCACGCCCCAACGGGTACCCTAAACGTGACAGCTCACCGTATGCAATATTAAAACTTAAAATGACTACCTCAATTACTCAAAAGTTTCCATATCGGTACAAGGCGTACGTTCACATCAAAGGGAGACCGGTAAAGTAATTCATTTTAAGATATTGACAGCGGAACATACAAAATAGCACTTAATATAATTCATAGAAACATAAAGTCTTACAACTTCTAAGGGCATTCCCCGATAAAATAAATATATATATATATGACAACATGGTTCTACTAAATATAACATAACTAAAGCTAGAAGATTTTAGAAGAAATCTACTCTATAACTTCAAAATAGAATTCCTCCAAAAGCTTCTCAAAATAAGGATTCTACTTGGGGAATCAAGGTGGTCTCGGTGCAAAAGATAATCCTGCAATATCAAAAGTCTATAGGAGTATAAGCATGACTAGCTTAGTGAGATATTCTTTATACAAAAGTACTCAAAACAAGCAGTCAACCAAGTTTATTAATTCAAGCATATGAAATGCAATAACCATATGATCAAACATTACATACGACTATCCGGTTTCGTATACATGATGGATTTACCCCTCCATCGGTGGTTAGGAATGCTTTGAACTGGGCCCCGAACGACCTCCTTAAAGTCTGCGTGCGTCTTGGGATTCCAACGAACCGTACTACTAGTCCCCGGGCTTTCCATACCCAAAGCGATCGATCCGGCTCAGCTACACCTTGAGGCCGTATTCCCCGAACGTCCTAACTCTCAAGATGTAGCTAGGCAGCTTCCCTTCCGGTCCATACTGAGGAGTAGTGGCAAAACTTCGAAATGATATTCTAAGTGATATGCATGAGCAATTTATTATATGGGGATTTCAATATGACATTAAATCGTTTAAAGCGATCAAACAATATTTACACACATAACAATACATACATGGAAACATTTATATCAATCACAAATCAGGTTCCGATATACTTATTGTTCATTGATCGTGCACAACAATTCACATACATAATTTCCCATGATATCCTATATGCATATCAATTTTATCTTTTCCTAACATCTAGTGCTCTATTCTATGAGCACATGCGCGAATACATAAGCGTAAAGGAAACTCACTCGTCCATAGCGACCTAGGAGTCGAAGTAATCCTCGGAGAAGACAAGATCTTGATCCTCGACACCTTAAACAAAAGAAATACCCAATATGAGTATTTTATCCAAGATCTATCTAAATTCTATAATTCTACTTTAGAGAATTCGTAAAAATCGTATGAAATGGAGATTCCAACTTAAAATGGCCATAACTTGCTCATTGTAATTCGGAATTTCGCATATTATATATCGATTTCTACCTACTCGAAAAGATCTATCTATTTCTAAGGTTATTTTTATCAAAAGAAGTTATTCGGATCTCAAAATAGTAACGTACAGATTTGATATGAAAATTCCAATTTCAAAACTTAAGTTTTCAAACTTTTCTACATTCAAGGACTTTTGTACAAAATTATAGATATATGTATGGTTGAAAAATCCCTTGAATATATATAGGCTCAAACCATATACATGAATTTAGTGGTGTTGTCTCAACAATATTCTTGTAAAACAATATGTCTTGAAAGTGAGATAAGCTTAAGACTTGTAAAGAAATTAGTTTTAAAAATTTCTTATTTTACTATAAGTAAGCATCTCCTTATTTTAACTCCATTTCTTAAATAAAAGTAATTTTAATCTCTTTTAAATTCCTACTACTTTATTTCTAATGTTTGGAAAACATAGTCTTTCTAAATACTTTATATATTCTATAGCTTTTCTAAAGTTAGATCTTTTTTACGAAATGATCTTACAAGTTAATTTTGAAAAACTTATTTAGACTTTTAGTATTTTAAAGTGTTGGTAGAGAACTTTGATAAAGGAGTTTAAGAAAACTTTTGGTTAAATAAAAAATTAAGTTTAAACAACCTTTCTTATTAGTGGTTTGCAAAGAGAGCATGATAACTTTATTTTCATTGATAAGATACCATATAGTATTCTTACTAAAACTTGAACTTATCTAATTCTTAAAAGTATTTATTAAGATAAAACTCTAAGTCTTTAAGGAAAAATAATTTCTTATGTGACAAAATTTATTTTTAAAGAAATTTATTTTTATTACTTAAGAAAACTCATTTTCATTATGGTTGAGACAATATCAACAAGTTCATGCATGAATAAGAATAAAATAAAAACAACATAATAAGATAAAATATGTAAGAGCATAAAATTAAACTCAAGTATTGGGAACCTTAGCTTCATCAAGGTATCCCGGGACTAAGAATAGGCTAGTCCTTAAAAGAAAAGAAAAGCAAAGAAAGAAAATTGTTTTGAATTGATATGGATAAGTCTAAGACTAGAAAGACTAGTCTTAATAACAACATGAAATAAATAAATTGCATAACTTGAAAGTAAATAAATGATAAATGAGCTTATATGCTCTAAATAAATATATGTACATAATATATATAATACTTTATATATGTTAGATTAGAACAAATAATAATAACAATAACAATAACAACATAATAACATAAAGAAAAGAATAGAACGTGAACAAAAACAAAACATGAATAAATTGTTGCTTCTTTAACTCAATGAGTCTAAGAAACATATACTAAACTCATGTTAAGTTATATGAACATGATGAGTATATGGAAAAAACTTTTATTTAAGGTTTATGTGTTGGTTGAAGAAGAAAAGAATGGGTTGTAGTATTACGTGGGACTTGGTTTTCTAATGAAAAGAGAGAGCTTGGGAGAGATTTTGGAGAGTGATTTTGTGGAGTGATTTTGGAGAGTTTTAGTAAGAAAAAGTTGTGTGAAAGAATGAAGGAGGAAGGGGATTTAAAGATTTTTGGAGTGGAAATTAGATGTAATAAAATAAATTGAAAAAGAAAATAATATGATGAAGGGGAGAGAGATGGCGCCGTTCTAGTACTTATGTTTGGGGGGGGGGGGGGGGGGGGTGGGGGGCTAGAATTAATTATTTTGTTTGTTTTGTAATAAAAGAAGTAATGTGTAAATGTGATGTGATTAAAGTTATGGGGAAGGTAAATTGTAAGGTATAGGCATGGTAGTGTGTAAGAAAGAGTGTAAGAAAAAGTAGAGATAGGTGAATAGTAATGAATAGTAGAAAAGTACTATGAATAGTAGACTAGACAATTAAAATACTGGTAGTAAAGAAAATACGCGTAATTAAGCTATAGCTGATATTTTTAATTATCGAAAAATTCTAAAACTGATATTTTTGAAAACATTATATTTTTACGAACCTATTGGTGTTGTCGAAATATTTTTGCTATCCGGTGCTCCGAGGCACGGTTTTTGAAAACTGATCCCGATCGGATCCGAGGGACACTAGAAAATTACGAATCTGATATTTTTAAGCTTTCCTATATTATTACGAACCATATCCCACAATTATTTCAATTTCGTTTTCTAGGGTTAAAGAACACGGAATTGCCGGATCTAGATACACTAGACTAAACATAAAACTAGGTTAATTTTAGGGTTTCGTTTTGACTTCCAGTTCTTAAGGTTTGCTTATATTATCGAAAAATCTAGGGGCTTACATATAGGGTATACAAATCTACTTTTCTATGGAGTTTACAATAAATACAAAGAATCTAAAGGAATAACAAGTGATCATAATGAAAAGAATAAAACCTTGTAGTTGTTTTATGATATTTGATGATGTTCTAGCAATTTCTCTCTTGAAGTTCATAACTCTACTCTCTTAGAGATTTTAGAATGACTCAGAATGATAAAAAGATCTCTCATTATGAAATAAAGCAAGTATTTATAGTTTTAGAAGCAGGGTGGTTTGCATGACCTCTTGCATGGTTGTGCTTTGGGTCATGCACTCTGGAACAAAGTAGCATTTTGACAATCAAAGCTCTGCATGACCTCTTACATAGGCATACTTGGGGCTATGAATTGTGGAATTCCTTTTTTCTTTTCCGGTCAAATTTCCTCCTTTAATGCTACTCTCTGTACAACTTGTGCAGCAGCTGGAGCACACTTTAAAGATGTATTTTGGTCACTTTTTGCTCTCTAGCACTAGTGTCTGTATAACCATGTTGAAGGTTGTGCAAATGTGAAACTCACCCTTATCTATTGCCAATTTTTGCCTCGTTTTTGCTTTTATCATCCTTAAATATTTCAAATGTCTTCTTTAAACCCTGAAATCAAATATTAAAACTTAAGTATCCTTTTCTTGATAAATTCATATAAAATCTATATAAATTATATCCAATAAGTACTAGAAATAATGACCTTTTGACACTTATCAAAATTCCCCACACTTCATCATTTGCTTGTCCTAAAGCAAACAAAATAAGGACAAAAGAATTTGTTATCAAACATAGCATTCTTTAATTCAGTTAATCCAAAGTGACTCATCCTTGCTTACTGCTCAAACCTACCATAATTGTGCTTGTGCCTGACATAGTATAGTCAAATTTTTAAGATTAATCCAGATAAGTGTTACAAATACGAGAATAAGGAAAAAGCCAGCCTGGCTAGAAGATTATGTTCTTAGTAAATAATACAAACATAGGGCTAAAATAGTAAACAGATTGCATAAAAACAGTTGTATCCAGGGTGTAACTAGTAGGAAGTAGTTACAAACAGTATTTTGTATCACATATCATGCTTGCATGTAAACAGGGAAACAGATCTGGACGACAGCATATAAATACAAGTTTAGCAGAAAAGGGTTTTTACCCCTGCTTTGAGTAAACACGAGTTTAGGAGCTTGAGACTAGCTCGAATGAGTCTCAGTACAACTATCCATCTCTATTACCTGCACAGAACAAATTAACAAAACTCTTGTTAGCGATTGATAGAGTGAATATAGAAATTAGGGTTTCGAAATAGAATAAACAGAGAGCATTAGGGTTAGGAGATATCTGTAATCTCAGTTCAGATTAGAGAGAGAGAGTTCGGTAAAGTGATATAAATACTCGGGTCAAATAACCCGAAGAAGATCCGCGTGCTGTTCGTAGGTGACCCGCGCAACCGACCGACTACAACGTTAACAATTTGGTGCTCTCGTTCGTGATTAGCATGGCTACTAGATCACAAGAAGAGATTGCCAAGTTGCAATCTTTGGTATATTCTATTGCCGAATCCGTCAAAGTGATGCAAGATAAGTTTCAAGAACAGTTTTTGACTAATGCACAAATGCATGAAAATATGCAATCTTTATCAACTTCATTACAATCTTTACATTCTAAAATGGATTCTGTTGATAAAAATCATGCTATGGATTCTACTACTCCTGTTAATGGGACTGCGATGGATAATTCTTTAGTGGATAATATGTTGAAAGGATTAAAATTAGAAATTCCGAAATTTGATGGTGATGATCCTTTGGGCTGGATTTTCAAAACTCAAAAATTTTTCAATTTCCATCATATCCCTGAGGATCAGAGGTTAGTTATAGCCTCATTCGCTTTGGAAGGAAAAGCTTTGAGGTGGTATCAGTGGATGGAACAAAATCATCAGATTTCAACTTGGTCTCAATTTCTTAAATCATTGGAAACTAGATTCGGTCCTTCTGAATATGATGATGTACAAGGAATTTTGGCGAAATTGGTGCAGAAAAATTCTGTTGATGATTATCAATCAGAATTTGAGAGTCTTTCTACTCGTACTGTGGGTTTATCAGATGGGTTTCTGTTAAGTTGTTTTGTTTCTGGTTTAAAACCGACTATTAGGAGAGAAGTTCAGATTGCTAGGCCATCATCGATTACTCATGCTATTTGGTTAGCTAAAATGTTTGAGTCTAAATTTGCTGATTCTGTTTTTTCTCCAAAACCATATTCGGTTCAGAAATTTGTGTCTGGAGGGTCAAATTCTTTGCAATTTGCTAAATCAGCGGTTACTACTCAGAGTTTTAATCAGTCTCAACCTTCTTCATCATCATCTAAACCCACTGTTAATTTTAAAAAGTTGACTCAGGCTGAAATGAATGCTCGGAGGGAACAAGGTCTATGTTACAATTGTGATGAAAAGTTTCATCGAAATCACAAATGTAAAGCTAAATTTCTTTTGTTAGTTACGGATGAGGATGGGGATGGATTAGACAGATGGATTCCATAGTTCATGAAGAGCTGCCTTCAGATCATTCAGAGGTTCCTATTGATGACTGTACTATCAGTTATCATGCTTGTCAGGTAATACTCTTCCTAGGACTATTCGCTTCCAGGGAATTATTAATCATAAGGCAGTAGCAATATTGGTGGATTCAGGAAGTACGCACAATTTTGTGCAAAGTAGAATGGTTCGACATTTGGGGTTGACTGTAACATCATCTCCACAGTTTAATGTTTTGATTGGGGATGGTACTAAGATGCTTAGTCAAGGAAAATGTCAGGATGTTGATTTTCATATCCAAGGGTTGTGCTTTTCTGATGATTTTTTTGTGTTACCTATTCAAGGTGCTGAAATGGTTTTGGGGGTTCAGTGGTTACAGTCTTTGGGACCAGTAACCATTGATTATAGTCAGTTGACTATGCAGTTTATGCATCAAGGAGTGTTAGTGACATTACAGGGCCAACGAGATGCTTTGACTCAGATCACTCATCATCAATTTCATCGATTGATGAAACGAGACGAAGTAGTGTCTTGTTTTCAATTCTTGGCTCAGGAGGTTGATATTAACACATATGAGACTACCACCAACAATCAAGATTTAGACATCTTGTTGGGCAGATTCTCTCAGGTGTTTGAAGCACCTTCATCATTGCCACCCCTTCGAGATATTCAGCATCAGATACATATTGAGAGTGGAAAGGGACCAGTGAATGTCAAGGCTTATCGATATCCTCATTTTCAGAAGACTGAAATTGAGAAGCAGGTTACTGAGATGCTTCAACAAGGTATTATACAGCATAGTACTAGTCCTTATTCTTCCCCAGTGTTATTGGTGAAGAAAAAGGATGGTACATGGAGATTTTGTATCGATTATCGCGCTTTGAATCATGTTACCATAAAGGATCAGTTTCCCATTCCTACTATTGATGAGCTCTTGGATGAGTTATATGGGGCTTCTGTGTTTTCCAAATTGGATTTACGAGCTGGATACCATCAGATCAGAATGCATCCTAGAGACATTGAGAAGACAGCATTTAGGACACACGAAGGGCATTATGAATTTTTGGTAATGCCATTCGGACTCAGTAATGCTCCAGCTACTTTTCAGAGTATCATGAATAAAATTTTCAGATCTTTTCTTCGAAAATTTGTTATTGTGTTTTTTGATGATATTTTAGTATACAGTAGATCTATGACAGATCATATTGATCACTTGGGTCAGGTGCTTCAAATTTTGTTGGATCATTCTTTTTATTTGAAACGATCCAAATGCCAATTTGGCCAGTCTTCTATAGAGTATTTAGGACATATTGTTCTTTCAAGGTGTACAACCTGAGGCAAAGAAAATTGAAGCTGTTACTAATTGGCCTCTTCCAACTTCAGTTAAGCAACTTAGGGCTTTTCTGGGATTATCTGGTTATTATCGCAGGTTTATCAGAGGCTATGCTGCTATTGCAAGTCCTTTGACAGATTTATTACAGAAGGATGCTTTTCAATGGAGTGATGCTGCTTTGACAGCCTTTGAGACACTTAAAGGTGCTTTGGTTTCAGCTCCTATTTTGGCTTTGCCAAATTTCAAGGAGACTTTTATAATTGAAACTGATGCTTCAGGATTAGGTGTGGGTGCTGTTTTGTTACAACAAAATCATCCTGTTGCATTTTTTAGCAAAAAGATGCCTATTCATTTAAGGAAGGCTTCTGCCTATGTTCGGGAACTGTATGCTATTGTAGCAGCTGTGAGGAAGTGGAGACAATATGTGTTAGGTTCGCATTTTATCATTAAGACTGATCATTGTAGTCTTAAAGAAATTTTAACTCAAGTCATTCAGACTCCAGAGCAACAAAAGTATTTGTCCAAATTGATGGGCTATGATTATACTATATTGTATAAAGCTGGAGTGGAGAATAGAGTTGCTGATGCTCTGTCGAGACAATTTTCTGAGGATGGAACTTATATGGCTTGGTCTGGGCCAACATTTTCTATTATTCATACTTTGAAGGCTGAGTATCAACATTTGCAAGCTTTTTGTGACTTAATTTCTGCCATGAAGGAAGGGAAGCCAATCAGATATAACTTGACATGGAGGAATGGATTGTTATACTATGATTCTCGCATTTTTTTGGTGCCTCAGTCTACTCTCATTCCTCATTTGATGTCAGAGTTTCATGTTTCTCCTTCCTCAGGACATTTTGGTTGTTTGAAGACTTTCCGTAGATTATCTTCAGAATTTTTTTGGGAAGGTATGAGAGCTATGGTGGAACAATTTGTTCGAACTTGTGACATTTGTCAACAAGTCAAATATTCCACTAGACATCCTGCTGGATTACTTCATCCTTTACCAATTCCAGAACAAATTTGGGAAGATGTAAGCATGGATTTCGTTACTTCTCTTCCCAAATCTCAAGGGTTTACAGTGATATTAGTGGTAGTGGATAGGCTCTCTAAATATTGTCATTTAGGAGCCTTGGATACTCACTACACTGCTTCTAAGGTAGCTGCTCTATTTGTGCAGATGGTGGTTAAATTACATGGTTTTCCTCGATCTATTGTTTCAGATCGGGATGCCATTTTTATGAGCCGTTTTTGGAAGGATCTGTTCTCTTTAAGTGGAACAAAATTGTTGACTAGCAGTGCCTATCACCCTCAAAGTGATGGTCAGACCGAGGTCATGAACAGGACTTTGCAGCAATATTTACGATGTTATACAATGGATTGTCCTACAAGATGGGTTTCCTTGCTCCCTTGGGCTGAGTATGCTTACAACACATCTTTTCATGAAGGAGCTGGTGTTACACCTTTTCAGGTGGTTTATGGCAGACATCCTCCTACTATTGCAGCTTATATGAGAGGTGCTTCTAAGTTGGATGCAATAGATCAGGAATTAGTATTGCGATGAGCTTTTGACTAAATTGAAAGCTAATTTAGTCAAGGCACAGCAGAGAATGAAATTTTATGCAGATCAAGCAAGGACAGATATGGTGCTTCAAGTGGGTGACTTGGTTTATGTGAAACTACAGCCTCATCGGCAAATTTCAGTTTCCTTAGACAAGACTCATAAACTGTCTAAGAGGTTTTATGGTCCTTTTGAAATTCTCAAAAGGATTGGTTCTTGTGCTTATCAACTGAAATTACCTCCGAATTCCAAGATTCATGATGTATTTCATATTTCCTTACTGAAGAAAGCCAGGGGTACTCCTGAAGTTTCTCTTGAGTTACCACCAGAAGCTGTAAATAACCAGCCTTTGATTAAGCCGTTGGTTATTTTAAACACCAGGGTTATTTTGAGGGATAATCGACCGATTAAGCAAGTTTTGGTCCAGTGGCAGGGGTTACTGCCAGAGGACACGTCATGGGAAGATTGGAATATATTTGTACAGCTTTATCCAGATTTTAACCTTGAGGACAAGGTTCTTTTTCCAGATGGGGAGCCATTTGTTACAAACACGAGAATAAGGAAAAAGCCAGCCTGGCTAGAAGATTATGTTCTTAGTAAATAATACAAACATAGGGCTAAAATAGTAAACAGATTGCATAAAAACAGTTGTATCCAGGGTGTAACTAGTAGGAAGTAGTTACAAACAGTATTTTGTATCACATATCATGCTTGCATGTAAACAGGGAAACAGATCTGGACAGCATATAAATACAAGTTTAGCAGAAAAGGGTTTTTACCCCTGCTTTGAGTAAACACGAGTTTAGGAGCTTGAGACTAGCTCGAATGAGTCTCAGTACAACTATCCATCTCTATTACCTGCACAGAACAAATTAACAAAACTCTTGTTAGCGATTGATAGAGTGAATATAGAAATTAGGGTTTCGAAATAGAAATAAACAGAGAGCATTAGGGTTAGGAGATACGTATCTGTAATCTCAGTTCAGATTAGAGAGAGAGAGTTCGGTAAAGTGATATAAATACTCGGGTCAAATAACCCGAAGAAGATCCGCGTGCTGTCCGAAGTTGACCCGCGCAACCGACCGACTACAACGTTAACAATAAGTCAAACTATTACTCTCATTATTTTAATAATCGCTTCCAAAGTCATAAAGGAGACGCAAAGTCAAACAAAACAAAAGCAGCTTAGTCACATCTAACCACTTACAAGAAAATATATAAACCATTCAACTGCCTCTCTAAGCACAGCAACCTAAAATGAACCTACATGACATCCATCATTCCCCTGGATTATTTTTATCTTTTTCTTAAATCTCTCCAAAAATTTTCAAATTCCTTCCTTTTTTTTTTTTTTTTTTTTGCACATATATTTCTTTAAGTTGCATGAGTTGACAATGGGGTCATATCTCTCTCTTCTAAGGGTCCAAGGCCTACCCACATCAATCCTATTTTTCATTTTAGCTTTATTTTCCCACATTCACAATGAGGCCAAACTTCGTTCTTCTGGGGACTAAGGCCCGCCCATATCAATCGAGTTTTCTTTCTTTCTTTTCTTTTGCTTTTTTGGCTTTTGTTAATAGTAAGGTCAGACTTTACTCTTCTGAGGGGCCAAAGCCACACATACTAACTAAGCCTTTTTATATTATCAATTAACCACAACAATTAATTGATTTTCAAAGAGATTGTTTTAAGAAGAATCACCAAGTGATAAACTTCATATTCCCTCTTACAAGAGGTTAGAAGAGCTCTCAAAATTTTTGAAAAGTAAATATATTAATTAGCAACTTAGGAATATAACCATTTAACTTTAAACTAAGGGTTTTGATCTCTCTACGACTCTAGATTCAGTGAATAATAGCAAGTAAATTTGCCCTACTTAGATTCCGTCCTAAAACTTTAACTAAGCATACCATGTTCAAAATAGGTGAGTAAGCACACAAAGTCACTTTTTTTTTTCTTTTACTTTAGAATGCTAATTCTAGAAAAGAATAAGTATAATTTCTAGATCCTTATCTGTCATGCCCCAAAGGGTACCATAAACGTGACAGTCCATCTTGGACAATATTAAAAGCTAAGAATGACTACCTTAGTTATGCGAAGGCTTCTATATCATGCATAAAGCATGCATCACAAACTAGGGAACGCATCAGGGTAGCGCAATTTATATTGATAACAATTAAGTAATAAGGTAAGAGTAATACTTATCATTAAACATAAAGTGTAAACCGCGAGAATTCTTCATAAACAGTAAAAATAGATAGAAATATAAATATAGAAATAAATTATTACTATTGAAATCAACAAAGGTTTTAGAATAAAACTACGAGTAGTAATGAGCCTATATATAGTTTTAAACCCTAAAACAAAGATTCTTAGATAATGCTAAATACTACTAATAACATTTCATAGAGGGTATCGAAAACTCAAGATATAAAAATAATTTGGCTAAGATATTAAGTGAGATAAAGAATAAACAACCAATTACGCTTATAAATAGAAAACAATAACCTAAAGATAAACCGTTAAGGTTATAAATACACAATAAAAACATAAACAGATCAATAACTGATAATCTAGACTCCAAATAAATATTTGGATCATACCATTATTCTAATTAGAGTATTCTTAAGCTATTGAGCCTAAAACAAACATTGACCTATTAAGCTTAGAAAACCCTAATCGGGTGAGATGAAACCTAAAAATAATTAATCGCGTAAACTTTAAACCTAAAGTTGAACTTAATAACAATCTAAGAAATTTAAAAAACTCTATACAATTTTTGGAGATAAAACTCATGAATAATTGTCATGTTGTACCCTTTTAACTTAATAAACTACCCTAAAACTAAGATAATTATTAACTAACAAATATTATAATACTTTTTCTCTTCAAATTTAGCCATATTACGGTGCAAGTGTGTATGTATATGTGGTTTTGATCTTCTCGGTTTGTGCAAGCTGAAATACTCCCCAATTTGTCCAAATAATACACTTTCAAAATCAACAAAACACACACACACACCAATTAAATGGAGCCAACTAGATGACCTAATTAATGCAGCAAAAAACTTGTTAAAACAGTAAGGAAATGGAGAAAAATCTAGACCAACATCACGTAGAGGAGCCGCCTCATTGTTCTTCTTCTTCTTATATATAAAAGCCTCTTAATTAACAAGCAAATAAAGTTATTAAAATCCCATACTCTCCAGCCTTAAAACCACTTGAATCTATAACTAAAACAACAACAAAATAACCTAAATTCGTTCCATAAACCAACTTACAAGAACAAAAGCAAAACTCCATTAAAACACCTCTTCAAGTTTGGAAAAGAACAAACAAGGTAAGTTAATGTGTTTTAAGTTAGTTCTTTGATTAAACAATGTCCCAAACCGAGTTTTGACCATCTTAGTATCAAAACCAACCCAAGAACGAAGCCTAAAACACCCATATCAAGCTTCCACAAGGTAAATTCAAAAAACCCTAGTTACACTATTTAATTTTGAAATTCAAGGATTATGTGCATGTTATTGTGTTATGAGTTGATATATGTGTGTATATAACATGTAGAAACACTTAGAAAGACTTTAGAAATGATTTTAATGTGTAAAATGGAAGAAAATTGGATTAAACTGATGAGGAAGATGAACAGTGCACGTTTGCCAAATGAGCACAGGTAGAACACGGCGTAGATCTCTCTGTGTACCTTTCGGCTTCAATTCTTGGTTTGAAATCCAGAAAAGCATGGTATGGTACACAGCCGTGTACCTTACAGTTTCCTTAACAAAATAAATGTATTTTTTTAATTAAATTTGCTTAACCCAGATATATTTATTAATATTATTGTTCATATTATGATTATTATTTTTATTATTAATATTATGATTATATTGTTGTTAATGTTATTGTAAACCCTGGGAATTTTTCACATTAGTACACGACCTTACAATAGATTGTATGAACTAGATAATAGATTTAGATTCTAATTAAAAAGTCTAAGAATAGATCAATATCTAGAATTTGATTAGATAAAGGATTTAGAATTTGAATAAAGAATTTCTTCAAGATCCGAAACTTGATATACAAATAGATTTAAAGAGGAAAATATAAATATAGAGATTAAATGATTGTTTTTGATCTCGATAATGATTCGAGATTAGAATAACGAGTAGTAATGAGCTTATATTTAGACTTAAACCATGAATTCAAGAGTCCTAGTTAAAATTAAAAGCTACTAATAGGATTTCACGTGATGTATCAAAACTAAAGATACATATATGGTTTAGCTTCTGTATCAAAAGTGATACTAAATAAATAAGTATTTACGCTTATAAACAAAAATGATGACTCAAAAATGAACCGTTAGGATTATAAATACACAACGAAAATATAAACTGTTGAATAACTCAAAATCTAAACTCCAAACAAATAATCGAATCACACTGTTGTTAAAAATCAAGTTTTCTTAAGCTATTGAAGTCTGAAAAAAAAATTGACCTAATGAGCTTAAGAATTCTTAATCGCGGGAGATAAAATTATACGATAAATAACTACGTATACATAAAACCTAAAGTTGTATTATTTGATAATCTAAGTGTTTTGTATGCTTCTACAAACATATTTTTGTACAAAAAACTTCCAAGTATTAGCTAATTTGTACCCGTATAACTTGTTAAATGATCCTAAAACTAAATTAAAATAATAAACTAGTATATATATATATATATGGCTGCATTTCGGTGGAGAATTCGGAGAAGAAAAGAAGAGCTGAAATCCAACAATAATTCACCAAATTTGTCAAACAAAGCAACCTCCACCCCAATCAATAGTTGCTAGCTCAGCTCCACATTAATTGCAACGAAAACAACAGCCAAAAAGATCAAAAATCGGAGGAGAATTCGGAGGGAAGAAGCAGCCGCAAGTTCCATTCTCCTTCTTCTATATATGTGTATTTAATAACCTTAATGAAGAAACAAACAAACTACATTACCTCTCAAATTTCCAAAACAAATCCACTCTCCACTAGCAACTAAAACTACCTGAATACAGAAAATAAACCGATCAAAACAATCGAGTTCGAATAAAAGGAAAAACAAAACGAAAACCCTTGAATATGAGCTCAAAGGTAAGTTAAGGTAACTTGAGTGATTTTCTTTCAAATATAAGCCTTATAACTGACTTCTAATAATCTTAGAAACGTAATAAACACAACCACGAGCTTCGGATTACATCGGACAAGCTCAAACGAGGTAAAACTCCAAAACCCTAGTTTTACATCCCTAAGATCGAGATCTATATATATATATATATGTTTTAAACGTGTTCAAACGTGTTTTATGTCCTTATTATGATATATAAACACTTAGAAATAGTTTGAGTATGTTTTTAACGTGTAAAATTGGAAGAACATGAATCGGACAGAGGAGGAAGATGATGAACAGTACCAACACTGCCTCAAAGCCGGCAGTGTAACCGCTCAACGCCGGCGGCTTACAAAGATAGCTGGCGGTGTAGAGACGGTTTACACCGATCAGAGGCTACGTAAAATAATTCTTTACGTAAAAGTTAATAAGCAGGCTACCTGGAGATATACGTCGATGGCATATGACCGGCGTATGTTGAAAGCCGACAGCTTTCAAAGCCGGTGCACCTAATGTGAAAAATTTTGCAAATCTAAGTTTACACCGGCACTTGGGTTTGAAGGCCGGTGGCTTTGAGTCGGCGTACAACCAAAGTTTTTCAACCAAATCTTATTCTAAACTGAATCGAAAATATATATATATATATATAATATACCTACTGAGTATATATATATGTGATAATATGAGAATTTATTAGATAGTTAAGTAAATACAAGTATTCAAACATATTTAGATTAATAACTATTATTCATTGAAACCCTAAGATTAAGAAAAGATATTAGGTGTTAATCAAGTTAGTATTAGTCAAATATTTGTTTCAAATAGATAAAATAGATAAGAATGGAAATTGAAATAAGCTAAATTCTTAATTAATATGACTTCTAAAAATAACAAAATAATTACACGAGATAAAATAAAGAAACACGACAACACTAAGTAATAATAAATGAAGATAATTTTCTTTAATGAGATCAGTATAGAATAACACAAAACTAGTAATAGTCAGTACCCAAAACTTAATAAATATCGAGTTTATGACACTAATCACATATAGAAATTTAGTTAATCTATATTGATGGATACTTTATTCATCTTAAATAAGTGACTTTGATACACTAGAGGATCTACCAGCTGATTACTACGACTGAGGTAGTATGAGCAGGTGAGTAATTCAGTCATATTATATAGTTTGTGCTTGTAAGTAGTTGAATATGTAATGCAAAGATAATTAAACAATTGTATTGTTGAAAATATGTTGTGATCTGATTGTATGATTGTTAAGATATCCTTATAAGAGCGATAATGCAATGATTTGATGTTGTAAAGTAGTACAATGATGATTATGTGTAATGTATGGTCACCATAAACTTGGTTAAGAATTATTGACTTAACAAAATAATTTGGACATGCATTGCACGAATTGCATTATTGCATATATATATATTGGGGTGACAGCCTGTTACGTATTAATATTTCGTTTCTCTGTTTACACTTGGTTGTTCTGATGTGTTAGTTCTTCCAAGGTATTCTTTGTTCCGCCGGTTCTACAGGAACTAGTGGCACCGAAGAACACCACCCATAGTATCGCTTTAAAATGATTATACTTAGGGAGTTTCTAAGGGGATTGCAGGAGATGGTCAGTTTAATCAACTATATTCAAAGTGATAACCCTAAAACAAGAAATCGTTGATTCTCCTGTGTACGTAGTCTCTCCTGGGCAGGTGGGTCATGGAGTAATGGTTCTTCAACCCTTAAAAAAGAGAGCGTAAATCTTTTTCCTGTTTGGATTCTAGATCATCCAAGCTTGTATCTGTGCATATGGTTGAGTGCTTGCATTGCATATGATTTGCTAATAACTTGTGTGATGTATGGTATGTCTGGTTATTCATGAGCTGTGGTTTCGCTCATACTCCAACAATCTTTTCAGGTTTACGTTACGACCATGGTTAGTCACTTCCAGGAGTATGGCTCCGTAAGAGCTTAGGAGCTGAAAGTCTACGGTTATATTTTAGTTTCATGGTTATGTACTATTATAATAGATTATTTAGTTGTGTATTTCAGAAGAATTATATGGTTTGTAAAAGTTCTGTAATGTTTATTCACTAAGTTATTTCTTTCATATATTTGTTATTTCTTATCAAGCAACTAAAAAGATCCTGTTGTTTTGAAAACCTGTCATTCTCTGAAGGTAATCTAGTGATAGTATTCAAGTGTAACTTGTTTACTACTACTAGGGTACCCTGGGTGTGACAGTTATTATCATTAATAGTATTACTATTATTATTATTATCAATAATGACATTATTATTATTATTATTATTTTGTTGTTGTTGTTGTTGTTGTTGTTGTTGTTGTTGTTGTTGTTAATAATACTATTATTATGATAATTGTTATTATTATATCGATTATTATGTTATTATTATCATCACTAATGGTTTTATTATTATCATTATTACCTATAATATTATTATGAGTATTACTCTTAATGATATATTATTATTATTATTATTATTATTATTATTATTTTTTATTATTGTGATATGGTAATATTTAGTGTTGTCATTAAAATACTAATTCTTTTAATTAATTTATTATGAAAAAAATATTAGTATTACTAGCAAATTACCTTTAATTATCATTATTATTATTGCTAATATTATTATCATTATTGTTAATATTAGTATACTTTATAAATGAAAATAAAGTATAATAATTGTAAAATACTTATTTTAAACATAAGAATCGAAATTTAAATAGGGTAAATTTTTTAATAATGTGATATCTATACATAACAAAATAATTATATGAAGTAGACCAAGAGAAACACGATGACATTAAACAATAGTAAATAAATACGAGTTACTATAATGGGTAAGATAAAGAACGATATAAAGATAGCAATAATAATAACTATAAAAATATAAGCCTACTAAATACCAATTTTTCAAATACCAGGTAGAAATATAGAAATACCTAACAAGATCAAGACAGCAAAATAAAAATAAATATTAAATAATAATTGATTATCATAAGTGATGGAAATCCAGATACAACATCCAAGGATCCTCTATTTATCCAAGGTAGTCCAGTCACGCGAGCTAAGGCTAAGAGGATACGGGAAGCTTTAGAAGTATTCATTGAAGATACTTGGAAGAAACAAGCTTTGCATGGAGATTTTGTAAAAGAATTGGATCTAGATGAAGACCGGGCCTTTGTGAACATCATCAAGTGTCAAAGGAATGTCAGGAGACCAGCCAAGGAGAAGGCCGGGCAACAAAACCACCGGCTTATCTTTAAGTTATCTTTTATTCTGTAATCGCCAGCTTATCTTTTAAGTTGTCATTTATTTTCGTAACCGTCGGCTTATCTTTTAAGTTATCATTTATTTTCGTAACAACCGGCTTATCTTTTAAGTTATCTTTTATTTTCTATAAATGTTAGTATTTGTCATTTGTAAAAGAACAACTTGAATATTGAGAATACAATTGAGAGAGTTTTCTCTTCTTCTTCTTTAGAGAACTTGTGAACTTATCAAGATCATTTCTTGTGGCGTTCAATCCTACACTTTGGTTCTAATTTGCAATACAAATGTGGGTCAAAGTTTCCTTTTGATCTGATTTAGCTTTCTTAGGGCAATGTTTCCATTAACTTGTGCGGGTTTCAAGTTTAACATACTTGGAGTTCGCATCAGATTTGGTATTAGAGCTAAGCTCTAAATCAGGTTATCTATCTTTAATTTATGTTGTTTAGTTGTTTAATTATTTGTTGTCTGTGTCATCAATTCTAGGGTTTTCATAACAAAAAAAAAAAATTCAATTCCCATCCATTTCTGGTTCCTCATTTCGTCAATTTTCATTCTAAAAGTGTTTGTCAAATTTGATTTGTTTGAGATTGTGATAAAAAAAAAAAAAGAAAGAAATTCGTACAAAAAAAAAGACAAAAAAAATTCTTATAGGCAATTCTTGTTACTTCTTTCATTGTGAAATTGACTCGTTATGTTTTCATAAGTTTTCCATTTGTTCTTAGGTTTTCCTTTGAGAGTCATGAAGGTGTTTTGCTAAGAATCATTGAGTTCAACAAAGGATTTGTGGAGAAAACTATTGAGTGGTAAAAGGCTAGAGAGTATGAGATTAATATCAAGAAAAGCCTGATTGAGTGAAACACAAGAGAAGTGCCATCATCTATTGAGGGTATACACGTGAGTGAGTGGGTGAGGATATTAATCATCTAATTTGAGTTTCTTGCAGGTATCATACAACATGAGTTCTCAATCAAATCTTGAGGATCAAGCGATAGTTGTTGATCCAAAATTGTTCCAGCAGTCAGTGATGCAGTCGTTTGAGAGGCTATTTAGGGTTAATTAAGAATCTAATGAAAGGTGGGAGCGATTGGAGAGTCGGATGGCTGAATTAGAGAGGAGGCCACCACCACATATGCCTATGCCACAACATGGGCAAAGTGGCAGGAGGGTACATGAAGGTTATGGAAATGAAGTGATGGATGAGGTGAGTGATACTGGTGAATTTAGGGGAGGAGTTAGGACACAGGGAAGGAGATTTGAGGGTCGCGTGGATGATGGAGTGGATTGCAATTTGAGGAGTATTAATACGAAGATTCCTTCATTCCAAGGTAAAAACGATCCTGCTGCTTACCTAGAATGGGAAAGGAAAGTGGAGTTGGTGTTTGATTGTCATCAGGACTCAGAGGAGAAAAAGGTAAAACTTGATGCAGTTGAATTTACTGATTATGCACTTATTTGGTGGGATCAATTGGTTTTGAGTAGGCGCAGGAACCTTGAAAGACCCGTTGAAACTTGGGAGGAGATGAAAGGGATTATGAAGGAGAGGTTTGTCCCAAATTCTTATCACATGGAATTATTTAAGAGGTTGCAAAGCCTTACTTAAGGATCCAAGAGTGTGGAAGATTATCACAAAGAAATGGAGATAGCTATGATTCGAGCCAATGTAGAAGAAGACAGAGAAGCAAAAATGGCGAGATTCCTATGTGGCTTAAATCGGGATATAGCTAATGTGGTTGAGTTACACTATTATGTGGAGTTGGAGGACATGGTACACATGGCCATGAAGGTGGAAAAACAACTAAAACACAAAAGGGAAGCAAGGTATGGCTCTTCTTCTCATTCGATTTCTAATTCTTCTTGGAAATCAAATTGGAGTAAAAGGGAAGACAAATCCTTACCTAAGGATTTTACTAAAGGAAAGGATAAAGATGGCAACAAAGAGAAGGATAAATCCACTTCCCAAAGCATTAAAAATCGTCACATCAAATGCTTTGAAGTGCTTGGGACATGGGCATAGCGCTTCACAATGTCTTAATAGAGATCCATGGTGATGCATGGAGGTGAGGTTGAAACTGAAATTGAACCTAAGAGTGAAAATTCCATGCCTGCATTGGGGATGATAGTGAAATTGAGTATCCAGTTAAGGGAGAGTCATTGGTGATTCAGCGTGCCTTGAGTGTGCAAATCAAGGAAGATGGCAATGAGGAGCAGCGGGATAACATCTTCCATACACGTTGTACGTTAAT
The DNA here is from genome assembly GCA_024138025.1 of Combretum micranthum. Taxonomy (NCBI): domain Eukaryota; kingdom Viridiplantae; phylum Streptophyta; class Magnoliopsida; order Myrtales; family Combretaceae; genus Combretum; species Combretum micranthum. The sequence goes on from JAMXBD010000618.1 coordinate 361,574, forward strand.
AATAAGGTATGTTGCATGATTATAGATAGTGGTAGTTGTATTAATGTGGCAAGTACCTTAATTAGTTGAAAAGTTGAAATTGCCTACTACTAAACACCCTAGGCCATATAAGCTGCAATGGTTGAATGAATGTGGAGAGGTGAGGGTGAATAGGCAAGTGTTGGTTTCTTTCTCCATAGGTAGGTATAAGGATAATGTAGCATGTGATGTTGTTGTTGGGTTTATAGGGTTTTAAAATTATAAAGATCAAATCTTTCGCAGCAGAATTCAAAAAGAAAACCCTAACCCAGTATCCATGTGTATTGATTAGATTAAAACAAAACAAATAGTTTGATTTCATACCTCTAAAAGCTTGAAGCTTGAAACTTGAAACTTGAAATCAATTTGTAGGTCGGATTGTAGGTATCACAAATTCGCAATACCCTCTACGGTATCCACATGAACGAGCACTCTTCAAAAAGATCCTTCACGTGCTAGCGTGATCTAGAATATTTCTAGATAATATTAGGATTTTCACACATGACTCTTCGTGCTTCACTCTTTAGGGTTTGTAGATTTTCTCTGCCGATCTAATGTCGACAGACAAGTCGTTAACCCTATCTTTATGTGCCTTTTATACTAATGTCATTCTCACATGAGTAATAACATTAGTGCCCCTTAATCTAATTAAGGATAATATTTCTTAAAATATAATTCTTGCACATAACAACGTAATAATTTATTATTACTCTCAATAATAATAAATTATTATTCCTACAAGACATTAAATTTAGTCCATGATCATTTAATCTATTATTATTCTTAATAATAATAAATTATTATTCCCACAAGACATTAAATTTAGTCCATGATCCTTTTGACTCGTTCTTTCGTGTGTGACCCTATAGGTTCACTTAATGTTGGCAATTGACCTAAAATAATTTTAGTCAACAAAACAAAAGTGGCCTCTAGCAAGACATTATGTTTACCTAAATTAAGTGAAGATCGGTGATCCGATTTTTACCTAATCCATAACTTATGTCATTAACCTTTTGTCACATGATATCGAGATTAAACATAAGGCATGGATAGTGTCATCCTTATATCGTTCAATCTTATCATTTCTTGATTTCTAAGTAAACTGATAAAAACAAATGAAATTGATCACGCTATCAATTCATTTGAGCACAACCATGCATTTCTCAATCTCACTCATCGAGAGGCCCAGAGATATCTCTCTCATAACGAGAGGGACAAATCCCATCTCAATCACTCAACTTCCTCTACATGATTTACATTATGCCCAATCTCAACCTTTATAATTATCCGGTTAAAGACAACATTTGATTGAGTTGAAACATAATATTCCTCATGTTGAATCCATGGTGATTTTCAGGTCTGAGGATATAATGACATTTTATTTTGAGAATCACTTATGACACTAATCCATTGTAGTGATCTAAAAGCAAGTCAGTCCAGTACATAGTTCTCTAACATGTACCTATGAGTTTGATTTGTATCTCCATACAAATAAACATCCCATGATTATCAATCAAACTTCGCACTAGATTTAATTCATTATTGTTCCCACAATAATGAGCATCCTAGGGCATTTAGAATAATTAAATTATTCACGGATCCTATTATAAAGTAAACATGCAAATAATATAATAAAAATGTTTATGAATGACAGTATCCAGTAATTGGCTTAGGGCACAATCACCAACAGTTTTGCCTATGCATGCGGGGCATATCTTGTTGGGGAGAGCCTGGCAGTATTATCGAAGGGTCATTCATGATGGGTTTCATAATGTTTATTCATTTGCTTTAAATGGTAAAAATGTGAAACTTGCACCAATGTCTCCAAGATAGATTTATGAAGAGCAAAAGAGAATTAAAGAGGCACATGAGCAGAAAAGAAAGAGTGAGATGGAGGAAAATAAAGAAAAAGAGAGTGTGATTGAGAGAGAAAAGACATATAGAAGTGAGAAAAAAGAGGGAAGTGAAAAACAAGTGTGCTTGAGAGATAAAAAGGAGAGGAGTGAGCTTGTTGGATAGAAAAGTGAGGAGTGCAAAGAGAGAAAAGTGAGCATATTTGCAAAAGACAGAGATGTTAAGAGTGCCATGTTCTTGAAACAGCCCATGATTGTACTTATGTACAAGGAGGCTTATTTTAATGCTAACGAACTTAACACATCTTTGTCTAGTGTTGTTTCTCCACTTGTGCAGGAATTTAATGATTTGTTTCCTGAAGATGTTCCATCTGGTTTACCACCTTTGAGAGGAATAGAACATCAAATTGATTTCATTCCTGGTGCTTCCATTCCAAATAGACCAACATACAAATGCAATCCTGAGGAGTCCAAGGAGATTCAAAGACAAGTTGAGGAGCTTATGAGCAAAGGCTATGTGAGGGAAAGCCTTAGTCCATGTGCGGTGCCGGTCCTACTAGTGCCAAGAAGGATGGATCTTGGAGAATGTGTGTCGATTGCCGAGCCATCAATAAAATCACTGTAAAGTATAGACATCCTATCCTTAGGTTAGATGACTTACTTGATGAATTGTATGGCTCATGTTTGTTCTCTAAGATTGACTTAAAAAGTGGATACCATCAAATTAGACTAAGAGAAGGTGATGAATGGAAGACAGCCTTTAAAACAAAATATGGATTATATGAGTGGTTAGTCATGCCATTTGGTTTAATTAACGCACCCAGCACTTTCATGCGTCTTATGAACCATATTTTGCGTGCTTTCATTGGAAAACTTGTTGTGGTCTATTTTGATGACATTCTGGTTTATAGTAAGGGCATTGATGATCATATCCAGCGTTTGCGCTTAGTGTTTAAAGTTTTGAGAAAAGAAAAATTGTTTGCTAACCTCAAGAAGTGTTCTTTTTGCGCTGAACAAGCTGTGTTTCTAGGGTATGTTGTTAGTGCTAAAGGAATCCAAGTTGATGACGAAAAGGTTAGAGCTATTAAAGAATGGCCGAGACCTAAAAATGTTACTGAGGTTAGGAGCTTTCATGGTTTGGCTAGCTTTTACAGGAGGTTTGTGCGTGATTTTAGTAACTTAGCTGCACCATTGACTGAGATTGTAAAAAAGAGTATGGGATTTAAGTGGGCAAGTGAGCAAGAAGAGGCCTTTAATTTACTTAAAGAAAAACTCAGTTTTATACCCATTCTAGCATTACCAAATTTTGATAAAACATTTGAAATTGAATGTGATGCTTCTGGTTGTGGTATTAGAGCTGTTTTGATGCAGGAAAGGAGACCAATTGCTTACTTCAGTGAGAAGTTGAGTGGAGCCACTTTGAACTACCCAACTTATGACAAAGAGCTTTATGCTTTGGTTCGTGCTTTGGAGACTTGGCAGCATTACCTGTGGCCTAAGGAGTTTGTTATTCATACGAATCACGAATCCTTGAAGCATTTGAAAAGCCAACACAAGTTAAACAAAAGACATGCAAAATGGGTAGAGTTTGTTGAGACCTTTCCTTATGTCATTAAGTATAAATAAGGTAAGGAAAATGTAGTGGTTGATGCATTGTCCAGAAGGTATGCCTATCTCTACTTTAGATGCAAAATTGTTGGGATTTAAATACATTAAAGATTTATATGCTTCTGATCTTGATTTTTCTAATGTGTATGAGGCATGTGATAAGGGAGCTTTTGGTAAATTCTATAGGCATGAGGGATATTTGTTTCGATATAAACGATTGTGTGTGCCTAATAGTTCTTTGAGGGAATTGCTTGTGAGGGAGTCTCATGAGGGAGGTTTAATGGGTCATTTTGGGATTAAAAAGGCATTAGATGTATTGAATGATCATTTCTTTTGGCCACATATGAAAAGAGATCTTGAGAAATTGTGTGCAAAATGCATTACTTGCAAACAGGCTAAGTCAAAGGTTTTACCCCATGGTATGTACACACCTTTACCTATACCCAGTGAGCCTTGGGTTGACATATCTATGGATTTTGTTCTAGGTTTGCCTAGGTCTAGAAAAGGAAATGATTCCATTTTTGTGGTTGTTGATAGATTTTCTAAAATGGCACATTTCATTCCTTGCCATAAAACTGATGACACATCTTACATTGCTAATTTGTTCTTTTAGGAAGTTGTGCGCTTGCATGGAGTGCCAAGGAGTATTGTTTCATATCGAGATGCCAAGTTTTTGAGCTATTTCTAGAAGGTCTTGTGGGCAAAGTTGGGCACGAAGTTATTGTTTTCAACTACTTGTCACCCACAAACGAATGGGTAGACGGAGGTTGTTAATAGAACTTTATCTCAGTTGTTGCGTGCTCTCATTCAAAAGAACTTGAAGAATTAGGAAGATTGTTTGCCCCACGTTGAGTTTGCATATAACTGGAGTATGCATTCAGCAACCAAATTTTCACCATTTGAAGTTGTTTGTGGATTTAATCCATTAACTCCTTTGGACTTGATTCCATTACCTGTTGATGAGCAAGCTAGTTTGGATGGTAAAGGAAAAGCTGAGTTAGTCAAGCAAATGCATGAGAAGGTTCGGCATCACATAGAGAGAGACAGAGCAGTATGCCAAGCAAGCCAATAAGGGTCGTAAGAAAGTTATGTTTAAGCCTGGAGATTGGGTGTGGGTGCACATGCGTAAGGAAAGATTCCACAGCAGCGGCGATCAAAATTACATCCAAGGGGAGATGGACCATTCCAAGTGGTTGTCAGAGTCAATGACAATGCTTATAAGTTGGATCTTCCTGAGTATAACGTTAGTGCAACATTCAATGTTTCTGACTTATCTCCTTTTGATGTAGACAAGACTGATTTGAGGACAAATCCTTTTGAGGAGAGGGGGAATAATGGAAATCTAGATGCAACATCCAAGGATCCTCTATTTATCCAAGGTGGTCCAGTCATGCGAGCTAAGGCTAAGAGGATGCGGGAAGCTTTAGGAGTATTCATTGAAGATACTTGGAAGAAACAAGCTTTGCATGGAGATTTTGTGAAAGAATTGGATCTAGATGAAGACTGGGCCTTTGTGAACATTATCCAAGTGTCAAAGAAATGTCAGGAGACTAGCCAAGGAGAAGGCCGGCCAACAAAACCACCGGCTTATCTTTTAAGTTATCTTTTATTTCATAACCCCGGCTTATCTTTTAAGTTATCATTTATTTTCGTAACAGCCGGCTTATCTTTTAAGTTATCATTTATTTTCATAACCGTCAGCTTATCTTTTAAGTTATCTTTTATTCCGCAAGTTATCTTTTATTTTCTATAAATGTTGGTGTTTGTCATTTGTAAAAGAACAACTTGAATATTGAGAATACAATGGAGAGAGTTTTCTCTTCTTCTCCTTTGGAGAACTTGTGAACTTATCAAGATCATTTCTTGTGGCATTCAATCCTACACTTTGGTTCTAGTTTGCAATACAACTGTGTGTCAAAGTTTCCTTTTAATCTGATTTAGCTTTCTTAGGCAATGTTTCCATTAACTTGTGTGAGTTTCAAGTTTAACATACTTGGAGTTCGCATCAACTAGTTAGGATTAAACTGTCGTAGTTCCTTTTATGAAAACTTTTGTGGGATGGTTTCTTTTTAATTCTAGAATTCCTTTTCAAATTAAGTGTCGCAAATTATATATCTATATATATTTTATGAAAAAAATATTTTTGTCAGTTTCTAAAAAATTACCAAATTTAATTTTTTATGTAGAAAATAATTTTTTTCAAAGTGTCAAAATAATTTATACATATACATGTGTTTCATCATATTTATATTTTCATGAACTATATATTTTTATTATCACATAGATTTGATTTAACATTAAGTGAATGAAATGAAAACAAAAAATTTAGACTTACCTGGTATAATAACACAGGTAGTGTAGAATGAATGTAATTCTAGTGTAGGAATGCAGAGTCATGTTCATTAGTCTTGAAGCGAACCTCAATTTTATCCACCTATGAAGGACACGGAAATCCATTTGTGAGAGTAAATCCTAATGTTCTAATGTCATGTTTGGTGCGCAAGAATCGTTCGGAATGGAATGGATTGGAATCGAAGGAATGGAATGGAATGGAATTCATATGGGAATGATACTTTCATTCATTTGTTTTGATACAGACAGGAATGGAATGGATATGAATTAATTTATATTAGAATTTACCAAAAATACCCTTTAAAAAAATAATATAATAAATTTATTTAGGATAAAAAGGTAATTTAAGTAAAAATTGTTAATGGGAGGTGGAATGAAATCACGATTCCACCTTCTTAAAGGCGAAATCAAATTCCACTTAAAAACCGGAATCATCAATTCCAAGGAATAGCGATTGTGCCTTCTTTTGATGTTTCCAAATGCAGGGGAAAAAAATGGAAGCCGAAATCGTGATTCCATTCCTGCATACCAAACAAGCTAGCTTTGTACATGAGGGAGTTTAAGTGATTTCTAGCAAACACATAGTAGAGGCCTCTGTATATACTACTTAGGGTCTGTGTTGGATAGTCTGTTTTTCATTTGTATCTGTATCTTTTTTAATATAATATGTATAAATGTGTTTAATATACTTTTTATATTTTATCTATTTGATCTTTTAATGAGAACTGCCAACTTTTTTTTTATTTGTATCTAATTCTTTATAAATAATTTGTTAGAAAAAGTTTGAAAAAAAGTGTCAGTATCTATAATTTGCCAATAAACAAATAGACCCTAAAGCTTGAGCCAAACATTGCAATAGATAAATCTTTGATTTCAAATTTTAAAGATTAGATTTTGATTTATTACTCTTAAATAAAAAATGAAACTTTTAAATTAGTTATCAATAATTATATATTTTATGTATCCAGGAATATATCATGTTATAAAAAAGTTTTCGTTCTATCCAAATCTGTCTAAAATTGAGATTTGCTTCTTGATTTTTCGAATTTCTTGGCTTAATTTGATCTAGTGATTTCAAAAGCCTTCTATGTTTTTATCTTATACCTTTTCCTTTTTCCTCTTTTGTAATCAAAATTACCTTCCCATATTAATGCATTTCCCTCTTCTACACATTCAATATTACCTTTTCGAATTATATTTTTTATTATTACCTTCCTTATTGTTGCATTTTTAAAAAATTGTATTTTTAATACTAATTTTTTTTTTTTCGTATCATCTCTTTATGTTGCTATAAAAAACACTTCTCCTTAGCCTTAATATTCAATATTTACAACTTATGAGATAAAAAAGGGAAAAACGATAAGCAATTACTAGTTTACAAAACTATATAATCCATTATCTATATGTATTTCAAAACTTTCTTTCTATGTACCTCTTCAATATTAACTATTTATATTACATTTTATAAAAGGCTACTAAATTTTTTCTTTTAATTAACCCTTTTTTTTATACTCTTGCACATCACAAAAAGCCATCTCAGTTTTTTTTATAATTATCATTCATACCTTTTTATATGCTTTTTCTTACTAAAAAAATTATCTTCCTATATAAAAAAATACTATTCATACAACTAAATGGAGATAGTTAACTCTACGACCAATGATATTGTAGCCTTGTAGTATCTTATTGATCTCTCAAGTGAGAGGACCTAGGTTAAATCCCTCTTCTCTAGTTGTAATGGCAAAAAAATAAAAATAAAAATAAAAACTCTACGATATTATTGTATTTTATAGCATAAAATTTACAATACATGTTATATCATTAGAAATATTCTTTAAAAACATTTTACATTATAGGGTGTTCTAACTAATATACCTATTTTAATTTTCTGATGGATAAAAATAAGGTGTTTACAATCACAAATGAGGACACAACTCTACTACACCTCCAATATAATAATGGAAAACAACAATACACGAGAATCCACAATTACTAGCACCAAATCAATGATTCAATACTTCCCTACTTACCTTGGTGTCTTCATACCGCACACTTGACCCTCGTTGCAATGTAAGCTCCTACACCAAGATGATACGCCCCAAATCTAGCTCATTCAATAAAAGGAATAACTTGTATAAAATTTTGGATTAAGGTTTATGCTTGTGTTTAAGGTTTAAGAAGATTTTGGATATAGATGACGCTAGGTTTAAATCCCCCCTTCCCATTGTAATGGCCAAAAAAAAAAAAAAAATCTATGATAACATAGTATTTTATATCATAAAATTTACAATACATCATTACAAATATTCCTTAAAAACATGTACATTGTAGGGTTTTCTAACTAATATACCTATTTTAATGTCCTGATGGGTAAAAATAGGGTGGTCACAACCACAAATGAGAACACAACTCTACTATAACTCCAATAAAACAATGGAAACAACAACACACAAGAATCCACAATTACTAGCACCAAATCAATGATACTCAACACTTCCTAACTTACCTTAGTATCTTCATACCACACACTTGACCCTCGTTGCAACGTAAGCTCCTGTACCAAGATGATACACCCTACATCCAGCTCACTCAATAAAAAGAATAGCTTATATAAAATTTTAGATTAAGGTTTATGCTTGTGTTTAAGGTTTAAGAAGATTTGGGACATGGATGACACTATTAACGAATATGAATCATCGCTAATAATTCGAACTACACTTTCTTTAATTTGATATGATGCACAAATTAGTTAGACTAGGTCGTTTGCATCAATCGTTGATTGATAAGAACTAGGGTTTGCTTTCTAAGGAACGAAGGATGATAATATTCAACTTGTAATGTTATGCTATTACATCAGGGGATATTTATATGACCCCTTAAAATGGAAAAATAGTAAATATTACAACTTAAGGAAACAAAAAATAAATAAATAAAAACAAACGGACATATGTAGCTTAAGAAGACCACACCCTATGCCATGGCCCCTGTTAAGGCAGTGGGATCTTTTAGGAAGAGATTACAGAATGCCATGCCTATGGCATGACCTATATCTAAGGTTGTGGTGTAAACCTCTAGATTTTATGCCAAACCTTAAGTTTAAACCTTAGAAATGGAAGTTAATCGGAAACTGTAAAGTCAACAAAACTTACGTCAAAGCCTAGAGTTTAGTTCTAGCAATCCCACGCTCTTAATCCTTGAACAATAAAATTGAGATAATAGTATATTATAACTCGTAATAACATAAGAAAGCTTAAAAGATCAAATTCGTTAAAAATTAATTGGTTTCGAATCCGAACGAGATTAGATTTAAAAGCGGGTTCTAAACACATAGAATGTAAAAATATTTCGATAACGCCGTTAGACTCATAATAATATAAAGAATTCAAAAATATCAGTTTTATAATTTTTCGGTATGTAAAAATATCAGGTATCATAAATATACATGTATTTTCTTTACTATCAGTAAATTATTAGTTTTGTTTACTATTCATTATCCTATTCTACACTATTCATTACTGTTCACCTATCTCTAATTTTTCTACTATTTATTCTTACTACCTATGCATCTATTTTCTTACTTTTTATTTCTCATATATCTTTAATCACATCATATCTTACATATTATTTACTTTTCTTTATAAAATATAAATTAAATATTTTCTTCCCCTTTTCTTCTCTAGAACGGGTATGCCCCCCTCCACCCCCCCCCTCCTTCGGTTTCCACGTATCCATTTTCTTTTTCATTTTCTTTAATTACACTCAATTTCTTCATCTTTAACTATAAGTAACCCTTGTCCATCCACTTCTTTCACACATTTACTCTTACATAACAAAACTCTATCAAATCTTCTCCTTAAAATTTCTCTCTACAAAATCTCTCTTTCAAACTCTTTCTTCTCTTCATCAAGTTATTACCCACATATCCGTACAACCATCTCTTCCTTTCTTCAACAAATACCCACCTTTAGATAAAAATTTCCTACATTTATTTTCTCATGTCGTGTAACTTAGCATAACCACGTTGTTGTTTCTTAAAGTTCATGTGAGTTATGGAAGCAACAAGATGTTCATGTTTTATTCTTGCACATGCCAAAATTCCCATTATGTTATTTTGCTATTATGGTATTATGTTGATATTATTGTTATTATGCTCTTAATCTAACCTTGTATATATATTATTAAGTATATATATATCTATATATTTCTTAGAGACTAATTACGCACTAACTCTCACTAACATGCTCTTATTGTTCTTATTATTATTTCTCTTGTTACGCTTTTTTTTTCCTTCTTTTTTCTTTTTCTTTTGGACTAGTCTATTCTTAGTCCCAGGATATCTTGATGAAGCTAAGATTCCCAATACTTGACCTTATTATTTTACTTATTATTACTTCTTATATATTTCCAATATTATTATATGATATTCTAATCTTTTTCATAACTACATAATCATATACATGCATCATCATAATGATATTGTCTCAACAAAAATAAAAAGAATTTTCTTTAATAAAGAAAAATGAACCTAAACTCTTTTATTATATAACTTTGTTACTAAATAAAGATTTTACCATAAAAAAACATAAAAAATTATTTTAATAAATTCTTTTCAAAAATTCAGACAAACTCATTATGAATTTTCTTAGATGTCAATGAGGATAATTTCATTAAGGAAATTAACTAAGGAAATAAACACTCTCTTTTCATGATAAGTAACATGAAGTTTATTAAAACTTAGTGTCAATAACTCTTTGATATGCAAATTTTTCATGAAAGCTTAATTATAGATTTTTACCATAATAAAAACCAAGAACTATACTAGTTTTCAAAGTCAAGATAAAATAAACTCACTAGTTTATAAACCCACTTGGAGAAATAAAAGTTTGCCAATAACCTAAGAAAGTAAGTTTCTAAATAATAAACTCATTTTCAAAGAAATAGAAAATATAAACATGATAAACTAAAAAACATAGATATTATCAACAACTTAAGAAAATGTTGAAAGTGCTTCCTTCTAAGTAAAAGTTGGTAGAGAACTTAAAAGACCAAATTTTTAGAAATAAAATTTATCTTTAAAGAAGTTAAGAAATAAAAATATAAGAGGAAAACACTTATTTATAATTTTCAATCAAAACCATTTAAAAGGAAAAAAAATATGTAATATAACTCAAATTAATAGAGACTATCAATATCCTAAGGAAAAATTTTGGGAACTTCATTTTTATCACTAGAGGTAAAATTTGTAGATATCCTAAAAGACCAAGTTAAGAAAAATTAATTTATCTTAGAAAAATTAGAAAATAAAATTTATAAGAAAATATTCATTTATAATAACCCAAAAATTTAAAATATTCTTTCAAACCACTTGAAGATGAAATTGTTGAAGTTCAAGTTTTCAACACCATAAGATAAGTTGTTTTATGGAAAATAATCGTTGAGACCACACCATTAAAATTTTACATACAATATGAGTGTATATATATATATATATATATTCAAATGATTTTTTTTTCAATCATATAAATATATATATATATTTTAAAGGATTTTACTTCTTTTTAGATAAAGAGAAGTTTGGAAAATTGTGTTTCAAGGGTTAGGATTTTCATGGTGAATCTGTATCAATCTATTTCATGATCCAAAAGACTTTTTATGACAAAAAATAACCTTAGAAATAGATAAATTTTTGAGTAGGTAGAAATGAGTATATAATATGCGAAATTCTGAGTTAAAATGAGTAAGTTATGGTCATTTTAAGTTGGAATTTCACTTTATACGATTTTTGACAAACTTAGTGAAATAGAATTAGCAAATTTAAGTAGAACTTCCAAGAAATACTCATTTTGGGTATTTCTCTTTTATAGGTGACGTGGAGATTGAGTTCCCGTATCCCGAAGATTATTTTGACTAGAAGCTTTTACTCAAATGGCCGAGTGAGTTTATTTCTTATATTTTTTGCACTTATGCTCTTGCTTGTAAATTAGTGGTATTAAAATTAGGAAAAGATAAAATGGAAAAGTGCATGTGCTTTATTTCTTATATTTTTGCACTTATGCTCTTGCTTGTAAATTAGTGGTATTAAAATTAGGAAAAGATAAAATGGAAAAGTGCATGTGCTTTATATATATGGTTGAAATTATGATTAAGTATATCGAGGCAGGAATTATTTATTATAAATGTTTGATCTAGTATAAGAATGATTGTCTGCAAGTCTATGATCACCCGTAAAATATTTAATCATGCCATGAGTACTTAATTAAATTAATTCATGCATACCATTGGGTGAGTTCATTGAATTCATTACTATGCCCTTAGAGGAACAAAGGCATAGTAGTGAGGTCTGTAGAGCTTGAAAGATCTACAAAACAGCGAAGGGTCACCCAAATTAAATTGCGGTGCATAAAAACCTGAATAAAACTATATTTTTGCAGTTGGTAGTGGCTTGAACAAAAACTACAAAGGAATTATATTTGTGAAAATCAGTTTATACGGCTTGGAACACCTAACTCTGAATGGAGAGATAAACCCATTCAACATATGATTTCTATGCTCACGTGCTTGTGCATCTCATTTCATTTGGTTGTTCAAATAACTTGCTTTGATTATTGGTTGTTGGGTACTTCATTGTGGAAATAATTCTCATTAAGCGTGTACCTTATACCTTCTTAGATATTTGTTGCAACACTTATACCTTTGGTTAGAGCCCAGGGGATATTTTACCCAGATAATAATACCTTTTGGAGTCAAGAGCTTTTGGATAGAGGTCAAGAGTTAGAAGTAGATATAGACATCCAAGTAAAACTCAAAAATATAATTATTTTGAAAATGGACTCTGTTAGACTTAGTTATTTTTTATAGTGAAATGCCTCTTAATGTTTGTAAGACTCTTTATATTTTTGGAACCTTGGTTATATTATTATGATTTACCTTCTTAATTACTATCATGTATAACTGCTTAAACAGCTTGTTCCAAAGTTTAGTCCTCTATGGTCGTGAATGTATGCTTTATAACCGGTATCGAAACTTTTGGGATGACTAAGATTGTCACACTTAAGTCTTAATATTGAGTGTGGCGAATTGTTACGTTTATGGTACCTTTTGGAGCGTGACATGTGGTCTCTTTTATAGAGAATTTATAGTCCCACACTAATGGCCATGACTTATTGTGTGGGTTATGTCTACCTTAGGTTCTTCCTTGTTAGAGAGTATGAAGGTAATTTAGGAAATGGATTGGTGAGGTAATTTGGTTAGGTTGCCTATAATGCTCTAATTGATTATGTAAAAAAAATTAAGACATGTGAGGGTATTTTAATATTTTGGTTTAGGTAATTATTATTGGAAACTTTACATTACTTCCAAGACTACACTCATGTATTTAGCTAAGAATGCAGAATTTAGGTAATTAAGCATGGTTTTATAATTTTGGGAATCAAATAATTTAATTTAGGTTAATTAATTTAGAATTTGGGAATTTAGGAATCTGAATTAAATAAATAAGCTCATTTATTATATTAGGAATAATTTGGAGAGTGGGATAAGATAAGATAAGAAATGGAATTATTTTTCTTTTATCTCCAATCTCATATTAACTCAATTACTAAATTTTTTGACTTGATTTTACTCCTATGGTAAGCTTAGGATAGAATTATATCCTAAGATTCTCATTTACTCAATTAACTTAATAATCTAAATATCTATATCTATCTATATAATTTAAGCTAAAAATCATTCATTCGTTGCACATTTTTATTATATAATTTTATATGGTAATTTATCAATCTCTCTAATATTATTATTTGATCATTTTATTTAAGAAAATAAACTTATCATTGTATTTAAAAATATTGACTAAAGAAAAGAATCATCATTGCTATTAAATCATATATCTATCTATATAATTTAATTGCTATTTAATCTATATCTATCTTCTATATAATTTAAGCTAGAACCCTTTCATTCATCACATATTTTTATCATATAGTTTTATATGGTAATTGATCAATCTTTCTAATATTATTATTTGATCATTTTATTTAAGAAAGTAAACTTATTATTACATTTAAGAATATTGACTAAAGAAAAGAATCAACATTGCTGTTAAATTATATGTCTATCTATCTATAAAATATTAATTGCTATTTAATCTATATCTATCTATTTATCTTCTATATAATTTAAGCCATAACCATTTCATTCATCGCACATTTTTATCACATAATTTTATATAGTAGTTTATCAATCTCTCTAATATTATTATTTCATCATTTTATTTAAGGAAATAAATTTATCATTGTATTTAAGAATATTGAGTAAAGAAAAGAATCATCATTGCTATTAAATTATGTACCTATCTATATAATTTAATTGCTATTTAATCTATATGTATCTATCTTCTATATAATTTAAGCCAGAACCTTTTTATTCGGCGCATATTTTTATCATTTAGTTTTATATTGTAATTTATCAATCTCTCTAATATTATTATTTGATAATTTTATTTAAGGAAATAAACTTGTCATTGCATTTAATAATATTGACTAAAGAAAAGAATCATCATTGCTATTGAATTATATATCTATCTATCTATATAATTTAATTGCTATTTAATCTATATATATCTATCTTCTATCTTCTATATAATTTAAGCTAGAACCCTTTCATTCATATCACATTTTTATCATATGGTTTTGTATGGTAATTTATCAATCTCTTTAATATTATTATTTGATCATTTTATTCAAGGAAATAAAGTTATCATTGCATTTAAGAATATTGACTAAAGAAAAGAATCATCGTTACTATTTAATCTATATCTATCTATCTATCTATATTTATCTATATAATTTAAGTGAAAACCCTTTTCGTTCGTCGTATATTTTTATTATATAGTTTTATATGGTAATTTATTAATCTCTCTAATATTATGATTTGATCATCTTTTTAATTTAAGTGAGAACTTCTTCATTTGTCTCCACACCCATTTGAAGGAATAATAAAGTATAATTTATCCCACGTTTTATCCCATGTTTACTTTAATTCACATTAAATTATGTAATTTCATTTGATGCTTGGTTGACTAATTTAAAGATTTCTAATTTTCTACAATATGTCCCAATAATCCTATTATATTAAATTTATATCTATCATGCATATTTTCTTTTTATTATATGTTTTGCCTTTTTGGATTAAGTTTTTTCTCCTGCAGAGGAATTACTTGAGGATTTATAGTTTTGGTTGGACATTCTCTATTAAAACTGACAAAAGAACATCCATTAAGATGATAAAACAAAAAATTCGAAAAAGCTTCAACAACATAGGTAATATACCACTATATAAAAAAAGGTTGTAACTTCCACTATATGATTTTTAGATACTGCATTACTAATTACGTGCAAAAATATGATTTTCGTTTCATTATATTGTCAATTACTTGCAAATATGAAGATAGGCTTAATCATCAAGTACAACACAAAAAATATATGGAATATGTAGGTAAGATAAATCTAATTATGATTATCATATACGATTGTTGTTGTAGTATGGTATTATCATACCTTATCTCCTTTATATGTTAGCTTTTATTTAATTTAAAGACATTGCTTCTTTCATTTTGCAAAGCGAAAGCTATTACATATGTCAAATTCTATTTCAGTAAGGTTTAAAATTCTGTGTTACTACTTTTTTTTCAATTTAATAAGTATGAACTCTTTATTTCATTTATTCCACTATATTTCATTTAATATGCAGTTCTTTAAAACCAAAAATTTTGCAAATGAGCTGTTATACAAGGAGTTCAATAAATTAATTACTAAGTCACTTGAGTGTATACATAGAAGTATAATTTGATTAAATAAATTTTATTTCTAATATCTCATTTGTTTTGTAGGTGTATGGCTACATCTTCGATGAAGCAAAATAATTGTGATTACGATTCATGTGTTATAAACTCCATAATAAATATTTGTAGTGTATTAGAGTGTTATTTCATTAATCTTTTGATTTCTTTTTTATGTATTTTTATGCAGTTTATGCAATGTTTTTAGTTCATTCCTTCGTCTACCGATCTTGCAAGTAATTAACTTCAACTATGTTGTTCATTGTAAAAGTTCGTTTTTCTTATTTAATTTTTACGCCCGCAACACACGTGCATCGTCTACTAGTAATTATTTAATCAAGCTCAAAATAAGTTAAAAATTTACTCATATTTCATATTATTTTAATATGACTTTCCTGACTTAATATATCAGAATTCTAGGATATTTTACTTAGCTTAGCTTGCCCTTCAGTTAAAGGTTGGTTAAGCTTATGAGGGGCCATTTTGGCATTGCCCTTCTAATCGTCAGTATGATGCCATTGCTTAAGATTGAAATGGTTTAACTTGCTGCTACCTCTTTGGTGTAAGGGAGCTTTGACCCCGAACTCAAATTCTTTGAGGCAGTGCTTTAGTCACTTTCTATACTCTATCATTTTGATATTCTGCTTAACAATCTATTGCAACATGTTTTCCAAATTACTTAACCACTCTTGGTCTTGTGAAGAGTCGAGAACATGTACTAGGACTAGCTTAAGAGTCTATTGGCACTTGTAGATTAAAAGAACTCAACATAGAGTTTGGATTATTCTTAAGAGTATGATCTTAAGGTTTTTTCTTACTCTAGAGTATAGAAGCATAGTAATAAAGGGTTTTAACAATTCATGGCTGTGTTTTCTAAAAAAAGGTATAGAAAAGAGGAAACCACTCAAGGGTAACTTACCATAGACCATGCTAAATGTTATTAGTTCAAATTTGGTAGAGATGATTGTACTCACTGGACTTGAGCTTATATGCTAGGCCTGCGAAACAAAACATAGTTAGTGATATGCTGTAGAGTCATTTGGCATGCCCATTTGAAATCAATTCACATCCCAATCATGTTAAGCCAAGATGATATGTAAGAGGGCCCAAATAATGTTACCTCTCTAATGGTGTCGAAGGAGATATTTATAGTAAGTTAGTCTTTGGTAGTTATGTGCATAATGAGATCATGCAATAGTGGGCGGTTGATAATAATTACCAAGGACGTGTGATAAATCATCTTAATCATGTTATTTTGTGTCCCCTTAGGTGGCTGAGAGAAATGAATTGAGCGGTCTTAGGTCGGGATTGATCCAGTTGTAGCATTTAATAGGTGGGTACCTTAGTTAAGTGAGTTGATATTTCTACAAGCTACTAAGATGAGTTAAAATAGGGTAGGCATTGACCTGGTAGGTTGGCCCAAGTAAGTAATGGGTCATACTGGACCTGAAAGGTCGTGATCCATATCTAACCGTCAATAGATACATTGTCCTAAATGAAATTGATTACAAGATAATGAGTTTTAGAATGTGAAATACATTCATTCAGTAGAACAAAATGTTCATATGAAGTATATGTCAAAAATATCTTAAGATTTAATATCAATAGTAAATATATAAGAGTATAAAAAATAACCAAAGTATATTGAGTTAAAGATAACAAAAGATTGTTATTTCAACTGAGTTTTTAAAAACTAGATTCGAATTTCCTTTCTAAAGTTGGAAATGAATATGGATTTCTTACTTCCATACATATAAACACGAATAAAATCCCAATCATAATTTCTTTTTAGTGATAATTTCACATACTGTAATGTTATGCTTGGTACGCCAATCTGATTTGAAACATAATGAATAGGAATGAAATGGATTGTAAAATGACAAATCCATTCTTTATGTTTAGAAGTATACATAGAATGGAATGGCTGTAAAGTATATTTGTAAAAAATGTCTCTAACAATAAATTCAATATTATGAATATGTGATAGGATAAAAGCGTAATCAAACTGCTTGTAATTAATAAAGCTGGAATAGAATCGTGATTTTATATTTAAAAAGGCAGAATTAAATTCCCCTATAAAGTTGTAATCATTGATTGCAATGAATCATGATTCCGACTTTAAAAAATGAATCCAAACATGAGAAGTGTGATGGAACTTGGAATTGCGATTCCATTACAAATCTATCTTTACGTACCAAACATGACATAAGTGATAATGAATCATAATTTTAGTTTTTAAAAATGCATCCAAACATAATAAATATAATAAAATTTGAAATCGTGACTTTATCATAAACCATCACCGAGTTCCAAACATCACATAATTCATAACAGACAAATACATTAGGAGGATACTGCAGGTAAAAATATAGACCATTCATCAGCAGGAGACTTACATACATCAAGGGGCAACCTACCACACTTATCACATTTTAACCTAACACTTACAATTTTTTTACATAACTTATCACACTTATCGCTTTTTTGACTTACCATACCTATTACTTTTATAATAACTGCACAATAGGCACGTGGCGACAAGATCTCCCAAGGCAAGGCCGAACCTGTTGGCTTATCATCCGTGGTTGCTATAATTGTCGTGTGCAGCTTTGCGATCTCCTTCTTTTTCTCCGTTTTCCAAGTGCTTCTAGACTCTGCTGAGGTCCCCTTTGCCTTTGCTCCACCATACAATTGCGAAGCTCCGAGTCTTTTCTTTGCATCCATTTATATTCCCCTCTATGCTCAACAAGTTCTGGGTTTCTTGTCTCCCTTGGCTAATGTAATGGCGCATACGACTCAGTTATTCGAGTTGAACACAGGTGCTAAGATTCCGTCCATTGGTCTGGGCACTTGGCAGGCTGATCCTGGTGTGGTTGCCAACGCTGTCACCACTGCCATTAAGGTATGCCTACCCCTCCTTTTTTTCCTTCATTCATTCTCATTTCCAGCTTTCGTCCAGGTCCAGCAATGCGGTAGAAATTGACGTCTTAATGTAGCTGGCTGGACAGGAGAAAAGTTATTGTATCATGTTTGATTTATAAATTGCATTTAGGATTTGACATTACTCTCTGTTTGAACCGGACAAAACTTTTAAGTTTTTGTTGTTTGTATTTGATGGTAGAAAAGTATTAGAACTAGAAAAAATAAAATATTTTTAAAAAATAAGTCCAATGCTGTGTTCAGTCCTTGCTACTCTAGCAAGGTATCTTTCAATCGCTATTATGACTACATTTCATGGATTTTGTTTCTATTAATGATATATTTTCCTTCTTGCCTAAGAAAAATATGTAAAGATATCAAATCAATAAATTAAAAAAAAAAAAAAGAAGAAGAAGAAGAAGAAAAACAACAACAACAACAAAAGATCTTTGAATGAGAAAAGAATTGGTGATATGATTGTTTTAATAATTTTCATGCACATATATTGCAGGTGTGTTGCCACCAATTATAGGAATTGGTAAGAGCGTCGTTAGAATGATTAACAAGAGGAAAAAATATAAATAAAAAAAGATTAAAAGCTTTTAATTCGCTGGAATTGGCATCCTTTCTCACTCTAGTTGATAGAATTTGAAACAATTGGTGCTTGATGTAATGTTTTATATTTTCTATCATTTCAAGCAATTGGGAGCTAGATAGTAAAGATAGTCTCATAAAGGAGAAAAAAAAACAGCAAAAAATTTCCCCTGGGTCATTAAATCTGGCATTGTCACTTACCTTTAGAGTGATTCATTTTTAGTGAATGTAATATTTGGATTGGCAACTGCATAAGCTCACTGACTTAGCAAGCGGCATATGTGCTAAATTATTATATTGCAGTTTTGTGAATCAACAGCTTAGCTAATGTGCAGTTTGTGTGAATCCAGGTTGGATACAGACATATAGACTGCGCTTGCAAATATGGCAATGAGAAAGAGGTATGATTTTTTCAGAGAATTAGAGTTCTCTCTGTTTTTTTTTAATGGTATTTTGCCTTGTATCCTCATAGATTCCTGCTGGCTGAAAATTTCTAGTTGCTAGTTGAAGCATTGTGAAATCTTGTGAAGTGCATGTTCATTTTCATTTGTCAAAAAGAATCACTTTGCTTATTCAATCATTTGTTGGCAAAGTGCTGTCCAAGCTACCAAAGGATTTACTTTTCAATTGTTATTAGATTTGAAATTGTCAGTAGATAGAGCTAGTGCATTACTCATATTCACTTCCATAGGTGATGCTATTGAACTTACTTCCTTGTTTTCTTTTTTCTTTTATCTTTGATCTTCATTGACATTGTGCCCGTTGGGGAAAAAAGGAAAAGTACCTCCTGATGCAATATTGAGAATGTGAGCTAGATTCCTCCAATGAAATTAGACCTACAAAATTAGACAGGAAATATGGATGCTTATCTTCTTCTTGGTGAATCTTAGATTTTTTTCTATTTCTACAGATTGGCTCTGCCCTGAAGAACTTATTTGATGAAGGTATAGTGAAGCGTGAGGACCTTTGGATTACTTCCAAGCTTTGGTCTGTATTAATGTCTCTTTTTTGTGCTTTCATTCTCTTTTTTCTCCAATTACTTTTGCTTTAATTGATCACTTGACATTCTCATTAATGCTAAACTTTTCTTATGAAATTTGTGCCTAATGTGTTATCTATCAATGATTATTTTAAGTGAACTGGATTTGTAGGTGTACTGATCATGCACCAGAGGATGTTCCTGTTGCATTGGAGAACACTTTGAAGGACCTGCAGCTTGACTATCTTGATCTTTACCTAGTATGTATTGTAAACATGGTCTTTAATTTCCACCTTATCTCTTGACTGCTGATAGTATTACACAACTACACCTCTACATGTGATTTAGTTTCCAGAAGCAGTCTGCCTGGCTTTGATCAATGTGTTCTCAGTTCTGAAGGGTTGTAGACTTTATATTTGGCGGTGTTGAATCTTTTTCACAGATACATTGGCCGGCTAGCATGAAAAAAGGATCAGTTGGCTTCAAACCTGAAAACCTTACCACCCCTGACATACCCAGCACATGGAAGGCAATGGAAGCACTCTATGATTCTGGTAAGGCTCGAGCCATTGGAGTGAGCAACTTCTCTATGAAGAAACTTGGAGATCTATTGGCTGTGGCACGTGTGCCTCCTGCAGTCAACCAAGTGGAATGTCATCCTGTTTGGCAACAACCAAACCTGCACGAGTTCTGCAAATCAAAAGGGGTTCACATATCAGTAAGTATCCTAATCCAATGTTCTAATAACAGCCCGCTGGAAGACAACTGAATGCAAGTTTTTATGTGGATAAAGAAGTCCCAAGTTGCCTTCTTCTTTTATTATATTGATGCATCCTTTAGTCTTGCTGTTTATATTGATGTCTCTGCATGTTCCAGGGTTATTCTCCATTGGGTTCCCCTGGTTCATCACTCATCAAGACTAATGTCCTTAAGAATCCTACACTTCATATGGTTGCCCAAAAATTGGGAAAAACTCCTGCTCAAGTGGCTCTTCGCTGGGGTTTACAAATGGGGCATAGTGTTCTTCCCAAGAGCACCACCGAGGCAAGGATCAAGGAAAACTTTGATGTTTTTAACTGGTCCATTCCTGATGACTTGTTTGGCCAGTTTTCTGAGATCCCTCAGGCAAGCATTCTTCACTTACAATCAAATTGAAGAATAATGGCTTTCAATTTTAGTATTTTAGAAAAGATAAAGCAAGTCAAAGAAACCTTGCCAGTCTCCATCAATCTTAAATAAACTGTTATTCCTAGTATTAGCTGTACTAAATCTTCACAAATAATGACATCTAGAATGGTCTTCATTGTGACCTAGTTAAATAATCAGGAACGAGCTGTTGAATTTCAATATCATTATGATATTTCTTTTTATTCCTTTTTTTTTTTTTTTCTCCTTTTACAGGAGAGGTTCATTAAAGGAACAGGATTTGTTCATGAGACTCTTGGTTATTACAAGACCATAGACGAACTTTGGGATGGAGAGCAGTAAATAAAAGCAGTAATATCTGATGTATTGAACTTATTTCGGTGAGCAGCAACTTTTGGATGTTTGCTTATGAGGTCTTCTTTGATCTTGCTATTAAGTTCCTCACTCCAGCTGATTGGGAGATAGATAAATAGTGATGAATTGGCACATTCATGTCAAAAAAATTAGAAAATAAAAAATAGTAGCTGGAATGTTCCTTTTGACTTCCCCCCCAACCCAATTCCAACTATGATATATCTATTAAGTTAAATTTGTTAGATACATTTTAATTATTTAGTATTTTTTTTCCCAAATATACCTATTTTATGTGTATACATGTCCACTTTTTGAATATTAAATAATGATATCTTTAAATATATATATTTTTTAAACAACTCTGTATAGAATATGTTTATTTTACTATTTATCATTTTTAACTTTTCATAACAATTAACAGATGTGAAATCTTGGAAGAAAGAAGGGAAAAAAAAATTCAAAAAGAAACAAAGACAGAATGCATCGGCTTGTGCCAATCGGGTATTAATTTCTCGTCCAAAACAGAAACGATTGTTGTTAACTTAAGGTAGTCTTCATTAAGTGGATATTGCAAACCAATTTCGTTTTCAGAATTCTGAACGTGGCTTCTATTACAGAGGGTTTCGTTTGATGCAACCAATAGAATGTATAGCGTAAGAGTGAAAGATGGATGGTTGGCTTTTTAGGGAAGCCTAAAAAAAAAGAAAAAATAAAAAAATAAAATACATTAAATGGAAAAAAAATAGAAAAAAATTAAGTTGTTCTGGAAGTTGATATATTTTGGACATTACTTGACCTTATGCATAATATGGTTGTTACTCAGCACATACGAGTCATATTATATCTTTATGTGCTTATTGGATCTTATCGTAATAGTAAAATAATAAAGAGTAGGCAAGTACTTTTTTTTTATGGCCAATAAATCTTGAGGACCTGATGCATCATGAAAATGGATATTTTTGACCTTACAAAATTTATCCTAGAAAAGAGATTTATATAAGGCTTTGTTTGTATTCAAGTAGAACATCAATTATTTTGAAGGCAAAGTTTCTTGAATAGGAAAATAAATCATAAATGGAATTTGACTAGATCGGTTAAGCTCAATCACCTATTTTCAGCACTTTGTAAATTCAATCTATCTCACTAAACTTGTGCTAAATTTACTTTTGTTGAAATCATTGGATTTATCCAAGTAGATTAGTATTTACCCTCATTGTTCAACATATAATCCAAAGCAAAAATTATTCAAAAGGTCAAAACAAAGTAAGAGAAATTCATTCATTTTTTGTGCCCTTATACTTAATGTATGCAGTTACTTAATCACCTCTCTAAGCATCATACTCAAAGTAAAGACATGCAAATCAGTTCATCCCTCAATTTCTTTTCTAATTTGTGCTTTCATTTCATTCTCATTATTATTTATATACTTAAAGCTACAGAGAGAAGGTTTTTGTTTTCTTCATTACTTTTTTCTCTAAAGGGGTTTTTGCCCCTAACTTTTCTCTTTCTCTCTATTTTTATTTTTTTAGATTCATGAATTATTTAAAATTAATAGATGTGTCAAAAAATCGCTTTTCTGCAAGACCAACCCCTACTCATTTCAATCCTAAGCACATGATCCTTTTCATTTTAATTTTTTTCAATTGAGCATAAGGAAAATGCATCAAGTTATAAACGTCATTTGAACCTTCACTAGAGACTATAAAGCTCTCAAAATGACTAAATTGAAAAGCATACATAT
Organism: Combretum micranthum; assembly: GCA_024138025.1. Taxonomy (NCBI): domain Eukaryota; kingdom Viridiplantae; phylum Streptophyta; class Magnoliopsida; order Myrtales; family Combretaceae; genus Combretum; species Combretum micranthum. The sequence continues at coordinate 384,973 of JAMXBD010000618.1, forward strand.
CATTTAAGTTTTTTAAAAATCAATTAAATATCCTTACTGGGGACTTAAGTTAATTCCAATTTTAAATTCTTAGGTTAAATAACAAGTAAAAATGCTCCATATGCATATCATAAAGTCCTTTAAACAAGGAAAAAAACTAAGTCAAAAGTAAGATGGTGATTTTCTAAATAAGTTGGATTGGGTTAATTGGTGATTTTTGTCTTAGAACTTTGAAAAGTTTTGGTCAAATTTTACCATTTTATTATTTTCCTAAGATTGTGGAGAAAAATGATCATTGAAACACATTTACTCTATTTAGACAATGATCAATAATTCTCAACTCTCTTGCTTAATTCCCTTCCCCCACACTTAAGCTAAACATTGTCCTCGATATTTAAAGTATGATTAAACAAACAAGAGAATATCATCAATTAAGGTTTAAAGCAAGGTATAGAATCAAAAGTTTCAAAAAACTCCTCTGTTTAGGATCATGGGTTGAGAATATTTTTGAAACTGCGAATTCGGTTGCCTTCTGCATTTAGGGTCCGTTTGGCTATCATTTCAGGACAAACGGTAGGAACTTTTTTCAAACTTTTTCTAAAAAATTGTTTATTAAGAAATAGATATAGATGAAAAAATAGTTGGCAACTCTCATAAAAAGATCAAATAGATTAAATATAGATAAAAGATAAATACAGTTCGGATATATTTTCATAATATCGTTTCGATACAGATACATATACAGATGAAAAACAGACTATTCGAATAGACCCTAAATCTGTTTAAGACTGAGTAAGGCAAATCATTAGTAGTAACCACTGGCTCAATCTAAGTTGCAACTAAAATTTGGACAAAAATTTTCTAAGTTATTTGAAGTTTAAGCTACACACTTTGCTTAAAAAAAATTGAACCCTGTATTCAGTCAATTTTATTCAGCCACAAAGAATCGTACTCATTTAACAAATAACAAAAAATTAAAGAATATAAAGAATAATGAATAATTAATAGAACAAAATATATATAGAAATTTATAGATGTACAAGAAAAAAAAGGTTAGTACTATAAACAGAAACAAAATAATTACACAAAGAAAATAAAACAATATTTATAGAAAAAGAATAAAAATGTGTAAAAGAAAATAAAAACAAACAAAAAAAAATTATTTACACTATTTTAGTTTTGAAGTTGTTGATTACTATGATGGCACAAGCATATTTTCTTTGGCTTTAAGTTCTTGGCACATTCATGTCATGAATTCTTTTATAGAGTTGCTAATTTTATTGGTGTAGGTAACTTAAATGTTGCTTTTTCTGATTTATGGAGTTATAACTGGTTTTGTTGCTGCTTGTGGTGGGGTAGTTTTATTTTGTTTTTTCCCTTTTTTTTTCCATTTTCTTTCTATTGGAATGGATTGCCATAGCTCTTAATATCGTTTGACATATTTTGAGTTATTTTTATTTAGTTCATATTAGACTGATGTTTGATTCATTCTCATGTGTATAAGTGTTTTGTTTTGCTACTTTTATTTTGCTATGAGATGGAACACTAAGAAAACCCCTGGTCCCCTACAGGTAGTGATCATACTAGATTTGCTCCTGTTTTAAAACACATTCCTAAAAATATATTTATTAATAGGCAGATGCTGCAATGAATCGTATGTTCAATCCATTTGACTTCTTGCACCACATCCATCACACCGGGCTTCACTTTTGTCTTAGTGCCGTATAAATATCCCCAGGCTACTAGTTATCATTATATAATTTTTCTTCCATCAATTATCTACTTCCGTGTCTGATGAGAACAAAACACAATGTAATAAAAGAAAAAAAGTATTACGATTTTTAAATCATAATACATGATATTTGGAAACACACAAATCACTTAGCTTATCTTTGTAGTGGTTTTTGTACAAACTTTATAAGAGATTCTTTCTTCTTTATCTCACAAAATTGTCAAAATCTTCTACAATGTACAAATCAATAACATTTCCTTCTTATCCTCAGTGTGGTTAAGAAACTTGGAATATTGTTGTCTTTATTATTTTTTTCAATTTTTACTGTTAATTTTATCCTTGGAAAAATATTGTCAACCTAATCCTACTGCAATTTTTAGACAGGAGGTGTTATATTTCCTTTAAAAAGCATTATCGTGCATCTTTTGCAAGGTTCTAGTTTAAGTATTTAACCAATGATTTCACTTAGTGAAAAGTTTCCATCTCCTGGCTAAGATGGTAATACATAAATGGGACTCTACCACTCTGACAATACAATTCTTCTCTCCTTCTTTTATGTCACTTCTTTTTTCCTAATAAGATAAATTTAATAAAATGAAAAGGTTTTATTAATCAAACTAAAAGAAAATTCCATGGTATTTAGAATCTCATTATTTTTTTATAGCGGGTTCCATATGTTAATTTATTGCTTAAATTCATAAATATAATTATATCATTAAAAAACTTTAAAAATATCAATTATTATATTTATACTAAAGATCAGATAATTGACTACATGGTTCCATTGATAGAACTACAGATGTTCCCCAAACTAATCAGTACAAAAGACTCACGAATGAAGAGTTTATAATATAGAAACTCAATTACACAAAGGGCTAATACCACGAATGGTACCTAAAATTTTAAAAAATTATACAATTTAGTATTTTAACTTTGAAATTGATCAATCGAGTACTGGTAAAAAAATTTTCGTGCTGGCTAACAGTACGTCTGTTAAGTTCTTTCAAATACTAAATTGATCAATTTAAAAGTTTTTTGTTTGCCAAATTGATCAATTTCAAATTTCAAAGTTTAGGTTCCTAATTGCATATATTTTCCAAATTTAAGGTACAATTTATAATATTATTCCTTAAATAAATGAGCTTATACTTAAGAGTAATATTTTCAATAAGGAGCCATTAGTTTTCTTAAAAGAATTAAAACTAACTCAATAGTTGAGTATACTAAATCTCATAAAATGAATAGGCTAATCCCATACAAGAGAAGAAAAATAAATAAAAGGAAAAAGAGCAAAAATAATAATGCCAACTGCCATGAATTCTTTAAGTAGACCTGATATAGTGACTCAAGGCCAGATGGTACAGGAGGATCGGTCTCTCGACAAGCTGCAGAAGATTATGTAAGTTCATAGGTTATATTACATTTTAAAAACATTTGAAGACAAAGTTTTGTACGTAATATGTGTCTTTGTTGTTTGTAATTCAAGAGAGGATGGTGAAAATGTATGAGGACTTTCAAACTTCTGATTGTCCATTGACTCTAGAGTAGATTGTTGATAAATTTATGAATATGAGTTCAAGGTTTAACTATCATCCTAGAAGAGGGTATGAACCACCACCTATTGGGAGATCTTCGTGGAGACAAATACAAATAGAAGAGTTGAAAGAAGCCTTAAAAGATACGTTAAGCACAACTTCAAGAGGAAAGAACCCTACAGCAACAACAATCTGAACAAGGTTTTTTTTTCCCCACTTGTATGTTTAATTTGCTAGAGGATTGTGCTCTCATAATTTACAACTTGCCACTTAGTTGCTACTTACTTGCTCATTTGTATTGAGATATTTCATGTTAAGTTTGCTGACCATTGATGTTTTGCTTGAAATTGGATAAAATGTACTCTTGTTTTAACTTGTTGGAGTCATGGCTTCTTTTGTCCTTCTATAGTGAGTTATAGTTATCACTGCTACATGTTCTAGTACACGAGGAGCAGATAGATGCTATTGTGGAATGGTTCTTTGTTTTTTTCTTTCAAATGCACACATAATTTAGGGAAAATACTAGTTAAAAGTTGATACATGCTATTGTGAGTACATGCATATCTTAATGGTCCATACATATCTAAGCAGACGTTGTAAATTGAATTTTAGTATATAACTTTCTTCAATGATAAATTTGAGATGCCTTCTTATCAAAGCTGAATATGACTTCCATATTTATAAGAGCTTATTGGGTAATAAATTCAATATATGTCCTCATTTAAAGCCAAAGAAAAATTAATGTCATTTTCATACTGATATATCTGTTTTACAACTAGCTAGGTTAACACAAATGGTACAACGACTTTGTTCGGATTTTCCTAGTGCTTCAAGTAAGTTTTGTCATTAAGCTTTCATAATACTATCTTTCTTTAATGTTTGTTTTTTCAATAAGTATGCTCTATGTGTACCTTATTACATCATATATTGTATTACAGGTAATCTAGGCAAACGAGTTCATTTTCTAGTACCATCTGATAATGAGGATAATGGAGGAAGTGAAGATGAAAATTGAGGAGGTGAATGAGGATTTTGAAGCCATTTCTAAAAATTCATCTTATCAAATAATATGACTTTTTTTTTTTGTTATGTTCAAACTAATTTACCTTAACTTATGTTTATGTTTATATATGGAGAATATTAAAGTGCAATACTTAGTCATATTGCACGAATTTTAATAACTAGGTGTCTTTTTTGTCTTATTTGATTGCTGAACTATATTATACAAGTTTATTGCTTCTAGTTTGCCTATGCAATTTAGTGATATAAGGGCAAATAAATTTATGTTTGCCATATTACCTCAATAGGTGTATGTTCATCACACAAATATATTTTTAAAGAATAGGTATTTATAAACACTGCTAACTAAATTAAATTGGCATGTTTAAACAATGCAAAATCAATTATATTGTTACATGTAAACATCGCTAAATTGGCTTAGTTGACCAAACTTAATAATTAGCCACATTTAGTAAAATAGTCACTATTAAACCTCAATGATATTAATCATATCACCACGTTTGACATCTGAAATGTGGTGAATAGTTGAATTTGAAAAAAATGGAGGGAACATGATTGGCAGCGTTTAAAAAAAGAAGACAAAATGTCCAAAGGCTTCTAGTCACGTGATTAAAGTCGCTTATCATATTATTGTTGGCCAAGTTTGAATATGACTTATTAAATTCAAATTGGCGCACCTAGTTTTTCTAGAGATATTTAGTTTTTAAAGGTCACCAAATTAATTTACAACACACCTTTCACAATGTTTATTAGCTACGTTTATCAAACGTTGTAGAATGTATTTGGTAACATTAATACTATATGTAGTGGTGTTTATTAATCATAACTAAAGGCTATTTTTTCTTGCCGTGGATAATTTCTGATTTATTTGTTTGCAAATAAAAGCTCTTTTTTACCACTGTCCACTCCCTAGACCTCCAAAGGAACATGTATTTATAATATTCAAAAGTTCAAATGTTCGTTAAAGATAATGACTTAAAGTTACCAAGCATTAAACGCACATAACGGCTCTATACTACATCTGCCCCATATTTTAAATTATCACACCTTTAGATTTGTCGAGCCTTACATTTGACCCTCAATTAAGTCTATGCTTCTTCGAGCCTTGAATTTAAATTTGTCACGCCCTGATGAATTTCGCACCTTAGCTTGTCGAGCCTTGGATTTACCCTCTGACCACGTCTATACATCTTTGATCTCGTCGAGCTAAAGACTTGATCTTTGTCGTGCCCTAGTGAATGAACTCGTCGAGCCTTCAACGTGACCTGCGACCAAAGCTGTACTCTTTCATCTCGTCAAGCCTGAGACATAAGCTTGTCATGCCTCAAATGTATGGGCTCGTAGAGCTCTTGACGTGACCTGCTACTAAGGCTATGCTCAAGAATTTTACCTTGCTAAATCTTACACAATCTCTAGAGAATAATACATACAAAACACATACATTTTCTAACATATTATTCATCACATTGTTTGACTCATTAAGTATAGTTTAAATAGTTAATTATGTAACTAATTGTCTCATCAAAATCCACATTGAACATACGGGTTCAATAATCTCCCCCTTTTTTATGAGGACTATCATGCACAATTAGCTTCTTTTCAATTTAGCATACTCCCCCTCAGATAAGCATCCGAGTTTCAAAGATATTTTTTCAAATTTGATTCAAAGACTTGATGCTTAATTTTGGGGAAATGCAAGCCACACTTAATTCTTCGTATTCTTACCCTTTTGGACGGATAAACAATATTAAGCACTATTCAACATATTAATTTGTGTATTCAACATATCTCTCCCCATATGCACTCATCTAATAACATCATCAAACATAATTTTTCTCCCCCATTCAATATGTTAACAATTCTCTCTTCCCCTTTTGAATTTATTAAAAACATACTTCATGCATATTAATTATGCATACAACATGTCTCCCCCTTTATGCTCATAAGAAATAAGAAGATAACCTTAGAACATTTTACATATGGAGTGATGCACAAACAACATACAAGTTCAAAATATGTGCAAAATTGTGTAGGTTGTTGTTAGAAAATTGCATAATATGTTTTTTAAGCATTCAAAAATAAGTTTAAAACAATAGTCAAATATGTTCAAATATTCAAATAAATCCAAAAAGCATCACTAAGCATGTTCAAATATTAAAAACCAAGTTTTAGCAAAAATTTGGTTTGAGCATGCGCACAAATAACATATCACATATTATTATAGACAGAACATATTACACACATAACAGAATCATATATAAACATCTAATAGCTTTTTTTATATCCTTAGATCAAGTTCTAGATAACCTTATCTTTATGATATTAGCACTCATCATACATGATCATGCCCAATTCCCTACACAAAGTGCCAAAACGATCCTCACTCAAGGATATTACAAAAATATCAGCAATCTAACTGTTTATATCAATAAATTCCAAGTTGATATCTCTATTTAGAGCATGATCTCTAATGAAATGATGTCTAATTTTGATATGCTTGGTCCTTGAGTATAGGATCGAATTTTTAGTTCAATTTATCGTGCTTATGTTATCACATCAAATTAGAACATTTTCATATTTTAAAACATAATCTAGTAATGTCACGCCCTGGCGGGTACCTTAAACGTGACAGTCCGCCGCACATAATATTAAAGTTGATAAATGATAATTTTAGTCACACAGGTGCTTTGATATCACGTGCAAGGCGTGCTTCCAAGATAGTAGGAGACTCAAAGGGGTATTACATTTAAGCAAATAATAAAAGCATGCAAGAACTTATAAAGATAAACATGTAATAATCATTAAAATAAAAATTCTTACAACTTCTTAGGAGCATTCCCCTGTACTAAAAGACTTGCTTAATCTAAGCCGTCTTAAAAAAAATACATGAATATAACAAAAGTCTACTATAGAGATTTTTTTTAGAAGTCTACACCCAAAAACTAAATATGTAAACTTCTTCCAAAAACTCCTATTAACTTGGCTCATACCTGACTAAAGAGGCTCCTTGGTACCAACCACAAGTAATCAAACTGTAACAAAAAGCTATAGGGTACAAACAAAACTAGCTTAGTGAGATAACTTCCTTCTTCAAAGCATTTCCATAAAACATACAAGTATTTTAGACAATCATATGTGAATGCAACAATCACATGAGAAATCAAGATATACACAATTAATCAGAAACCATGTGTAGCATGGATTTTCCGCCCTCCATGTCGGGGGTTGGGTGGTTACTGGCCCATTCGACCATCAATATTTGTAGACTTACCAGCTCCTACTTGCCCATGTAGACTTCTCGGCTACTACTAGCCACCACTACAATTCCTTGTTTCCCCACATGAAGAATAGTAGCGAAAAATAAATGTGACTCTTAATATGCCATGCATGAATAATTTGTTAATACTAGTTTATCGAATTATTGTTGATTTCAAGTTAAAGGTGACCAAAACAATATTCATCATACCATTGCAAGAGAACATACATTATTCATCAAATCTTCTTTTGTTATACTTAGCTTCTTATTTAACAACCACTTCATTCAATCATTCACACAATCATTTATTCATTTATCTTTCGTTACTCTCTAGTGCCACTACTTACAAGCACATTCAAGTAAATGAAATTAGTAAAGCATTAACTCACTCCATGACGATCGCTCCAAGTCGAAATAATCTTCTGGGAAGGTGTAAGCCCTGGAAAATTTCAATAAATAATTCTAAAGATGAACTTTGAAAATAAAACCCTGAAAGTCACTCCAAGTTAAAACCGAACTTCGACAAGTCCCAAATTCCGAACGAATCTGGAAATTTCTGAATCATGAGGAAAAAAGGAACCTCAGAAATAAATAGCGACCCAATATATTTCCATTCTAAAACCTCTACGTACAATAAATTTTATATTTAACTTCAACTTATAAATTCGGATATAATAGAGCCCTAAAACAAATTGTTAAAAAGTGAATAGTGATTAACCTTCGAGAATAAAACTTAATCTAAAGGAATTCCGAGAACGTTGTGAGATATTAAATACTTATGAAAATCGACCTCAAAATAAATCTCACCAATCAGATAAGTCATATAAGTATAAAATATCAGTTTCCATATTGGCAATGGTGTAAACCGGAAGGTTAACCAGGAAACCTGGGTCCCCAAAACTCCCAAGAAACTCCGAAACCTAGATCCGGCAATCTCGTATTCCTAAACCAAGGAGTTGGAATAAGAGAAAAAGGTGTAATCGGTTCGTATTAAGTCTAGGATGCTCTGGAAAGATGAGATTAACGAATTTTCGATCTATTTCAATCCGGTCAGGTACCGACTTCGAAAAGCGCGCTCGGAGATCCGCAATATTAAAAACATGTTATTAATGCCGTTAGACTCATGTTTTATAATGATTTTTAAAATATTAGTTTTATAAGTTTCAATAGCTAGAATTTCATGATTTTTGCAAATTTATCTGTATTACAGTACTACCGGTAATTAGAGGGTCTTTCAGTACGATCTACCACTATTCATTACATAATTTTATTTTTATTTTATTTTTTTTGTTCTTGTAATATATACCCTAGCTCCGTAGTAATCAAATAAACTCCAAAAACGAAAAACAAAACTCTATATCAGTCTAGTTCAAGCTTAGTGAGAGGAGCTTAGAAACCCTAGATCCGGCTTTCTTTCGACTTCATAACAAAAGAAGTTTTATAAAATAAATGAATATGAATTATCATTCTAAAGTATATTTTAAACCTTTGAAAGTTTTAAATTCGGAATTTTTCAATTTCAGGCCTTCCCGAGCTCAATTACGGAAAAGCGTGCCCCGAGACCATAAACTCAGAAAAATGTTTCGGAATATTCATGAGAACCGTAATTTTATAAGGATTCCAAAAATATCAATTTTATGATTTTCCGGGCTATAAAAATTACAGTTATAGCATTTTTCCCGTGTTTTCGTTACAACCGGTAAAGTAGATGTCTTGTCTACTATTCACAAGTACAACCTACACTACACACTACCCATACCCTATTCTTACATCCTTACAACTACTCAATTATATTTTTTTTCCAAGAAATTTTTGTCTCCTATTAAATTATCACTTTTATTACATTTTATTATACAAATTTCAAATTTATCAAATTTCACACACACACACACCCCTCCCCCTTCTTGGCCGGCGCCCCCTCCCCATATTTCCCTCCTATTTTGTTTTATTTTACTCATTTTTATTCAATTAAAACCCTAAGCCATTCAATATATAAGCTAATGTTCCCTCTCTCTCCTCATTTTCACTCTTACAAAAATTTGCAAAGGTTGAAAACCCTCTCCCTCTCTTCTCCAAGCTTGCCGTGACACCCACACACACATACACATTCCACAAGTTTGTTTCATCTTCTTTTCTTCTTTAAATCTCCATTAAAGTGTTGATTTCAAGCTTTATTCTTCCTAAATCTTATAATGGCAAAGCTGTTCTTGTGTGTTTTCACATTTAATCCCAATGATCAAATGCTAGGGACATGAAAACACTTGTACAAGAATAACAAACCATCACAAGAAGTGGATCTAGTGTTTAAATGAGTTTTTGTTAAGATATCCTCTTGTTCATGCATGTAAAGTAGAGATCTTGCATATATATTGATGTTCATGCCATGAAATTTATGATTCATGCATTATATTTAGTAGATCTAATGTTTAGACATCCACATCTTCATCTACATGTATGTTCATATAGCTATTTTGATTTCCATGCATGGATGATCATAAAAATGTAGCCTTGCCTATGTATAGATACGTTAGATGGTAGATCTTCATGTATAGGAGACAAGGAACTTGAAAAAGAAAATATTTTGTTAGAAAAGCTTAGTTGAAAATTCGGATAATTTTGAAACCCTATGTTGAAAACCACCAAAACCATTTTAAAACTCATATTTTTCATAAAAAAATGGAAGGTATATGATAGATGCCCTTAAGGAATGATTTTCATAAGTTTAGATGAGTTTAGGCACGAGAAAAATGTAAGACAAGTAGTGGAGTTAGGATGAAAAATATTGAGATAGTAAATTATAGTCAAATTCGTATTTTTGGATGATGCCCACATAAACACTTAGTATCCAAGCTTAGATGGCATGTTCTATGAGTCAAATGGAGTCCTTAGGTAATGAATATATTGAAGCTTCAATTTTTGATGCCTTAAACAAGTTTTCTCATAAAGAAAATGCAAGAAAATGAAATTTACAAAATTCGGATTTTTATAAGTAGCTTCTTCAAAAACATAGTTACCCAATGAAAAATGTGGATTTTTATGCATAAATGAAGGTCATAATTGGTATAGATATTGAGAACTCATTTTTATTTAGATAACAAGTAAATTCTAAGAATAAAATCCTAAAGACCCTAGGGAATATAAAGTTGGAAAGAATAGCTTTTTTTTTTTTATAAGTGACAATTATGGAGTTTCTTAATAATTAGGAGTTCATATGAGTTCATCATCAAAAATCATCAAGAACATGCATATATTGAGCTCATTACATGACATTCATGCTAGGAATTCATTCATATACCATCTATACACGAATCATCAACTAGGAAAGTTTTATCAAATGCGAAACAATTTTTCGGAATAGAAAAAGTTACAGAACAGATCTGATCCCACTGTTCTGTGACCTTAATGTTTTCAAAACTTGAAAATAATATTAGAAATAGATAGATCTTTCGAAGTAGATAGGAATCGATATAAAATTTGCGAAATTCCGAGTTAAAATGATCAAGTTATGGCCGTTTTAGATTGGACTTTCCGCAGGTAGCGAGAATCACGACTTTAATTAGTTTAGATGCATAGCTTGAATTAGTTGAGTGATGAAATTCTCATTAGGCTATTCTTATTTGGTAGGTGATCCCGAGCACGTCAATACCGTATCACCCGACCAGCGTACCATGGCCGAGTGAGTTTCTCTTCCGATTTCAATTATTGCTTGTGATTGTAATGATAGCCGCACTAGTTGCTAGGTAAAGATAAAAAGAATGATTATGTATGATGGGGTTAGTGGGGAATTATGATTGTCTGTTGTTGATATGCGAAATTGAACTTAAGGAATATAGGAACCGAGTGATAAGTTATTGATTGTGTAGAGATGAGTAGAATTGATTGTCTGCCATTGCTTGGCCACCTAAAAGAATTGGATTAATCTATCATTGGGCCTCAATTATAATTAAACTCATTCATATCACGATGGGGATGGAGCATTAGCATTTGTTGGTTTTTCGTGATCCATAAAACGAATATATGTTGGTTAATCGTGATCCATAAAACGAATATATGTTGGTTAATCGTGATCCATAAAACGAAATGTTGTTCAGTTGACCGTGAGCTTAAACGGCATCGTACCGCAGGATTCGTCAATCTGCTAACTCGGATGGAGGGCGCAAGTCCATCCACATATGATTTCCAGCTGGTCATATGTTTGTTGAACTCACTCGATTGATGCATTCACTTGGTTGATTAACTACTTGCTTGAATGTTTTGTATTAATTGAGATTCGGAAGTTTTCACTCACTAAGCTAGTGTAGCTTATATCCCAATAGTTTCCTGTTGCAGTATGAATACCTTTGGTTATCTCCGAGGATCCGTGGACACCAGGTACAGCTCTTAGAGGTTGAGGAGCCTTTGTCAAGGTCGGGTCTTAAAAGTAGAAATGGACTTCTAATCCAACTTCCAGGAAACAGTGTCTGAAGGATAATACAAGGAATTTTGTGAGCTTTAGAGTTCTTAGTACTGTTATCGGGGGTATGCCCTCTAATTCATGTAATAGAATAATTCTCTGTAAGATGGTCATGATTTACATTCTTGCTGCTATGTATGTCTCCTTAAGCTACTACGATGCAAAGTATGGTCTATGTATGTTGAAAGTAAGCCTTACACCCGATGTTCAAACTCAGGGGAAGACTAAGGTTGTCTTACTTGAGTTTAAATGTTGAGTGTGGCGGACTGTCACGTGTAGGGCACACTTTGGGGCGTAACAGAAGGCGATATCGGTTCCTTCTTCACCTAATCAAGATGAAATACCCAAAATGAGTCTTTCATAGAATTTCTACTTTAAGGATTCTAAGTCTATCTCTAAATTGCAGCAAAAATTGGATTGGAGGAAGTTCCAACTTAAAATGGCTATAACTAGCTCATTTAACTCGGAATTCCACATATTATATATCGTTTTCTACCTACTCGAAAAGATCTATCCATTTCTAAGGTTATTTTTACTATAAAAGGTCATTTGGGTCTCGAATCAGAGGGGTACAAATCTACCACAAAAATTCCCTTTTTGAAAAACAACATTTTCCAATCCTTCCTTCACTAAAGCTTGTTTAAGTAAAACTCAAATAGGTATATACTTGAAAAGAATTCTTTTAGTATATAAATAGACTCATAATTTATGCATGATGCTATAGGTGTTGTCTCATTTAATTAATTTCCTTAAAACAACTTTTTCTTGGTTTTCGAAAATTGGATTTGTTAAACTTTACTTTATGTGGTTAAAAATAACTTATAAATATTTTGATGATCATAATCTAATGTTCTACATTTTTATTCTTTATTTTATCAAAAGTGAGTTGAAAATAAAGTTTGGTCTTTTTAAGTTTCCCACAAATTTTATTTCTAGGAATTAAAAAATAGAGTTTCCAAAAGTTTTCTTAATGAGTTTATTCCTTGAAAATTTATTTTCTTAGATTGTTGACAAATTTCATTTTTTCTAAGTGGGTTTCTTAAGACTTATAAGTTGATTCTCTTAAAAACTTGTTTAGCCCTTAGTTTCAGAAAATTGGTAAAAATAGTATCAAGTTATTATCTATATATCAAGATTTCTTATGTTGTTATTTGAAAAGAAAGTATCTTTAGACTTTAAAGAAACTTCTTTATCCATAGTTTGAATTTCATGATGAGCTTATATAAACTTTTAAAAGGAATTTATTTGAAAACATTTTTCTAAGTCTTAGAGAAAAACATCTATTTAGTGATAAAATTTTATTCTTTCATTAAAAAGATCTCTTTTTATTTGGAAAACAACTTATTAGCCATTTATGAATATGATCATGTAGTTTATAAAAGATAAAAATATCACAAGATAAGATAATAAAGAATATAGGAAATAAATAAGCATATTAATAATAATTGTCAAGTATTGGGAGCCCTACCTTCTTCAAGGCTTCTCGAGACTAAGAATAGATTAGTTCCGAAAGAAAAAGAAAATTGTTTTGACTTGATGAGGATAAGTCTAAGACTAAAAAGACTATTCTTAAAATAACTTGAAAGTAAATAAATTGCAATAACAAATGAGCTTATATGATCTAAAAGATATATATAACTATATAAATATATTTGGTTAGATATAAATATGAATAACATAAAGGAAAATAGATTTATGAACAATATCAAAGTGTGAACATATTGTTGCTTTCCTAATCTCCATTGTTTAAAAAACACACACTATGCTCATACTAAGCAAATGAACATAAGGAAAGCTTAAAGGAGTATTACTTATAAAAGAAAAAGAAAAAACTAGAGAGAACTTTTGGAGAAAGAGAGAGAGACTTTTTTTTTTTGTATTTTTGTTAATGAAAAGTGAGATGGTGAAAGATGTGAAGTTGTATTGGAAATGAAAATTGTAAGAAAATAAGTGTATAGGTTGTAAGAAAAAGTAGAGATAGGTGAATAGTGTAGAATAGTAATGAATAGTAAATAAGATAATTAAATTACCAGTAGTAATAAAAATACTTGTAAAAAGGCTATATATGATATTTTTTATTATTGAAAAATTATAAAACTGATATTTTTGAAAACCTTATATTTTTGTGAGTCTAACGGTATATCCGAAATATTTTTGCTATTCCGACTCCCGTGACACGTTTTTCGAAAACTGTATCCGATCGTATTCAAAATGAATCGCGGTTTGACTAATATGATCTTTTCAAGCTCTCTTATATTATTACAAACTATTCTACATACTAATCTCTTACTTACTCACTTAGGGTTATGAACACGGGATTGTCGGACTAACATTGTTGCGTCTACCTAGGGTTTTGTTGACTTTAAGGTTTCCAGTTGACCTTCTAATTAGGGTTTAAGCTTAACCGATCGTAAAACTTTGGGGGTTTACAACCTACCCCCCTTAAAGAAAGTTTTGTCCTCAAAACTTGAAGTTCATACCTGATTCTTCAAACAAACTTGGATACTTCTGGCGTATATCGCTTTTTGCTTCCCAGGTTGCCTCTTCATGTAAGTGAATTCCCCATAGAACTTTCACATACTTGATCTCTTTATTTCAAAGCTTTTGTACCTTATGATCTAAAATCTGAATTGGGTGCTTTTCATAGGTGAGGTTTTCTTTTAACCGTACTGGTTCCAACTCGTCATTCTACTAGGATCTGGCACATGCTTTTGTAAAACCGAAACATGAAATACGTTGTGGATTCCAGATAAGTTAGGAGGTAAGGCTAGGTGATAAGTAAGATCTTCTACTCTTTCAAGTACTTCGAAAGGTCCAATATATTACGAGCTTAATTTTCCTTCTGCCCGGAATCTATGAATACTCTTGATGGGATTCACCTTCAAATATACATGGTCTCCAATCTTAAACTAGAGAATACTCTGTTCATATCCGCTCAGCTTTTCTATTGATCTTGTGCTTCCTTCATTCTTTGTTGAATGACTCGTACCTTGTCAGCCGCATCTTGTACTAAGTCGGGTCCGATGCTTAGCTTTTCCACATCGTCTCAAAATAGTGGCGACCTACACCGTCTTCTATACAATGCTTCATATGGTAGCATTTGAATTGTGGAGTGGTAACTGTTATTATAGGCAAACTCCACCAATGGGAGGTGTGCGTCCCAACTTCCCTTAAACTCCATTACATAAGCACGCATCATATCCTCTAGAGTTTGTATTGTTCTTTCTTATTGACCATCTGTTTGGGGGTAATAGGCAGTGCTAAAAAGTATCTTTGTTCCCAAACATGGTAAGCTTATCCAAAACTTGGATACGAACCTTGGGTCTCGATCAAAGATGATCCCACGGGTACTCTATGCAAGCATACTATCTCCCTCATATATATTCTAGCTAACTTATCCATGGAGTAAGTCATGTTGATTGGAAGGAAATGAGTTGTCTTCGTCAATCGGTCTGCTACAATCCATATGGCATCGTATCCGGTAGATGTTCTCGGTAGTCCACATACAAAGTCCATCATAATTTGGTCCCATTTCCATTTGGGTATTGGCAGGGGCTTCAAGAATCCTCCTAGTCTTTGGTGCTCCACTTTTACTTGTTGGCATGTTGGACACTTCATCACGAAATCAGCTACGTCTCTTTTCATATTGTTCCACCAATAGTGGCTTTTTAGATCTTGATACATCTTAGTCCCTCCTGGGTGCATTGTATATCCCGAATGATGTGCTTCTCTCATGATTTCTTTCCTCATTTCATCGTCATCTAGAATACATAATCTCCCCTTCATTCTCACAACATTGTCTTCACCTATAGTGAAATCCGTATACTTTCCCTCCTATACTTCTCCTTTAATCTTTTGAATTACCTCGTGATAACGTTGAGCTTCCTTAATTCTTTCTACTAAGGTTAGTTCTATGACTAGGCTGGCGATTTCCACTTCCACACTCTGCCCTATGAATTCAATCCTCATTTTCTCAAATTCCTTACTAGCTCTTTCTTATCAGTGAGTAAGGTAGCCACTTCTCCGTGACTCTTCCGTCTTAGGGCATCTGCGATGGTGTTTACTCTTCCTGGGCAGTAGTTTATTCCAAGGTCATAATCCTTGATAAGTTCTAACAATCTCTGTTGCTGCATGTTTAACTCCTTTTGCGTGAATAACTACTTGAGACTTTTATGATCAGTGTAGATTTTGCACCTTTGCTTATATAGGTAATGTCTCCATAACTTAAGTGCGAAGACAAAGACAGCTAGCTCCAGATCATGGGTGGAGTAATTTTGCTTATGATGTAATCCCCTTAATTTTTGCAAGACCTAAATGTAATAATTGCCAAAAATATAACATGGAATTATAAATAATTATAATAAAAAGTTATGAAAATCACTCCTAATTTTTCGCGATTTGAAATTATTAAAGTATTAATAAATTTGATTATAGGTAGAAAAATTAGAATCCTTACTAATAAAATATCGAAATACAAAATTTAATTTTCATAACTTTAGATAATCAATGATCAATGATAAATCCATCATTACTATAAACTTCAAGATTCTTTTATCTTAAGTTCAAATATTAGAAAATAAATTCTATACTCATTAAATAATGATTAATAATTAAGTCTTATTTAACTCTACATGTGAGTAACATAATAGTATATGGAAAGACTTCGAACATAAATCACATTTTTTTTATTAATGAAACAAAAGTAAAACAGTAAATAATAATAAGCTATCGACCCATCAGAATCCATCATTCATAAATTTCCTCTTCACCATTTACGTCAATATCATACATTGCTTGTTCTCCTTTCCTTCCTTTACGTTTAATGCATTTAATGTTTACGATCCATTGAATCTAATGCTAACAATTCAGTATATATGTGTGTGTATGCAAACCTGCCATAACCCTCACTATTCTTTAGCCGTACCTAGGATCCCAATGTCATATACAATAATATAATGAACTCTTTTATTTTCTGCAAACCACAAAGAATAATAATAGTAATATATAGCCCCATCCTTTAATACCAAACCTATTCCACTTAACTTATTACCAATATAACTACATAAAGTATTAAATACATCAATAGTTAGTAAAGACGCTCTAGAAGATGGAGTGGAATGGTCATCTAGTGCTCAAAGGAAAGTTACTGAAGATAAGAATATTCCAACTCTTAAATTATACCATTTAACATTTGTTTTGCATTCGTAGGATTAGTCTAATATTATTGCAAGTTTATTTTAAATCAAGAATAAAAATAAATAAATAAATATAATGAAAAATAAATAAATAATACTATTCAATCTCGTAAATATAAAATGATAGGTTCCAACTCAAAATTTTACTATATATAATTTAGAAACCTACAACTTAAATTAAATACACTTATTTTATATCAATTAATAAATTTATCCACATAACATTAATATCCAACTCAATACTTTAAGAAAATTATATTACATATATTATAATTAACTAAAGGCCAATTTGAATATGCCATAGTTATATGAGAACATGTAATATAATCACTTTTATGTATTGGCCGAAACTTGCACCAGAAGGACCTAATCCAGAAGTTGAAAATTTCTCACATAAGATAAAGGTTAAACATTACACCTCACCAAGTAATTTAATGATGATGATGTCATGAATGTAGTTGTGGTCATTCTTTTCTTCCTTCTCTAGAAGTAGCGTATGGGCAAGGAGAAAATTCAATTATCAATATGCCTTTTAAATTACAAGCAATAAAGGGCGACCCATGTACTTCACCCCATACATCATCCTTGGTACAATTTTTTTCTTTCTTTTCAGTCTTCTTCTCAATTAGAATTCTAGGCCTTCACCTGATACACAATCACAAATAGCTTCTTCAAATAATTTCAATTACTTTGCCATAAACTCCTGAAAAGAAGCTAAAAAAAAAATCAAAATCATGCAAAATTAAATTAAGAGGTAGCGGCATTTTGGAGCAAGGAAGAATACATCACAAAATCTACTCAAGCAAAGGTAAGTTTTTGTTATAGTAGAATTAGATATATTGATGTTAAATTTAAAATAAATAAATAAAAATAAGAATAATGAAAACATATATACATATATATATATATTTTAAGCATATATGTTTTGGCATACATAGTAGATAACAGAAGTCATGATAGTTTGATCACAAATCTTATGTTATTCAATTATTTGAGTTTTGTGGAAATAAATCAATAAAGAATTAATAAAATTAACATAGGCACAATAACATAACCAGTCATGCATATATACCCATTAATAATTTTAACATAACAAATCGTATGAGTTTAAGGTCATTCAACTTAGAAATGGATAATGATGTAAATAAATTGACAAAACAAAAATTATATAAATATTCTGACTCTAGGAGGAATCAATGAGAAAACAAGTTGATTTATAAAATTTATGTCATATCCTCGAAGTAAATAACTATTTAGAAATGAATTTATGAGGAAAATCAATTAAAAGTAAGATAGAAGTATAATTGGCTCACATATATATAGATATATAAGTTTCATATGTTCAAAGAGTTGAATAACAAAAGTTTAGAATTTCTTAGATTATACAACTAATATAAATTATAAAATATATGCATATCTCGGCTAATATAGGCTTAAAAAAAAGAAATTAAGTATAAAAAAAATATAGACGAACAAATAAAACTTAGAAATGACCTTTCATTTATGTAAAGGTTTTCCATTCAACTATTAGTTTTCTTTTTGCAAAACAAGTCTTTAAAAATATATATATATATATATAATAAAATAAAACTAGTGAAATGATTTATTTAGTCTTTATCTTGTTATAGAAGCAGTATAAGAAACATAAGTATAATCATGTTTCATTTTAATACCCGATGCAAATAGACGAAATTGTGTATGTCTTTTTAAGGTAAATAATGAGGTGACAAAAAGTAAATTCATCAGGAAAAAAGATTAAATTATGATGTTCATTAAAATTTACGATACTAATAATATCTAATAATATAAGTAAAATATGATAATAGATTTGAAATAACTATAATAATAATATAAGTAAAATATGATAATAGATTTGAAATAACTATAATAAATGTAACTATGACTCATAATAGTAAAAGAGTGAAAGCAAATTTGAAAGAATCCTATAAAACGATATTAAATGAAATGGGTAAATCCTATTTAAAAAAAAAAAAAAAGACTAGAGATGTATCAATTCTTGTAGAATCAATATATCTAAGTAACTTAAATTGGCTATTCATTGAAACTATAATTGGTGTAGTGTTTCCATAATATATATATATATATATAAGTGACATATTTAATATAATCATATTAAATTATTATTGATATATGATTCGTAGTACGTTAAACTATAGATAATAAGGAGAATATGTTGTTTATAAGGTAAATTGCTAGAAATGATGCTTGAGTCCATCATTTGGAACCAATAATTGTAGTTATTAAAGTAAAGTTTTGAAGATAATTCTAACAAGGTCTATGAATAATGTAAATTGTGTAAATTTTCAAATAAAAGGACACGGATTCTACTATATTGTAGATTAAATTTTTCTAAAGTATTAAATATAAAATCAATACAATATCCTATAATTAACCTGATAAATAAATCTAAAATATAGTAAGCCATAATACAGTTAATAATCCATTTGTCTTACTATCATTATAGGAATTATACAGGCAATAAGACCAGGTTAAGGGTAATTCCAAGTTGAGCCTATTGTGTTGACCTAGTTTCAAACTCGAGGTATTTCGAGAGATCATATCAATTGAACAATTGTGCTCAAGTGACGGAGTTCTGATAATCTGCTATTTGCTTGTGTTTGCTACTGCTTGTTATTATGTTGATTGTATTACTTGTTTATTGAATGAATGATTGACATGGATGCCATCATCTACATGATTGCCCGAATAAATAGATAACTATAATTACTCGACTAAACCAATCGGATATACTCATAGCATGTGATTGAAATCCCCTATAGGGAATATCACGGATTTACAATTAGAAGTATTTTGAAATGTATTTTCAAAAAAATGTGACTTGAAGAATTCCAAGAAGCTCGCTATTCATCTTTTGAACGAGCTTTATCAAAAGAGTTTATGAAATAAGCATATGACATTTTCGAGTAATGATTTGATAGTGAATGTTGCCTGAGTTGGGGTCTATCTGTCGAATTTACCCTTAATAGGTAAGGGTCAGTATTGGCGGTAGATGTTGTCTGAGTTGGGGTCTACCTGCTTGATTCACCATTGATTAATGATGGTCAAATTTAAAACATTAACCAGCATAAACCACATGAACACGTTGGGAAATATTTGCTTTTTACCAATGACGGGTAAGCATTGGGTGAGTCTGGATGGATGCTACCACCAGGCAATCTCGTTTGGGTGAGGCGAGGTGTCCTATGCAGGTAAGTATGGGAGGCAATTGATATGTAGATAGTGTAAATCTACATCATCTATGGCTTCGGACTCCTATAGATGTATTGCTTCCATTCATCACATGTGCTTTCATATTATGTGTGTAGATAGATCTGCATGAATGTTAAATTAATGCTTGACAACTTGCATGACCGGTAGTAGTAGGAACGAACTCACTGAGCTGTGGTTTTGCTCACCCTCTAATAGTTTTTGTGCAGGAATAAAGCTTGCTAGTATTGGGCTAGGAATGTGTGAAGAGTGCTCCTCCATCAGACTTTCTTAAAGTCAGAAAATAGGTTACAATAAACTTAGAATACAATTTAGAAAAATTGTACAAACACTTGAGACCTTGTATTTTGTAGGTTAAAACCCAAATTTACTTTTGGTTAGGGGATACCGATTCTCTGCGATCTTGGAAAAATGTGAAAAGTCGGATTCCTTAGTAAATTTATATAAAGATATCTTATATATATGACTAAATAATGTGAAGTAAATAAATAGATAGTGTCTTGCAACCTCTGACTTGCAAGATGGTTGTCATATTGCGGGTGCATACGTGGTATGATAACTTTAGAATAATCCTACTAGGGCCCTTTGAGGCGTGACACATGAAGCCTGAGTTGTCGTGAGGCATACGCAATCATCTTTCCATCTTGCATCAATACATACCTGAAGCCATTTCTGGAGGCATCGCTATGTACCATATAAGGTTTCTCAGGACCCTATAACACCAAAATTGGCGCAGAGACAAGTTGTTTCTTAAGTTCTTGAAAACCTTGTTCTCTTTTATCAGTCCAAATGAACTTCTCATCCTTCTGAGTCAACTGTGTTAGGAGTTTGGCTATGGTAGAAAAGTTTTTCACAAACTTCCTATAATATCCAGCCAATCCAAGAAAACTTCTTACTTCTGTGACGGTCTTAGGTTGTCTCCATTCCATTACCACTTTGATTTTCTCGGGGTCTACTGATATACCTTCTCCAGATATGACATGTCCTAGGAAAGATATTATATACAACCAGAAGTCACACTTAGACAGCTTGGCATACAACTTATGTTCACATAATGTCTGTAATGCCATTCTCAAGTGCTCTTCATGTTGTTCCCACATTTTGGACTATATTAGAATATCATCTATAAAGACTATCACACACTCATCTAACAAGGGTTTGCACGCCCGATTCATGAGATCCATAAAAGCTACTGGTGCATTAGTTAAACCAAAGGGCATTACCAAAAACTAGTAATGTCCATAGCGGGTTCAAAAAGCCATCTTGGGTATATCCTCTGGCTTGATCCTTAATTGGTGATACCCTGATCGTAAGTCGATTCATGAGAAGACACTTGCTCCTTGAAGTTGGTCAAAAAGATCATCTATCCTTGAAAGTGGAAACTTATTCTTGATAGTGACCTTATTGAGTTCTCGATAATCAATGCACAGACGCATAGAACCATCCTTCTTTTTCATAAACAAAATCGGTGCTCCTTAGGGTGATATACTTGGTCAAATGAAACCTTGGTCTAGCAAGTCTTGTAACTGAATTTTTAGCTCCTTTAGCTCAACAAGTGCCATCTGGTAAGGTGCCTTTGATACTGGCTGAGTGTTCACCATAAGGTCAATTTCAAAATCGATTTCCCTCTTAGGTGTTAATCCAGGTAATCCGTCAGGAAATACTTCCGGGAATTCCTTAATCATAGGTATAGTTTCCAAATTCCAACTATAGTTTCTCTCCTTCTTTCTCCTCTATGTCAATGCTACTTAGGTTCATCTCCTCATCATCCATTATCAACTCAAATGAGTTCAACCTTATTGTGGATTATCCTTTGAATACTATCTCACTTCCGTCTTGATTCTTAAAATGCACTTCCTTTCATCTACAGTCTACTAAGCTTTAGCGAACGTCAGCCAACTCATTCCTAAGATCACCTCATATTTGCTCATTTCTAATATTATCAGGTCACATTTAGTGTAGCATCCTTATATCTCCATAGGACAATCCTTAAGCATCTCCTCGATTAACACAATGCTCCCATGAGGGTCTTAACTCGAAAACTGGTAGCGATGGTGTCTATAGGTAAGCTGGTTTGTTTGGCCAAACTAGCGATGATAAAGGAATGTGTAGCTCTGGTGTCGAACAAAGCATAGGCGGTTTGACTAGCTACATATGTAACCTACACTTGAATTTATACTAGTCATGAATCTCGTATACTTAAACTACTTATGCGAACTCCATGTATATTAAAGTTGAAACCCAGTAAGAGTATACGGAACAATGCTTTCAGGAATGTTAAATCAGATCTGAAGCAGATCTTGACCCAAAGTTGTATTTCTAACTTGAACTAAAGATATAATAAAATCGGAACCTTTACCCTAAGTTATATTTCAAACCCAAACAAAGGTGTAGAATTGAAATGAACGCCACAAGATTAAATCATGATAAGTTCACAAGTTCGCAATGGAACCCAAAGAGGAAAGCTCTCTCAAAATAATATTCATTCAAAAGTTAATTGTCTATACAAAAACCAAAACCAAATATATATAACAAACAAAGGAAACTAAAAGTCTCCGAAAATGAAACTAAAAAGTCATAAATACTGAAACTAAAAGTCTTAAATAATGAAACCGAAAAATCTTAAATAATGAAATTGAAAAGTCTCAAATAATTCTCGTGCATAACATATACCAGCAACATACGTTGGAGGTGTTGCTATGGAACATCGACGGCATAAGGCCAACATTGGTCTCTTACAAGCATAATTCAAATTCTGATTTCATTGGAGAATTTCCAAAGGCTTGTATAACATTTACAATGTCCATATCATCATCCAATGACAGATCCATGATGAAATCTCCATGCAAAGCTTGTTTCCTCCATGTTTCTTCAACGAATGCTCCTGTAAACCCTTGAAATTTTCATAATTCATAGAAAATAATCCTAGAAGTCTAATATCAAAATTGAAATCCCAAAAATAGAGCCAAGTTAAAACTGATTTCTAAATCAGGTCAAACATGAAGATTCTTAGTCTTGAGAAAATGAGGACACTCGAAACAAAATATAAAATCCAACTATCGGTTGAATCAATATCCGTATGCCAATCAAATCATCTACCCGATTCCTAAAACGCAAATCAAAACAATATATTCAAATAACGCTCGACAACGAAATGCTAAGATCTTAAAACCCTCGGTGAATTTTGGAATCAAAAATTTCAATTTTCACCAAAAGTCAAACTGAGTCAACTCATAACCCTAGACTCGGTTAAACAATCCCGAAAACTGAAACTATTAAATAATCATAAATAAAATAAGATAAACCATAGATATCGAGCTGAAAATATAAAACGGTCAAAAGTCCAAAATTATACGATCTTACGAATAACTCAACAAAACCGGAACCCTAAAGCCAATAAAGCTTACAACAAACCCTAGTATTTAAAATCCGGCAATCCCGCGCTCTTAAACCCTAAACAACGAAATGAAAATAATTACCGATAATAGTTCGTAATAATATAGGGAAGCCTAAAAATATCAGATTCATGAATTTCGAGTGTCCTTCGGACTCAAACGGGATCAGTTCTCGAAAAGCGTGTCTCGGAGCTCGAAATAATAAAAATATTTCAATAACATCAAAAGACTCGTAATTAAACAAGGATTTCAAAAATATCAGTTTTAGAATTTTTCGGTAGCTAAAAATTACAGATATCGCATTTATACGTGCATTTTTATCTACTAGTATTTTAATTATCTAGTTTACTATTCATAGTACTTTCTACTACCATTACTATTCTTGTATCTCTACTTTTTTCTACTACCATTCTTACACCTACATCCTATTTCTTACAATTTACTTTTCCCATAAAAATTCTACACCCCATATTACTAAACTTCTCTTACACTTTTCTTCTAAAATTAATTTTTTATATCAAATTTCTCTCTCCTTCAAGCAATTGCCGTCCACCCCCTTCTCTCTCTTCACTCTCATCTATTTTCTTTTTTCAATTAATTAAATTACATCTAATTTTCACTTCAAAATTCTATAAATACTCATTTCCTCCTTCATTCTTTCACACAATTCATTTCACTATCAAAACTCTCTCAAAATCTCTCCACAAATCCTCTCTTCAAGTTTTCTCTCTACCAAAACTCTCTCAAACCAATTCTTCACAAAAATCCTTCCTTATACACAAACTATCTACCACATATCACTACTCACATAATACCCAATTCATCTACCACTTTTATACCATATAAACACTTTAGGTAATCTTCTTCCAACCATTTATTTACCCATGTTATGTAACTTCGCATGACTATGCTGTTGTTTTAAAACTCATATGAGTAGTAAAAGCAACAACATGTTCATGTTTTGTTCTTGCACATGAACTTCCTATTTTATTATGTTGTTATTTCTTATTTATATCTAACTAAATATATTTATATATTTATATATAATCTTTAGAGCATATAAGCTCACTTGTTATTTATTTAATTTCATGCTTTGCAATTTATTTATTTCATGATATTTCTTTAAGACTAGTCTTTCTAGTCTCAGACTTGTCCATATCAAGCCAAAACAACCTTTTCTTTAATTTATTTTCTTTATTCTTTTAGGACTAGTCTATTCTTAGTCCCGAGATACCTTGATGAAGCTAAGATTCCCAATACTTGATATTTTTATTATCTTGCTTAATATTATTTGTTTCTAGTATTTTCTCATGTTCCTATTATTTTACATGCTCATAATACTTGCATCTACATAATGATATTGTCTCAACTAATTTTAAAAGTAGAATTTTACTTTATTAAAAGAACTTAAAACTAAATTTTCTATTATGTGATTTGTCACAAAATAATAGAAATAGAGTAATACAAGTTTTCTCAAGTTTTTCTCAAATAACAAAGATCAATTTACCAAAGAAACATAAAAAATGAATACTTTCTTTGTACATTATGGCAACGTAAGTTTTAGTAAAATAATTTGTTAATATTCAATTCATAAAAACCTTAAGAACAAACTCTTTTTAACTCCATAACAAAACTAAGAAACAAACTAGTTTTCAAAGTTAAAATGAATTCAACCCATAAAGTTATAAACCCACTTAGGAAAAATAATGATTTTCAAGTTTCTAAAGAAGAAAACTTATTTTCAAAGAATGTGAATAAGATAAGATTAAAAACAAAGGATTTTATCAATAAAGATGATTCTTTTCAAAGGAATAAAAGAACAAGTTTTAGAAAACAAAAACTTATACTTTAAATAATAAATATAAGAAGACAAGACTCATTTTCTAAAACCATTCTAAATATAAATTTATAAAAAGGTTTTCAACAACTTAATACACTTTTGATAAATTTGATCTTTGATCACTAGAAATAAAATTTATAAAAGACTAAGGTTAAACGAAAAATTTACTTGTTTTTGGAAAAAGAATAAAGAAAATAAAATAAGAATATACTTATTTATAATAAACTATGAAAATATAAAGTTCCTTCAAAAGACTTGAATAGAAATTGGCAAAGTTAAAGTTTTAACAACTCAAAAATGAATTGTTTTATGAAATAAATTGTTCAGACACTACCATTAAAAATTTTGCATATAAAGTGAGCTTATCTATATACTCAAAGGATTTATCAATTATATATATATATATATATACTATATTTTTTTTTACTAAAGGATTTTTGAATGAAGTTGAGTTAGAAAATGGACTTGCAAAAGTTTAAGAATATTCGTTTTAAATCTGTACCGAACGTTTTCGAAACTCAAATGACCTTATATGACAAAGATAACCTTAGAAATGGATAGATCTTTTCAAATAGGTAGAAAACGGTATATTATATGCAAAATTCCGAGTTAAAATGAGCGAGTTATGGCCATTTTAAATTGGAATTTCATTCTAAACGAATTTGATGAGCATAGTGAAATAGAATTAGAAAGTTTAAGTAGAATTTCTACGAAATACTCATATCGGTATTTTTTTTGTCTAGGTGACAGAGGATACGAGATTACCCTTCCTGAAGATTACTATGACTAAGAAGATCGCGAAATAGACGAGTGAGTTATTCCTCTTAATTTTATCACCTTGCTTGTGCTTGTACAGTAGTAGCATTAGTATACTAAGAAAAAATAAAAATGGATATATATATATTTGGGGGAATTCGGGGTTATGCATATATATGTGATTCTTTGTTTATGCGTGAAATGAGAATTAAAAATATCGCAACTTCAAATTGCCTGTTTAAGTGTTTTTGTTTACTTACTTGTATGACTGTTTATTATTTGTTAAATTGATTGATCGCCCCCTAATAAACCTTAATAAGGTTTGGCTTAAGAAAAATAAAATGCTCATACATAGCATCCATCGAGTCACATCTCTTTCGGAAGGCTGCTACTCCTACGCGTAGAGTTGGATTGGCTGTTATCGTGCTGTGACACTAGCCATGTTCCTTCCTAGAGAATCTAAATCGCCCGGGGAATGCGACTCTAGGTTCGGAGCCGAGCCAACCAAACACTTTGGATAGGGACCTGGGGACTAGCAGTAGAAGATCGAGGATCTTCATCACCGATTCCCTAACCTTCGATACGGAGGGGTAAATCCGTTCTATATATAGTTTTCGGATAACTATATATATTCGTGTATCACGTGATTGTTGAATTGTACGCATAGCATATGTGTGAAAATTTAAATGAACTTGTTTGAAAACATGGTGCGAGTAAAAAGAAATATCTCACTAAGCTAGTTGTAGTTTATACCCCGTTAGATTTTGTTGAAACAGGTATATTGGTGGCTTAAATTGAGGATAATGACATTAAGGAAGTCATGGAATGATGTTAAGCTTCTATGAAGGAAATGAAAACATAAGATGAAGTAATTTTGCAAGGTTCTTTATATGTAATAAATTCTATATTAGTATTTTGGAGATTCTAAGATGTATATTTATTTGAAGACAATAGAGGGATATGCCCCTAAGAATTGTAATTTAATATGTTTGTGTTTTATAATAAGTATTCTCTTTATTTCGTTTCTTATTTATTATCAATGTAAATTGCGTTACTCTGATGCGTTCCCTTGGTTGTGATGTATGCCTTGTACATGATATGGAAGCCTTTGCGTGACTGAGGTAGTCATTCCTAAGCTTTAATATTGCGTACGGCGGACTGCCACGTTTAGGTACCCCTCGGGGCGTGACAGCTCCTAACGCCCCCTTCATTGTCTTGGCTTTAACTCGCGTGACCGGTCTAATTGGAATGCATATCCTTGGATGCTGCTCATCATTCCTCCTCTCCTCAAAAGGATTCGTCCTCGAATCATCATCCCCTACTTAAAGCCTCTCCTTGTGCATGTGCACCCACACCACACCCAGTTGCCTAGTTCCAAAATGATCTTCTTAAGCCCTTTATTGGCTTACTTAGCATATTGCTCCTTCCGTCGCTCAATGTGTTGGCGAACCTTTTCATGCATTTGCTTGACCAATTTGGCCTTCCGTTTCCTATCTAAACTGGTGTGCTCATCTGCAAGTAATCGACGTAAATCAAGAGGAATCATTGGATTAAATCCATATGCAACTTCAAAAGGCGAAAATTTAGTTGTTGAATGAACAACCCTATTATATGCAAACTCCACATGTGGCAAACATGCTTCCCAATCTTTTAAGTTCTTTTTAATCAAAGCTCTTAACAATTGAGACAAAGTCTTATTAACGACTGCTGTCTGTCCATTCGTCTATGGATGACAAGTAGTTGAAAACAACAACTTTGTTCCCATTTTCACCCATAAAACCCTCTAGAAGTGAGTCAAAAATGTTGCATCCCTTCCAGAAACGATACGTCTAGGAACTCCATGTAAGCGCATAACTTCCTGAAAGAACAAGTTAGCAATGTGAGTTGCATCGTCAGTTTTATGATAGGGAATAAAATGAGCCTGTCACGCCTCGAAGGGTACCCTAAACGTGGCAGTCCACCGTACACAATACTAAAGCCTATGAATGACTACCTTCGTCACGCAAAAGCTTCCATACTATGTACAAGGCGTACAACACATTAAGGAGACACGATCGAAGTATAACAATTCATATTGATATAAGTTATACAACAAGATATAAGGAATGTAACTAACTTCAATTAAAATCGATTACACTTCTTAGGGGCATACCCCCGTTAAAATTCCCAACTTCAACCTTAAACAAAAGACATATATAGAATCTCATAGGTCACTACTACATAAGACCTATCATAACACAACTTCACTAAACCTGACTAAGGCCTTCTCGTACACCGCTTCCTTATTGGAAGCTCAAACTCATACTCGGTTTTCCTGATATCTCGGTCTTCGAGTCGTAATCTTAAATCAGCCTCTAACATTCAATAACTGTGGGAGGGTAAGCTACACTAGCTTAGTGAGTGAGAACTTCCATAAATCACGCATCCAACAATCAATCAAGCAAGTTATTTAATCAATCATATGAATGCAACAAACACATGAATCATACAAAACATATGATCAATCAGAAATCATATGTGAATAGATTTACGCCGTCTATTCGAGGTTAGCAGATTCATGAATCCTGAAGTACTGTCGATTCCGTCTTCGGGTTACGGTTACCCTCACATAATATTCCATCTTCAGGTCACGGTTACCCTCACATAATATTCCGTTTTATGGATACCGGATAACTAAAACAATATGCTAATGCTCCATCCCCAACGTGAAGTGATTATGTCCATATTAGTTTATCATTCCAAATAGTCATTATTCCAGTTCTTAAGTGATCAACCAATTACGCAGACAATCAATAATATAGCAATAAACATTCATCATTAATCACCCGGTTTCGATATTCTTAACACGGTTTGCTCAATACATCATCAACACATACGTATAACCCCATAATTACCCATCATACATTTCCATTCTATCTTTGCTTATCAATCTAGTGCGACTAAATTTACAAGCACAATCAGGAACGTAATAGGAAGTAGAAACTCACTCGGCCATGGACTCCGTTCTCTAATCGTAGTAGTCCGGTGGCAAGAAATCCTCCGATCCGAATTCCCCTAAACGAAAGAAATACCCAAATGAGTACTTCATACTACAATCTAATCCCAACTTATCAAATATAACTCTTTAGTTCGTAATTTTCGTAACAAGCAAAAGTTCCAACTTAAAATGGCCATAACTTGGTCATTTTAACTCGGAATTTCGCAAATTATATACCGATTTCTATCTACTTCGAAAGATCTATTTAATTCTAATAAAATATCTAAGTTTTGAAAATGTTACAGCTTCGGAACAAGCCGATCAGTTCTGATCAGTAACGAATTCACTTTCGAAAATTTGTTTTTGTGAATGTTTGCGATGTTTCTAAATCATAGATCAAATGTAAATACAATATGGATGATTTACTATCATGGATGACATGTTATGATCTTCCTATACGTATGTTCTCGTTGATATTTATTTCAAGAAATTCCTTAGAAGATTTTAAATTCATAAAAAGTCAAGAAAACTTAGTTAAACTAGAATAATTTTGTAGTCTTGAGTAACTACACTTGTTTTAGGAAAATTTCATAGTGAAACCTATTCATTCTTGTTAAAACTAAGCCTCAACTAAATATATATCTCAAGGCCTTCATTTCTTGATAAAAATCCTTATTTTAGACTTAGAAAATAGGTGTTCAAGTAGGAGCTATCTCTAAATCC
Source organism: Combretum micranthum (assembly GCA_024138025.1). Taxonomy (NCBI): domain Eukaryota; kingdom Viridiplantae; phylum Streptophyta; class Magnoliopsida; order Myrtales; family Combretaceae; genus Combretum; species Combretum micranthum. Next base: position 415,083 of record JAMXBD010000618.1, read on the forward strand.
GAATTTTGCAAGATTGGTTTTTAAGTGATTTCTTTTAAGGAAAACTCATTTATTCTTTTGGAAATCAAGTCCCCACTAAACCTATACCCTAAGGTCTTCATTTCTTTGATAAAACTTCCATTTTGAGTTTGAAAAATAGGTTTTTATATCTCATCTTCCCCTAGATACGAGATTCATGCAATCTTACACAAGATCAAATTTTCTTATCTTGTAAATATCACTTGTTTAACAATTTCCTCCTAGTATATCCACCATCAATTTATTAAAATCACTTCCCTATGATATCTATTCCATAAGCCCTTCATATTTTAGCTTAAAACTTCATTTTGGGGTTAGACAATATGTTTTGAAAATGGGTCTTGGTTTGAATCCGCGAATACAAATTTTATTTTTTTTTGAAAATCACCTTTGATTTTTACAAAATAAAGTCTTGATGATATCTACTCCTTAAGGCTTCATTTTCTCAACTAAAACTTCCATTTTGAGACTTGGAAGGGGGTGTTTAAATTTGAGCTTTGCCAAGATACGAAAATTAAAGTTCTCATTTGTGTTCAAAACCAAGATCTACATTTATATAGGCATCAACTTCATGCATACAACCACATTATCCATATACCAAGATTTTACATAACAAATACTAAGAACAAGTCTTGCAAAAGTGAGGTCTACACATTATAACAACAAAAATAGAAATAACAAGATAAGCAAGGATCAAAGTGAGTGTTTCATGTTCTTGGCATCATCATCCATTGCTCATAGGCATTATGGAAGGTCCTTTGATGCATGAACCTCTTTATCATATACCTATACCACCAATTGAGGCTTAAGAAGGATGATTTCTTAAACAAGCTTCAAGAAATGAGTGTGGAGGCCTTCTTTTCCTATGGGGGCAGCAAGACTTCAAGAACAAAGGAGGCAAGAAAGAAAGAAAATAAGAGAGTATTTTGCCTAGGGTTTGTAAAGAATAGAAGGAGTGAATATAAGAGACTATTTATAGAGAGATGAGAGAGGCTAAAGAGAGTTAAATGAAAGAAAGGAAAAGAAGCAAGGGCAGCAAGAGATGAGGGGGGGGGGGGGGGGGGGGGGGGGGGGGGGTGGGGGTGTGGTGTGAATCTAGGGGAAAGAGAGAGAGGGATTTAGTTTGGTTTTGACTTGAAGTTGAAATGTAACTTGTCTTCCACATGTGATTAACTAAAAGGAGCTTTTAAATCATTAAATAAATAAAAATAATAAAAGAAAAATGGCAGATTTGGAGGTGTTGGAGATAAATAGTGTGTGTGGTGTAGAAATCATTACAATAGTGTACAAAAAGGTATGGGTCACATGTATGTGTCTTATTATGAGATTTTTGAAAAGAGAGAAATAATTATAAATAAAATAAAAAAATCAATGGCAGAATTTTAATAATTAAAATGAAATAATTAATTAAATTATTTTAGTAATTTATCAAATAAGCTACCGGTACGGTCAAATTACGCTTATATAAGCTATAACTGATATTTTTAGGAGTCGAAAAATTACGAAACTGTAATTTTATGATTCCTTATAAAATTACGAGTTTTACGGTGTTGACGGAATATTTTTACTATTCCGGTCACCGGGACACGCTTTTCGAGGCAGTACCGATGGGTCCGAAAAAGGTTAATTTCGATCCAATCTGATACTTTTTAGTTTCTTATATTATTACACACTATTCCAAACACTAAACTCGTTCTTAAACTTCTAGGATTAAGAACTCGGGATTGCCGGATCTAAACAACTAGGATTTTGGGCTTCGTTGACTAAGGCCAGGGTTTGCCAACTTAGAAACTGAATAGTTTTATTCATAATTCATATTTTCTTATAACATTAATTCTTTGATGATCTATCTAGTATTAACAGTTCTCGAGATTATTTAAATTGATTTATTGTTTTGAAAATTTATCGCATTCGTTATCGGATAGGGTTTTCTCGATTATCGTACCGAATATTGGTTATTGAGACAATTTTTGATGAAATTGAGTCTAAGAATTTATTAATGCCTTATGGGGATTATTTATATTGTTTTAAAGGTTTATATTGCTCTGACTTACGAGTTTTGATTCGTCGAGTGATTTGATTGGCTTAAAGATTTCATAACTGATGAGTGTTGAACTTTCGTTTTGCTTTCAAGTCTATGGTACTTCAACTTAGGGTTTAATGATTGAATTGATTATCATAATAATAATTAGACCTTCTTCTTAAGGTTATGGGATTTTATTCCCGATCCTGTTTTATGATTTTCGAAGGTTTGGTTTGTCTATTAGAGCTTTCATTATAATCTTATCTTTCAGGATCATTAATTTGTTTATCGATTAATTGTCATCAATTAAGCTTACTTAATCGTGCCAAAGCCTAACTATGAAATGGCTTTGGTGAATTTTAAATTACTCGAAATTATTGTTGTGGTAATTGAGTTTCCATATTATCTTGATTTCCGAGTGAAAAATCAGATGAACTAATTATCCTACGTAAGAATTTTGGTTCAAAAGATATTTAGGTTCTTATTTTATTTTCAAGGCATCTCAGTTTCTTAAGATTAGGAAAATTTTTATTTATGTTCATATTTTAGAACCTTTTAAATTTCGATTTTAACTTGGAGTCATTTTTAGAGTTTGTCTTTGAAGTTTATTCTTGGATTATTGACTGAAATTTTCCGGGGCTTACAGAGCCATTTTAGAGAATCTGTCAACAACTACAAACACAGAATCATGACCTCTTTGGAAGGCAAAGGAATGATTGGGAGGATTGGAATTTAGAGAATATTAAAATGAAGATTCCTCCATTCCAAGGTAAAAATGATCATAATGCTTACCTTGAGTGGGAAAGAAAAGTAGAGTTAGTGTTTAATTGTCATCACTACTCTGAGGAGAAGAAGGTGAAGCTAGCTGCAGTGGAATTTATAGATCATGCACTTATCTGGTTGGATCAGCTGAATATGAGTAGGCGATGGAATCGAGAGAGACTGGTTGAAAATTGGGATGAGATGAAGGCCATCATGAAGAAAAGGTTTGTCTGCAATCACTATAATAGAGAGTTATTTGATCGTTTGCAAAGTCTTACTTAGGGATCCAAGAGTGTAGAGGAATACCACAAGGAAATGGAGATAGCTATGATCCGAGCCAATGTAGAAGAAGATAAAGAGGCAATGATGGCTAGATTTCTAAATGGCTTGAATCGAGATATGGCTAATGTTGTGGAGTTGCAGCATCATATAAAACTGGAAAATATGGTACACATGGCCATGAAAGTAGAAAGGTAACTCAAGCACAAGGGAGTAGTAAGGTATGTATCTAACTCGAATTGGAATTCTAACGCATTTTGGGAATCGAATTGGAGTAAAAGGGAAGATAAATCTAAGGATTTCTATATGGGAAAGGAGAAGGAAGTTAGTAAGGAGAAGGATAAATCTAATTCCCAAGATAGTAAGAATCGGGACATCAAATGTTTCAAATGCCTGGGTCATGGACATACTGCATCTTAATGTCTTAACAGAAGAACCATGGTGATGCGTGGTAGTGGTGAGGTTGAGACTGAAAGTGAGCATGAGAGTGAGGATTCTATGCCACCATTGGAAGATGCTGATGATGATGTGGAATATGCTGTTCAAGGTGAATCATTGGTGATTCAACGTGCCTTATGTGTGTGAGTTAAGGGAATTGATAGTGAGGAGCAGCTTAACAACATCTTCCATACCCGTTGTCATACCCATAATAAGGTATGTTGCTTTATCATAGATAGTGGTAGTTATACCAATGTAGCTAGTACCTTATTAGTTGAAAAGTTGAATTGCCTGTTGTAAAATATCCTCAACCATATAAGCTTCAATGGTTGAATGAGTGTGGGGAAGTGAGGATGAATAGGCAAGTTTTGATCTCTTTCTCTATAGGGAAGTATAAGGATGAGGTTTTATGTGATGTGGTACCTATGCATGCTAGCCATATTTTGTTAGGAAGGCCTTAGCAATACGATAGAAAGGTTATGCATGATAGATTTAAAAATATGTATTCATTTGTTAAGGATGTTAGGAGTGTAAAACTTGCACCCTTGTCTCCTAGACAATTTTTTGAAGAACAGAAAAAAATTAAAGAGGCACATGAGCAGCAAAGGAAAAGTGAGAAAGAGAGTATGAGTGAAAAAGAAGAGATAAACACAAGTGAGAAAATTTGTGAGAAGAGTGAAAACATTTGTTTGAGAAAAGACAAAAACAGAAATGAGAAGCAGGGAGAGAAAAAGAAAGATATTGGGTGCAAAGAGAGAAAAGTGAGCTTTTATGTAAAAGGAAAGGATGTTAAGAGTGCTATGTTTTTTAAATAGCCCATGATTGTACTTATGTACAAGGAGGCTTATTTTAATGCTAGCAACCTTAACCCCTGTTTTCCTAATGTTGTTTCTTCGCTTTTGTAGGAATATGATGATGTTTTTCTTGAAGAAGTTATGAATGGATTACCGCCTTTGAGAGGAATAGAGCATCAGATTGATCTCATTCCATGAGCTACCCTTCCAAATAGACCTGCATATAGATGCAATCCAAAAGAGGCTAAGGAGATTCAGAGGCAAGTTGAGGAACTCATGTCAAAGGGCTATGTGAGGGAAAGCCTTAGTCCATGCACAGTACCGGTGTTACTAGTACTAAAGAAGGATGGGACTTGGAGAATGTGCATCGATTGTCGAACCATTAACAAAATCACTGTAAAGTATAGACATTCAATTCCTAGATTAGATGATATGCTTGATGAAATGTATGGCTCTTGTTTGTTCTCTAAGATTGATTTTAAAAGTGGATACCATCAAATAAGACTAAGAGTAGGTGATGAATGGAAAACGGCTTTTAAGACAAAATATGATTTATATGAATGGTTAGTCATGCCTTTTGGTTTATCTAACACGCCTAGTACTTTCATGAGACTCATGAACGATGTTTTGCGTGCTTATATTGGCAAGTTTGTTGTAGTCTATTTTGATGACATTCTGATATATAGTAGGAGCATGGATGATCATATTCAACATTTGCACTTAGTGTTTGATCTCTTAAGGAGGGAAAAATTGTTTGCTAACCTCAAAAAGTGTTCTTTTTGCACTAACCAAATTGTGTTTCTAGGTTTTGTAGTTAGTGCTAAAGGAATACAAGTTGATAAAGAGAAGGTTAAGGCTATTAAAGAATGGCCTAGACCTACCATTGTTAGTGAGGTTAGAAGTTTTCATGGTTTAGCTAGGTTTTTTAGGCAATTTGTTCGCGATTTCAATAGTATAGCTGCACCATTGACTAAGGTGATTAAGAAAAGTGTAGGCTTTAAGTGGGCAAGCGAGCAAGAAAATGTATTTAATCTGCTTGAAGAAAACTTATTACTGCACCTATTCTAGCATTACCCGATTTTGAAAAGACATTTGAAATTGAATGTGATGCATCTGGTTGTGGTATAGGGGCTGTTTTGATGCAAGAAAAGAAGCCTATTGCCTACTTTATCAAGAAGTTGAATGGAGCCACTCTGAACTATTCAACCTATGACAAAGAGTTATATGCTTTGGTTCATGCCTTGCAGACTTGGCAATGCTACCTGTGGCCTAAGGAGTTTGTCATTTATACTGATCACGAGTCCTTAAAGCATCTAAAGGGGTAAGATCGATAGAACCAAAGACATGCAAAGTGGATGGATTTCATTGAGACGTTTCCATATGTAATCAAGTACAAACAAGGTAAGGAAAATATCGTAGCAGATGCATTGTCTTAAAGGTATGCCTTAATCTCTACTTTAAATGCAAAATTGTTGGGTTTTGAGTACATTATAGATTTATATGCTAAGAACCTTGATTTTGCTAATGTGTATGAAGCATGTGATAAGGGAGGTTTTGGTAAGTTCTACAAGCATAATGGTTATTTATTTAGGGAAAAACGCTTGTGTGTGTCTGATAGTTTTTTTAGGGAATTACTAGTGAGAGAGTCCCATATGGGAGGACTAATGGGACATTTTGGTGTGAGGAAGACTTTAGATGTGTTAGAAGAACATTTCTTTTGGCCTTATATGAGGAAAGATGTTAAGAGGATATGTGAGAAGTGTATTATTTGCAAACAGGCGAAATCAAAAGTTTTACCACATGGTCTGTACACCTCTTTACCTATACTTAGTGAGCCCTGGGTAGAATTATCCATGGATTTTGTTTTGGGTTTACCTAGGTCCCAAAGAGGTCATGATTCTGTGTTTGTAGTTGTTGACATATTCTCTAAAATGGCTCATTTTATTCCTTGTCATAAAACTGACGATGCAACTCACATTGTTGACTTGTTCTTTCACGAAGTCGTGCACTGGAGTTCCTAGAAGTATCGTTTCTAATAGGGATGCAAAAATTTTGAGTCACTTCTGGAGGGTTTTATGGGCGAAAATGGGAACCAAGTTGTTGTTTTCAACTACTTGTCATCCACAGACAAATGGACATACAGCAGTCGTTAATAAGACTTTGTCTCAATTGTTAAGAGCTTTAATTAAAAAGAACTTAAAAGATTGGGAAGCATGTTTTCCACATGTGGAGTTTGCATATAATAGGGTTGTTCATTCAACAACTAAATTTTTTCCTTTTGAAGTTGTGTATGGATTTGATCCATTGACTCCTCCTGATTTACTTCCATTACTTACAGATGAGCACACCAATATAGATGGGAAACGGAAGGCCAAATTTGTTAAGCAGATGCATGAAAAGGTTCGCCAACACATTAAGCGACGAATGGAGCAATATGCTAGGCAAGCCAATAAAAGGCGTAAGAAGATTATTTTCGAACCAGGTAACTGGGTATGGGTGCACATGCGCAAGGAGAGGTTCCTACAACAGCGGCGTTCTAAGTTGCAATCACGAGGAGATAGTCCATTTCAAGTTATTGCATGGATCAATGATAATGATTACAAGCTGGATCTTCCAGTTGAGTATAACGTTAGTGCGACTTTCAATGTGTCTGATTTGTCTCCTTTTGATGTAGGGGATGCTGATTCGAGGACGAATCCTTTTGAGGGGAGGGGGAATGATGAAGTAGCATCTAAGGATCCGCTATACATTCCAATTGGACCGGTCACACGAGTTAAAACCAAGAAGATGAGGGAGGCATTAGGAGCATTCGTTGAAGAAACATGGGGGGAAACAAACTTTGCATGGAGATTTCATCACGGATTTGTCATTAGATGATGATCTGGACATTATAGATGTTATAAAAGCCTTTGGAGATTCTCCAATGAAGTTAAAATTTGAATTGTGCTTGTAGGAGACCAACGCTGGCCCTACATCGCGGACTTCCATCGCAACACCGCCAGCATATGTTATGCGTGAGAATTATTTGAGACTTTTCAGCTTCAATATTTAAGACTTTTCAGTTTCAATATTTAAGACTATTCAGTTTTTGGTATCAGAGCTTTGGCTCTAAATCAGGTTATCTATCTACAATTTTTTCTTTTACCTTCTTTGTTCTTATTTATTGTTTCTTGGTTTCTATTTTGTCATTTCTTGTTCCTTCTTGAGGAAATTAAGTCTAGAGTTTATTTTGAAAATCTCAAATCTTGAGAATTTGTGGTAAAAGAGAAGTCTTTTTAGGGTCTCTTTATTGAAAAAAAGTTACGATCTTTAAGATCTAGGGTTTAGTATTTAAAGAAAAAAAAAAGAAATTCGTCAAAAAAAAGAAGAAAAACCATACAAAAAAAAAAGAGAAGCAAAAAAAAAATCATGAAAAAAAAAACTTATCTTGAAATTGTTTCTTATATTATTCGTTCTTCAATTTGATCTTGATTTGTTCGTGTCTCAATTGTTCTTGATCTTCTGATTAGCCTTGACATTCCTTCTTAACTCTTGTGTTCCTATCTATTATCTATTCTTAATTTAAAGGTTGTTCTTTTCTGTTCCATTAAGTCACAAGTGTAGTCTTGATTCAAGAATCACTAAGTTCAACATAGGACTTGGGGAGAAGGACTATCGGTGGTAAAAGGCAATGACAGATGGGTTTATTATCGAGAAAAGCCAAGTGAGTGAGATACGAGAGAAGTGCCATTAAATAGAGTGAAACACGTAAGAGAGTGTTGTGAGATATTATTCTTGTTTTTGCTAACTTTATTTACAGGTGTTCAAGCAATATGAGTTCCCAATCCAATTTAGAAGAGCGACCAAAGGTTGACTTGAAACTGCACATGGAGTCCACGAAAAAAGCTTTTGAGCAATTATTTCAACAAAATGAAGAATCTAATGAGAGATGGCAAAGACTTGAGAATTGGATGGCTACATCAGAGCGAAGGTGTTCTAAGATTCCATATCCCAGTTCGATTGGAGGTAATTCAATCGTTCATATCCTCGGTATTTTTTGTTGTTCTTGGTTTAGGATTTTTTCTGATATGGAAGTGCTAAATAAAAAAAAAAAAAGATTTGATCTTTATTGCATTGTTGGAGTTGCTGAGAAAAGATATGATCTTTGGAGGGTTTGATCGAAGTTTTTGGGTGTTTTGTTATAAATATATATAAAAGAAAAAAAATTCGTGTAAAAAATAAATGAATAAATTGTGTCTTTGAGGTTTTCTTGAGAACTTTATGTTTTAGATCTAGGGTTTTTTTTTTTTTTTTAAATGAGAGTTGATAAAGATGATTGGGAGAAGATCAAGAAAATTTGGGAAGATGGATTTACAAAGTTGTATATTAGATTATGAGTTATTTCATTTTAATGAAATTGAGAGTTTTCTCTCTGTGTGTTCTAGATTGAACATGTTCATGAACTTATCGGATTTCATCCGTAGCATTCGAATCCTTTGACTTATCAATTGGAACTCCATCACCGATTGTAGCATCTTCATTATACCAAGGTTCTTGCCTCCATATAGGCGACGGGTCGTAGTTTCCACCTAGTTTTCTTAGACGGTTCTTGGGATTCAATTCCATTTGACAAACGTTGGGTCTTAGGTTTAATATACCTAAGGTATTCTATATAGTTTGATACCAAATGATACAGAAAATCTTAGGTATATTAAACCTAAGACCCAACATTCATCAAATGGAATTGAACCCCAAGGATCGTCTAAAAAACCTGATGGAAAACCGCGACCCATTGGTTGAGTAATCCTAAGAACCTTGATATAAGGATCTTGACTCTTTAGAAAATACCAACCAAGAACCTTGGTAAAAAGAGGACGCCACAATCGGGGATAGAAAACCCGATTGATAAGTCATGGTGAACTCCACGGGTAAAAAAACTGATAAGTTCAAACAAGTTCTTTCCAGAACTCAAAGAGAAAAAGCTCTCAAATTTTTATTCATTCCATTTGACAAACGTTGGGTCTTAGGTTCAATATTATGATGTGCTTAAAACGCAAGGCACAGTGATCTCAAATAAACACACAGGGGATCTCAAATTCAAATGCTTAAACAAAATAAAAATGATTTTTTTATGGGTTTTTGAGTGTTTATGAAACAAGAAATAAAAGATATGGATGACACTATTATTGGATATGACTCATCAATAATAATCCAAACTACACTCGCTCTCACCCAATATTATGCACAAGTGAAATCGAATGGTGTGTTCGCCGCAATCCAATCTGATTGATAAGAACTGCTTGTTCGCCACAACCACAAGGATCGTTAAGAACGAGATCTTGCCACAATCAAACAATTGATTGATAAGAGTAAAAACAAAGAAAGAACTCTCCAATAGGTTTTCAATATCTCAAAAGCTTTTGTCGTGGACTCCATGTGTAGTTTCAAGTCAACTTCTGGTTGCTCTTCTGAATTGGATTGGGAACTATTCTTGCTTGAACACCTATAAACAAAGTTAGCAAACAAGAATAATATCTCATAACACTCCCTTACGTGTATCACTCTATTTAATGACACTCCTCTCGTATCTCACTCACATGGCTTTTCTCGATAATAAACTCACCTCTCGTTGCCTTTTACCACTCGATAGTCCTTCTCTCCAAGTCCTATATTGAACTCAATGATTCTTGAATCAAGACCACACTTGTGACTTAATAGAACAGAAAAGAATAGTCTTCAAATTAAGAATAGATAATAGATAGGAACACAAGAGTTAAGAAGGAATGTCAAGGCTAATCAAAAGATCAAGAATAATTGAGACACGAACAAATCAAGATCAAATTCAAGAACGAACAATATCAGAAATAATTCCAAGAATAATTTTTTTTCACGATTTTTTTTCTTCTCTTTTTTTTTATACGGTTCTTCTTCTTCTTTTTTGATGAATTTCTTTTTCTTTTTTTTTCTTTTTTTTGACAAATTTCTCTCTCTTTTTTTTTAATACTAAACCCTAGATCTTAAGGATCATAACTTTTTTTTCAACAAAGAAACCCTAAAAGACTTCTCTTTTACCACAGATTCTCAAGATTTGAGATTTTCAAAATAAACTCTAGACTTAATTTCCTCAAGAAGGAACAAGAAATGACAAATAAGAACAAAGAAGACAAAAGAAAAATTGGTAGATAGATAACCTGATTTAGAGACAAAGCTTTGATACCAAAAACTGATGCGAACTCCAGGTATATTAAACCTGAAACCCAGCAAGAGTACGCGGAATAATGCATTCATGAATGCTAAATCAGGTTTGAAGCAGATCTTGAACCAAAGATATAATAAAATGGAAACCTTTACCTTAAGTTGTATTTCAAACCCGTACAAAGGTGTAGAATTGAAATGAACACCACAAGATTAAATCTTGATAAGTTCACAAGTTCGCAATGGAACCCAAAGAGAAAAACTCTCTCAAAATAATATTCATTCAAAAGTTAATTGTCCATACAAAAACCAAAACCAAATATATATAACAAACAAAGGAAACTAAAAGTCTCCAAAAATGAAACTGAAAAGTCATAAATACTGAAACTAAAAGTCTTAAATAATGAAACCAAAAGGTCTTAAATAATGAAACTGAAAAGTCTCAAATAATTCTCACGCATAACATACGCCGGCAACATACACTGGCAGTGTTGCGATGGAACATCGGCGGTGTAGGGCCAGTGTTGATCTCCTACAAGCACAATTCCAATTCTAATTTCGTTGGAGAATCTCCAAAGGCTTGTATAACATTTACAATGTACAGATCATCATCCAATGACAGATTTGTGATGAAATCTCCATGCAAAGCTTGTTTCCTCCATGTTTCTTCAACGAATGCTCCTAACGCCTCCCTCATCTTCTTAGCTTTAACTCGCGTGATCGGTCCAATTGGAATGTATAGCGAATCCTCAGATGCTGCTTCATCAACTACCTACTTGTACAGAGCCTTACACTTCTGGGTTAAGAATTGAATGCATGAAACTTTAAGCGCTTGCAACATATAGGTAAAGAGGTTTGTGATTCTAACCTGTCACCAGACCAAAGTCAGGTTCACAATCTCCATCCAAGGCTGCTACTTCGGTTCCTTCATCGTCTGATTCCTTATACATTCACTGCCCTTCCAAGTTGTAAATCATCATTCCATGGACAATTGCCTTAGAACGACTTGGATTGTTTCCTCCACTCCCACTTTTTTTTTATGTGGTTCCTCCCATTGTACCAAGCAATCTAGTTAGGGCATTCTTCCTCTATGGTCATTCATTGGCAAAGTGCCCAGTTTGTTTGTATACAAAGCAAACGATGGAAGCCTTCTTTGGACAATCATTAATCTTGTGGCTAGGGTCCCTACAAAAATAACACTTGTGCTGGAGTAGGGGGCATCTCTTTGGGTAATGCTCTTCTTTACACTTCCAGCATGATATCTTAACCTTCGATGTTTTCCTTTTGTCACTAGCACTTCCTTTAAAGCTGCTAAAAGACTTAAACTTTTTATTTTGGAAGCTAGGACCACTGAGTCCTTCTCCCAAACACAAAGATTCTTTCTCAGACACTTTACTCTTCCTCTTCTTAGCTTCTTGTCTAATGTGAGCTCTTTCGACCAATTCACGATGGGTCCTTAAATCCAGCTCTTCTAACCGCATTCTTAATGTGGTCTAGAGTGTACTAGAGTAAGCGATTGAATTCGGTCTCATATTGTTCGACTATTCTTCCTTTTTGGTATATATGAAGGAAATCTCCACTATATTATACCCTCAAACTCCTAGGAAAATAATTATCCAAGAGTTCTCTTCTAAAAGTTGCACAAGTCACAGGTGGTATAACTCTCTACTCTTTGACTCCCACCACACTTTTATGTTGAACCTTCGCATATAAGTGCCATAGTTTAAGCGGAGGTGATGAGGTACTTCGAAAGCAGCAAAGGATCTTTCTATTTGTGCTAACCAATCTTCTGCTTCTTCAGGTTTTCCAAAACTCTCATCAAAGTATCAATTACTTTTGATGAAGTCTAATAAGGAACTTCGATAAAGTCGAGGTTGTCACGCTTCGAGGGTACCCTAATAGTAGTAAACAAGATACACTTGATTACTATTACTAGTTTACCTTCTGAGAATGACATGTTTTCAATAAACGGGATCTTTTAGTGGCTTGGATAAGATGATCAAATATATATAAGACATAAATTAGTAAATAACTATCACACTAAGTTTGTGAATAATAATAAAATATTACAGACCATAACGTTTCTATAAACTCCTGCAAATACATAGCTAAAGTTTCTAATGCAGGATACTTGCAACTAAAAATAGAAATATATATTCTTATCCTCTACTATTCCTTACATTTCCGGCTTCTAATTTCTTACCGGGACCATGCTCCTGGTAGTAATGAGCCAAGGTCGCAGTGTGAACTTGAAAGGACTATTGGGGCGTGAGCTAAACCACGAGTTCAGTGAATAACTAGAACTTGTCACATAACATATACAAGTTATTTAACAATCATATGAAATGTATCAATCAAACATATGTATAAATACAAGCCTGGATAACCCAAAATCTAGACAGGACGAAGATTTGCGCCCTCTCATCGGGGTTGAAGGATCACAATCTATAGCTTACCTACCCAGGAGAGACTAAGCTTTCAGGAAACAGTAATGTTCAATTTAATTATCTCTTTGAACTTATTATGTCTTAACATTCATTTCCTGCTTTAGCCTTAGAAACTCCACTAAGTGTTAGTTATTTACATGCAATACCATAAGCGGCATCTTTCATTTACCATTTAGTTCCTATGGTATCAATAGAACAAAGGTAATCTTGCAATTAACTAATAGCTTTCTTGCCTAGATAACCCAAGCATTACCAGAGATCCGAAATACTAACACGTAGTAAGCTACCACATACTCAAATGCTATTTTATGCAAAATATGCAATGCATGTAAAATTTCCATTATGGTACTAGTAGTTTTTAATTAATTCGAAGGCGATCAAGCATTACAGACATTTAATCATGTTACATAAGGAATATAGTCACACATAATTTTGTTGTCATTTTTAATTAGAGTGACTTGGCAATCAATGCAATACACAGTTCCCATAAACCATATAGTACACCCAAATTATTATCTTTTATTTAAGGTTCGCTAGATTACAAGCACAACCAATGTGATAAGACTGAGTTACTCACCTACTCATGTTGCTTAGTCGTAGTAATCGTCAGGAAAGTCCTCACAAGTACCCAAGTCACCTATTGAGATGATTAATATATTCATCAATGACACAAAAACTATATGACTCAACTCCTATGAATGTCTAAGTGTCTTATCGTGCTGTTGGGTCTTTCGTTCTATTACTATATTAATTCTTTGGAGATCTTACGATAATTAAGCATTAAACCACTTTTATTTTCAAGTTGTTTGATTTGACATTGTTTGATACTTAAATCTATTAAACGAGGTATTCAGGAATTTTGACAATTTAGTTAATTCACATTTATAATTTTTATTGTTTAGAACTATGATTTTCTTTTGATATAGATATCCCTATATTCACAAATTTAGATTATTTAAATTTCCATTGTTATCTAATTATTTATAAGTATTCATAAGAACTAAACTTGTAATTTTTCTTGTAACTAATTAAATATATCCATAAGGACAATAAATTTATTAACATAAAGATTTGCTAACTTAAATAAAGTTATTTTCGAAAAATTCTTGTTGGTTGAAATATAATAATAATAATAATAACAACAACAATAATAATAATTGCGGTGATAACATTAATAATAATAATATATAATAATAATAATAATCACGGAAAAGACAATAAAAATAAAAATGTTTTTCACAATAATAATACTTGTATTATTTATCATATAATTTAATTCATCACTAATTTACAATTTTTTACTCTTTTACCCCAGCAAAACCAACAAGGGGTAGCACCCCAGAACTTGCAAATAGATATGATGAATGCAATTGAAGAATTAGCTAATCTTCTAAACACATTCACCCAAAATCCAAACAAAAAAAAAAAAAAAAAAAAACCTAAATTAAAGCCAAAGTGTGCAAAATTCTGCACCACCACCACCGCTACCTTACCAAAGACTCCATTGAAGCCCTTTACCAGACTTCATAAAAGTAATTGGCATTTCAACAGAGCCTTTGGTAAACCCAATAAAGTCGAAAATTGATTGGCTCAAATTGAGATATCTTTTGCGACTTATGTGGTTCCACCATACCTTAAGTTAGACTATGGGAATTACATGCTCAGATACGATGCTAGAATATGGTGGGAATCAAGGAGAAGGAGTTTGGTACCCTCGATCAATTAGGAAGCTTTTTTCAGGAATTTCGGGAAAACTATTTCCCTTCTAGTTTGAGGGTGAGACATAGTGCAGATTTTTGCACGTGAAGCAAAGAGGTAGAATGGTTGAGCAATATGAAACTGAGCCCACTCACCTTCTATAATATGCACTCGAATCATTCAAAGATAGCGGAAGAACTACAGAGACAAGTGTTCTTAGGAGGTCTAAATGAAGAACTAAGAATTAAGTTGGAAGAACTTGGATTAAAAGCTAATATAAAGTCAGTCGAAGAAGGCTCAGATAATTAAAGGAATAAGGAAAAAAGAAGTCTCAAATGCCGGAAAAGAAAGTTTTTGAGAAGAAGCCATCTGATGCCTGAAGTTCAGGATTCAAAGGCAGAAGATGCAAGCCTTACTATGGATTCCAAGAAAGTGGGAGGGTAAAACCCAATCCGGTAGAGGGCGGAAGTAAGAGTGGAAGTCATGCCGTGTCTGCCATGCACAGAATGAAACTCTACAATTTCGAAGAACGGTAGATGGTCGAGGAAGAAGATGGTAATGAGATGGAATTGGCAGCCTTGGACCAAGGTGAAGAGTATGATTCCGGTTTAGTCATAGGGAGTATAATGGTGAATTGAAGTGAGGCCTATGTGTTGTTCTACACCGGAGCAACACCCTCGTTCCTCGCCGCTAGTCTAGCTAGACAGCTCGATTTACAAATAGTCACCACCACCTCTAGTCTACGAATCAAGAGACATCCATAGGAAGTGTTGTGTCAACTCGAGAGACATTGAAAGATTGTCCATTGGAAATACAAGGACGCCCCTTTAAAAGTGATCTGATAGTGTTAGAGATAAGTAAGTCCGAAGTCATTCTCGGTATGAGCTGATTAACCATGGTTAATGTCATGCCCTAAAGGGTACTTTAAATGCAACAGTCCGCCACACTCGATATTTAAACTCAAGTATGACAACCTTAATCATTTCATGAGTTTAGACATCGGATGTAAGGCTCACATTCACCATGTAGGGACCTTGCTTTGAATCGAAATAGTTTAAGAAGACATACATAGCAATAAGAATACAAATCATAACAGTTATGATCAAGATTAATCTATTACAAAGATCTAAGGGGCATATCCCTATCAAAACATTAAGAGTCTTTAAGGCCCACAAAGTCTCTTACAATAACTTATATATATAATTAAGGAGATTTAAGTGGAAGTCTATGCCTAACATCTAGGTCCCAACTTCTTCAAAATGCTCCTTATATTCCAAAAGCTGTACCTGAGGAAAGTGGCATCTTAGGGATAGCCATAAATAATTGTACTGCAATAGGAAACTGCGAGGGTCTAAGCTTACGAGCTTAGTGAGTTTCACTTCCAAATTAAATACTCCACCAATTAATAGGGCAAGCAAGATATATTAACAAGCATATGAAGTGCACAAGCGAGTGAGCATACAATACATAAGACTTTCTGAGAGTCCTATGTTAAATGGATTTACTCTCTCCATTCGGGGTTAGGTGTTTCAGGCCCATATGACCATAGATTTCAATTTTCCTCATTCATTTAGTGGTTGTTTTAGGTGCCCACCTACTCATTAATTATGTAGTTGATTCAAGTGCCTACTCCACTTTCATTTTAATTTAGGCAACCATGCCATTATTCGAGTTTTCGGGCTTACCTGTTGCCTATCTATTATGCTTTTTTCCTACAAAGGTATTATAACAAATGTAATGTGACTCATATATGTTATGCATGGGCAATTTAGTTATATGGTCATAGCATATTCAATTGATTTATAGGAGATCATAGAGATTTCAGACACTTTAATCCTATACTAAATCATACAAATATTTATAACAACTCTCATTTCGATATTCTTATATCAATTCAAACCAAGCAGAATATGTCCTAATTCTAGTGCCACTATCATTACAAGCACAATCATAAGCATGTAATTTGAAGAAAGTGAACTCACTTTGCCATGGCACGAAATTCCTCTTAATCGTCATAATCCTTGGGAAGGTCTAGTCCATCTCCCAAGTCTCCTAACAAAAGAAATACCTCCAATAAGTATTTTTATGAAGTTTATATGAAACTTATAAATTATATTCTAACAAGTTCGTCAAAGTTGGCTTAAGAGGAAATTCCAAATTAAAATGGTCATAACATGGTCATTTTGACTCAAAATTTCCAATATTATATATCGATTTCTACCTATTTGATGAGAACTATCTATTTCAAAAGTTTTTTTCATCAAACAAGGTTGTTTGGCCCATGAACAGTAGGGTACAGAATGCTATACAAGATTCCCAATCCACAAATCAAATTCTAATTTCAATCCAAGCATCATTTGCAAGATTTCATAGATACATAGCTATCATTATATCTTGAACTCTTTTATATACATATATAACTCAATATTATGCATGATTCATGGGTTTTTATCAATCTATTTCCTCATGTACTTAGATAATGCTTTATGGGGTTTGAAAGATACTATTTTCTTAAGCTTTATTTCTACCAAGTATATTATATGTACATGCAATATCTACGAGTTATTATCATCAATGTCATGAGATAAGCTATCTATATGTATATCCTTAATAATATTTGATAACAAGAATTCTTTTAGAAAACTTTTGCTTCGCAAAACCTTTGAAATTACTTGACTTAAGAAAACTAGTTTTATTTCTTGCAAAATCACACTTGTTTTTTTCAAAATACAACCTTAATGACCTATATGCCTAACACCTTCATTATTTTAATAAAATTCTTCATTTTGGAGTTGGAAAATAGATATTCAAATAGGGATTTTACCTAGTTCGAATTTTACAAAATTTTAAGGAATGAAAACATTGTTTGATCTATATTTTGAAACATTTCCTTGTTTTAGGATTATACCTTGATCAAATCCACTCATCCTTGATAAAATTAAGTCTTTATTACATATATTCCCTAAGGCTTCTATTTTTATATTAAAATCCTTATTTGGCATTTGGAAATAGGTGTTTAAGTGGGAGTTATTTCTAAATCTGAATTTTGAAAGTTATGTTTGAGATTGTTTCTTGTGTAAAACTCATTTAATCTTTTTAAAATTAAGTCCTAATCAAACCTACTCTTTCAGGCTTCCATTTCCTTAATAAAACTCTTTTTTTAGGGTTGAAAAATAGGTGTTCACATATCAACCTTTCCTTATGACAAATTTTAAGTTTATTGTTGGGGTTGAAACATAATGCTAACATAACTTTTGTAAACTTTTCTAATTTTGGAACCACCTATTAGTAGGTCTAAGCTTTACTCCTCAAAACAATTCCTTTATGATACCTATTCCCTAAACCCTTCATATTTAATGTAAAATACTCATTTTGGAGTTGAAAAATAGGTTTTTAAAATAAGGTTATTTTTAAATCCGAATTTTCAAAAATCGTTTTTGTTGAAACAAAGATAGATATTGGACTTTCTAACATTTTCTCACTATTACTATGCTACTACAAGTCTTTTATGTACATAACAAAATTCTATGGCATTTATGTATTCAAAACAACTAGATCTACTATATTATATAAGTCATGAATGCAAATATAACATCAACATTATGTAGATGTGGTTGATAAATGAATACATGCACAAAATATCAATAATAACAACATAGAACAATAATAAAGCAAAATAATTGTAAAATAACTTAAATATCGAGATCCACAACATTGTGATGGCAAGGATATCATGCTTAAGTGTTTCCACAACCCTAGCATAAAGCTCATGAGGATTTTAATGAAACTACACATGTATGATCTTGCCATTACATGATTTATTGTGGTAGGATGTAGATCTATTACCTATTAAATGTGTAGAGCTAAAAAAACTTGAAGAAAAATATTGTGTGAGTGAGTGTGTGTGTGGGAGGGTCACGGCACAAGGAGAGGAAGAGAGGGAGAGAAAAACCAAAATATAAGAGTTTGTTTTAGAGAAAAAGAGAGAAAATGAAAAGTGAAAGACATAAAGGAGTTTATATAGAGGATTAGATTAGGGTTTATGTAGAATAAAAGAAGGAAAATAAAATAAATTGAAAGAGAGAGTGAAAGGGGGAAGGGCGCCGGTTTTGCAAGGAGGAGAGAGAGGGATGTTTGATATTTGTTTTGTATAATAAAATCCAAATTTAAAAGTAATTTAAATAATAAAATGTATTAGAAAAGTAAATGTAAGAAAAATGATGTAATATTATAAGAATAGGATGTAGAATAGGATATAGGTGGTTGTACTTGTGAATAGTGTGATTAGAAATCAAAAAGTGGATTAGACGATTAAATTACCTGTAGTAATGAAAATACGATAAAAAACTATAACTGTAATTTTTATAAACCGAAAAATTATATCACTAATATATTCGAAAATCTTATGAAGTTATGAGTCTAATGGTACTAATAGCATATTTTTTGTCATCTTGAACCCCAGGACACGCTTTTCAAAGTCTATATCTGATCAGGTTCAAAATAAGCCAAAAATTTTCCCATCTGCTATTTTTAAGCATCCTAATATTATTACGAACCAATCTATACTCTCCACTCATATTTCGACTTCTCAGTTTAAGAACATGGGATTGCCGGATCTAAACTGCTAGGGTTTCTTAAGGATTTGTCGACCTAGGGTTTTCGGTTGACTTTTCGGCATAAGGTTTAAGCTTGAAATTACCCTAAAAAGTAGGGGTTTACAGTTAAAGCTATTATGAATTTCCAAAAGAAGATAGTAAGCTTTAATGATCAATACAGGAAAGAAATGGAGTTTGTTGGAGAGACCCCAATCCCTAGATGAAATGGGTTAAATTCTTTTGAGTTAATGATGGAGGATGAAGACATAATGTCCATTGAGGATACTTCTGATAAAGATGAATCACGGGAAATAAAAGAGATGCGGTTGTGGATGAGTACTCGGATGTATTTCCTGGGTTACCCCTAAAGATAGAAATTGATTTTGAAATTGATTTGACTACGAATACAGAATCGATATCAATGGCATCTTACCGGATGGCACCGGTAGAGCTGAAGGAGTTGAATATTCAGTTGCAAGAACGGTTGGATCAAAAGTTCATAAGGCCTAGTATGTCGCCATGGGGCGCATTCGTTCTGTCTATAAAGAAGAAAGATGGATCTTTGAGGCTATGTATCGATTATCACGAGCTTAATAAGTTACAATTAAGAATACATACCCTTTGCCTAAGATTGATGATCTATTCAATCAGTTGCGGGGAGCGCGCATGTTTTCACGCATTGACTTATACTCTGGATATCACCAATTAAGGATAAAACCCGAAAACGTGCCAAACTCAGCTTTTTGTACCATATATGGGCACCATGAATTTTTGGTGATGTCTTTTGGTTTGATTAATGCACCAGCTGCATTCATAGACCTTATGAATAGAGTTTATAAACCACTCTTGGATAAGTGTGCAGTAGTCTTCATTGACGACTTTCTGATCTACTCAAAGAGTGAGAAGCAACATGAGGAGCATCTTAGGATGGCGTTGCAAGCTTTAAGAGAAAATAAGTTGTATACCAAATTGTCTAAGTGCAACTTTTGGCTAGATCAAATATCCTTTCTAGGACATGTTGTGTCGAGAAAAGGTATCTCAGTCGACCCCTAGAGGATCAAGGCTATAGTGGATTGGAAACAAACACGAATAATAATCGAAGTAAGAAACATTTTGGGATTAACTGGCTATTATCGCAAGTTTGTATAGGATTTTTTTTCTAAAATAGTTAATCCCTTGACTCAATTAACGCAGAAGAATGAGAAATTTGCATGGATAGATAAGCGGGAGCAAATTTTTCCAAGAATTAAAACAACGGCGAGTATCGGCACCAATCTTGGTTTTTCCAGACCCGGAGAAATCTTATACGATGCATAGTGATGCTTCAAACAATGGCCTTAGATGTATACTGATGTAGGAAGGAAAAGTCATTGCTTATGGTTTCCGATAATTGAGACCACCTGAGCAGAGCTACCCTACGCATGATTTAGAGTTAGCCACAGTTGTTTTTGCTTTGAAACTTTGGAGGCACTATCTATATGGACAAAGGTGTGAGATATATACAAATCATAAAAGCCTCAAGTATATGCTTACACAGAAGGAACTAAATATGAGACAATGAGGATGGTTGGAGTTGATCAAAGATTATGATCTGGGAATTAACTATTATCCAAAAAAGGTAAATGCGGTTGCAGATGCTCTAAGCCGAAAGAATTATGGGAAGTACCTGCATTAATCACAACTCAAAAGGAACTAATAAGAGAATTCGAGAAATTGAAGATTGAGTTCATTGGACAAAGTGTGGAATTGGAGATAGCCAATTTGGTGTTGGAATCGACCTTGGTTAAGAGAATCAAGGAGGCTCAAGAATATGATGAAGTAATGCAGAAGCTTAAGAAGGAAGTTCAGGAAGAAAAAATACTCTGACTTCGTAATAGATGAGGATGACATAGTCAGAACGAAAGGACGGCTATGTGTACTGGAGGATGAGGAGTTGAAGAGGGAAATTATGAGTGAAGCCCACAACTCCGACTATACTATACCCCCCGGAGGTACCCAAAATGTACCAAGACTTGGAAAGCCACTACTAATGGAATAATATGAAGCAGGATATAGCCGATTATGTCATGAAATGTACGGTTTACCAACAAGTACAGGTAGAACACCAAAGGCCAGAGGATTGTTAAAGCCCTTGCCTATCACTAAAATGGAAATGGGATCAGATATCCATGGATTTCATGTGTGATTTCCCAAAGACTTCAAAAGGTTGTGATGCAGTGTAGATAATTGTGGATCGATTAACTAAGTCAGCACACTTTTTTCCAATCAACATCACATACCCTATGGACAAGCTAGCCAAGTTCTACATTCGAGAAATAGTGCAGCTGCATGGTGTACCCGTGGGAATTATATCAGATCGAGACCCAAGGATCGTATCTAAGTTCTAGACAAGTCTACAAAAGAGTTGGGTACAAAGATACATTTTAACACCGCCTATCACCCTTAGATCGATGGGTAGTCTGAGTGAACAATCCAAACCCTAGAAGATCTGTTGAGAGCATGTGTTTTGGAATTCGAGGGAAGCTGGAATAATCATGTAACGCCCTAACCTATTGGCATTACAACCCGCCACGTGTTCTCTCTTAATAGAACACGCTAAGGCTATAATTTCCACAAACAATATGAATATCACCTGTATAACTCACAAGGTATATATAAAAATGTAGTCCTCAT
The DNA here is from genome assembly GCA_024138025.1 of Combretum micranthum. Classification (NCBI taxonomy): domain Eukaryota; kingdom Viridiplantae; phylum Streptophyta; class Magnoliopsida; order Myrtales; family Combretaceae; genus Combretum; species Combretum micranthum. The sequence continues at coordinate 436,984 of JAMXBD010000618.1, forward strand.
TAGAATAAATCATATGATAAGAATCTAATTCCCAATATCAACAAACTAGACATTGTTGACAAAACTGCAGGTCAACAAGTCAAACCATGCCCTAAAACTGTCACCACATGAAAACTCCAAATACAACTTAAAATTCCAATAAACAAAATATAAATTAATCATTAAAGTCTTCTATGATCCATCCTATATCATCTATGACTATACAACTAGTCATCAGCAGGGTAGTCAGGACCGCTAATGCCATCCCCATCCTCATAGATGATATCAAAACCCGAAAGATCATAAATCACATTATCATCATGTAAGCCCCGGAAAATTTCAGTAAATAATTCTACGATGAACCCTAAAAATCACTCCAAATTAAAACCGAACTTTGAACGAGTCCTGAAATATAAACGAAAGTAAGAATTCATTAGTCTTGAGAAAATCTAAAAATAAAATAAGGACTACAAAAGTCCTTAAGTCCAAAAACCATTACGCAAGATAAACTGCTTACCTAATCTATAATTCATAAAAATCGGGATAAAAATAAAACACAGTGATAATTTGCTAAAAAGCAAGTTAATCCATAACATGACAATTTGAAGGATCAGGAAATCACCAAAGGCCAATTCCATAATTAGGCTTTGGCACGATTAAGAAAACTTTATCTGCCAATAATAAATTATAGACTTTGGAAATTCCCCAAACGACCAGCTAATAATCCTAAGAGACAGAAATCACAATAATGCCCTAACGATCAAATCAAACTCCCAAGAATCATAGAACGAGTTAGAAATTGAAATCTCGTAATCTTAAGAAGGAAGAATTCAAGAAACAAAATAACAAATTAGATAATCCTTAAGTTAACCAATTGTTCATAGAACCTTAAATCGAAGCAAAAATAAATTCGAGAACAAAACACTACGAAGATCCTTTTTCAAAGCAAATTATAAAAATCAAGATTTCTCCAAAATCATTCCAAAAATCGATATTTGACTCAAACTCAAGAAAATCATATCTGGTAACCATTACCGATATGACTCCGGATATAATAATTCAATTCAAGATTTACGAAAGCAGTAAGAGATATTAAGTACTTATAAAAATAAAATTTAAAATAAATTTCTCAAACTAAATACGTTGTATAAACAGAAAATCACAGTTTCCAATTTGGCAATATCTAAACCGAAAAGTCATCCGGAAACCCTAACCGGAATACAATAGTGTAAGTCCGGCGATCTAGCGCCCCTAACTTTAGAGGCCGAAAGGTAGTTTAAATATGTAGAATAGCTCGTAGTAATATAAGTTCGTTATAATTATCAGATTGGTAAATTTTTTATCTATTTTGAACCCGTTCGGATACAGACTTCGAAAAGCGTATCTCGGGGCTCGAGATATCGAAAATATACCATTAGTACCGTTAGACTCGTAATTCCACGATATTTCTAAATATATTAGTTATATAATTTTTCGGGTTATAAAAGTTACAGTTACAACCTTTTTACCGCATTTTCATTTCTACCGGTAATTGATTAGTCTTTTGCACTATTCATTTTATTTCATTACACAATTTTATTATTATTATTATTATTTTTATTTTTATACCCTGAGTTTCCTAGTAATCAAGTAAACTTCGAAAACCGGAAAATGAAACCCAAACCGGTTTACTTCAAAGCGTTATGAGAAAGACCTAAAAACCCTAAATCCGGCTTTTTCTCGATTTCCAAATAAGAAATTTTATAAGCAAAATTAATTTTGAATATAGTTCTTGATTATATTTCGAAACAAGAAAAGATCAGATTTTAAGAAAATTTCAATTCCGGGTCATCCCGAGACACATTATAGAAAAACGTGCCCCGGAACTAGAATTTCAAAAATTTCCTTATGAATACTCATTTGAACCGAAATAAAATAAGGATTTCAAAAATATATTTTTCATAATTTTCTGGCTTACGAAAAATACAGTTATAGCCTTTTTATTCGTATTTCCTTACTATCGGAAATTAAATTGTCTTGTCAACTATTCACTACTATTCAAAAAGTACCACCTACACCACCTATATTACCTTTTAGCATACTCTACAAATTCAACTCTTACCATCACTCAAATCAATCTCTTTTCTCTTTACTTTTTGTCCCTTCACCTTCTAAACAAGATATGAGAATTACATCAAGGTTAAATCAATCAAATAAAGTAAAAATTTCAAACTTCTTCCCTTCCCCACAAGCTTAAAGCCAACTAAATGTCCCCATGATCTCTTGATAGGGACAAGGAAATATCAAACAAGAATACCAAACCATCACTAGTAGATCTTGTATTTCAAGGAGCTTTCAAGGCATAAGCTTTATGAGTTTTCATCAAAAAGTGTTTTGAACAAAAGATCTTTTATAAAAATGTAGTTTTTATGTTTTCAAAACCTATTTAAGCATTTCATATAGTAGATCTATCATTTTACTAATCATATTCATGTAGACATTTAAGATCTCATCTTTATTTTGAGTTTATGTGCATTCATAGTCTTTAATGTTTTTTCCCTTAGTAAATAACCTTCCTAGTATATAGATCTATAGGTAGATGAGTTAATAACACCAAAAAGGAAAACACTTTTCAAGAAATGAGTTAGTGTAAATTCGGATGACTTGAGAAACCTAGTTTAAAAACCCTTTTATCAACTTCTAAACATGTATTTTACAAGAGAAATGGAGCCTATAGGTAATAGATAATGTTTAGCAATATTTTCATGGATCTAAATATGTTTTACTAAGGAAGATAGTTGAAAACAAGAGATGAAGTCAAAAGAAATTTAGAGTTAAATGTCTTAACAACCAAATTCGTAATAATGGATAATGGCTAGAAAACACTATTTTTCCAACTTCAAAAATGTTATTTTCTTAAATAAATGGAGTCCTTAGGATATAGGTTAATAAACACTTAAAGTTTTAAGTATAGAATACTTTTTTCCTAAAGAAATCAACTTGAAAATGGACTTTACTAAATTCGGATTTTTGGAAACCCCCTAGTAAAGGACCCACTTAAAAGTTTATAAATGAAGATTTTATTCAAAAATAAAGGCCTTAGAATATAACTAATATGAGGGTCAAAATATTTTTAGCAAAATGGACTTTTCCTCAAAGAAAATCCTTTCAATATGTAGGTGTGACTAAGTGTAGTAAACTCACTTGTGAAACATTAATATGAAATGGTTTTCTAAGAAAAGTTTATGTAAATTCTTCAAACCTAAAGAGCTATAAGAACTTAGGCTCATTAGAGTTCATATCATGACATTCATGATAGGGAAAATCATTACCATGGCATCTAGTTACATCTTGTACTTAGGAATCTCAAGTGCATTCATGAAAACCGCATTTTCGGAATCTATGTTACCGCTGTACAGATCTGATCCCTCATTTCCGAGGCTTAGATATTTTCAAAACTTGATTTAAACTTCATATTTAGAAAGCTCTTCCGAAGTAGATAGAAATCGATATAAAATTTGCGAGATTCCGAGTTAAAATGACCAAGTTATGGCCGTTTTATGTTGGAATTCCCGCTTAGGACGCGGATTACGAATTTGATAAGTTCGTATGAAGTCGTTGGATTAGTTTGAGTTGAAATACTTATTAGAGTATTTCTTCCTTTTTAGGTTATCCCGAGTCCGACGATTCCCTACCACCGGATTATTATTACTAGAAGACCGGTGATCCAATGGCCGTGTGAGTTTTTCTTTCCGATTCATTTATTGTATGTGCTTGTAAAGTATTGCACCAGAAAGTAGGACAAATGAATGGAATATGAATAATGGGGAATGATGGGAAATTATATGTTGATGATGATGTGAGAACTCAAATTAAGAATATCGAAACCGGGTGATAAACTTTGGTTGTGTAGTTAGCTATGATGGATTGTCTGAAAAATTGTTTGATCGCCTAAGTAAAATGGCTTAATCAACTACTTGGACTAATGCTAAATTGACATGTGCATATCACAAGGGGAAGGAGCATTAGCATTTGTAGGTTAGTCGTGAACCATAAACGACATCGAATAATCATAGGTTAGTCATGAACCATAAACGACATCGAATAATCGTAGGTTAGTCGTGAACCATAAACGACATCGAATAATCGTAGGTTAGTCGTGAACCATAAACGACATCGAATAATCGTAGGTTAGCCGTGAACCATAAACGGGATATTGTTAGTACCGCAGCAGTCGTTAATCTGCTAACCCGGGATGGAGGGCGCAATTCCATCCACATATGATTTCCGGCTGGTCATATGTATGTTAAAATCACGTGTTTGATGCATACACTTGCTTGATTAATAACTTGCTTGAATTGTTGTGACATGAATGTTATTGTGGAAGATTACACTTACTAAGCTAGTGTAGCTTATACCCCAATAGTTGTTTAAATGAGCAGATTATTCCATGAATGCTAAGTGGGCACTGAGATGGTTGAAGCCGAGAATGATTTCGGGTTTCCGGCAAGACATAAGAATGCGGGAAGTTTTTGGCTAAGTTTTACGTTTTGCTTTGCAATAGTTTTTGTAGTGAAGTCTTGAGATGAATGTAGTTGAAGTTCGATGAATTGTATTTTGAAGTATAGTGTTTTGTATTTGGAGTATAGTGGATTGTATTTCTTTACATTGTTACTCAATTGTATCAACATAAAATGTATCATTCCGATGTGTCTCCTCTATGTGTTAGACGCCTTGTACATAATATGGAAGCCTTCGCGTGACTGAGGTGGTCATTCTTAGGCTTTAATATTGCGTACGGCGGACTGCCACGTTTAGGGTACCCTTCGGGGCATGACAGTTTAGTTGGTATCAGAGCAACAAGGTTTTGGGAATTAGGTGGGAAGACTTTAAGAGGATAGAATATTATGATACGATCTTAGGAATGAATAGATAAGTGTTAGATGACCCTTAAGTGAGGAAGAACTAGATTTAGCTCTATGACCTTTGAGGCATGACTTTCGATCATTAAGGATTTGAATCCTATCTTGGAGACTTCTGGAGAACATAGGAATAGATATATGATAAAGAAATATTGAAATTACTTAATGAGACGATCAAATCCATTCTAGCAACTGCAAAATATAGGAGTAAGTGACCTTACACGACTTTTAGTTCAAGCCAATGATAGAGATGCTAGATTACCCTTTTGACCTAGGAGACCACTAGGTGGGTAGGATTAATTGCGCGATTTCACCGTTTTTCTATATAAACAAGTGTAAAGAAAATAAAAATTTGTAACTCTTTTTCTAAAACATAAGCAGCTTGTGAGTAGTATAACTAGACTAGCATGACCGTCTCGTCCTGTTTCTAGGAGACTACCTGAGGAGAACGTGTAACCGTCAACTAGCTTTCCCGATGAACAACAAGTGAGAGACACTCCACCACCACAAGATCCAATGCAACAAGTCATAGATATTCTAGGGTATTTGGTGGATACACAAAAGCTCCTCTTACAACAAGTGCTTTTTAGGAATGTGCCGGTTCAGGTGGAAGGACCCCACCAAGTGACAATGCAAGGAATTGAGACTCCTTCTATTATGGCTAGTCCAAGCTTCAAAGTCAGAAGGTATAAGACAACTAGCCTAACAGTTAAGAATGAACCTTTTAAGAGGCATAAGATCAATTGTTGGAAGCGCAAGGAAAGTCATTATCCAAGACAATGTCCACAACTGAAACACAGGTGTTACTTTTGTGGAGATCCCGAGCATAAGATTATGGACTGTTTAGGAAAGAAAACCCTAAGGTGCTTCATCTTCTAACAGCCGGGGACACCGAGTGAGTAGATGCCCCCACAAGAATTAACAGCTGGACAGCTGCCCTTGTTTGGAAGAAGTCAATCTCCTAGAAATATCAATAGACCTCTCGTGTTGAGCGTAAGGAGCAAATAACTTTAAAAAAAAAATTTTTGAAAATGTAAATCAACGTTGTGGTTTATCATCTAGTTCATGAATTAGTTCCAATGTATGTTTTGCATCATTTCTTTGAACTTTTGTAATGAAAGATTTACATCTTCTCTTGATTGCATGTATTTCGTTTTGAATATTAGGAAGTTTTTGTTATCGATTTTGATTTCAGTAGAATTTCAATATTTCTTACATATGTTTTTATTTCCACATTCTCGTGTTCTGTATTTCCGATAAGTTTCTTTAAGCTTCTTTTACAGCCTTAAGATGTAATAAAAGACTTAGAATTTTCACCTGAGCTTAATAAAAGTATAGGAGACATACCCAACCACCACAAGAACCCGACATGACTCCTTTAGGACCCGAGAACCAAGCGATACCCGAACCACCTAACCAAGGGGGAAATGCCTCAATAGAGATTGAACGGCTTACTAGTCAGATAGGAGGCTACATGCAACAGGCTCAAGTCAGTTCAACGTCTACACCTATGAGATATGAGCAAGAAGCGATGCAAGATGAACCCCCATCACCTCAATACCACCAAAGCCTCTTACCATGCTTCATAAAGTGTAACGAGTATTTCGACGGAGTTTTTGGAAAACCAGATGAGGCAGAGGATTGGTTGGCACACATTGAGAAGTCCTTTAATGCTTTTGAAGTACCACACCGCCTGAGAGTCAATTATGGAACCTTTATGCTCCGCTTACATGCCCGAGTATGGTGGGAATCTAAGGAAAGAGAGTTGACGCCTCCAGTTACCTGGGAAATGTTTAGATATGAGTTTTTGGACAAATATTTTCCCATGAGCTTAAGAGTCCAGTATAGTGCAGATTTCCTCAATATCTCACAAGGAGATCGTAGTGTGGAACAGCACGAAACCGAGTTCAATAGATTGTTGCAATATGCTCCAGAATCATATAAGCAAAGTGAGGAACTCAAAAGATAAGTGTTTTTGAATGGTTTAAAAGAAGACCTTCGGACTCGATTAGAAGAATTGGATATCAGGAGTTATCAAGGATTGCTAGAAAGAGCACGGATAATAGAAAATGCTCAAAGGGGGAGGCAAGAAAGAAGTAATAAGGAAAGGGAGTTCTATGCTTTAATGACCCTGAGTCAAAATATCATAACACTTCCTTTAGATGATGACCCAAACAAGGAAGAAGACAAAATTTTGGATAAGCTATAATGTTGGAAATGTAAGGGACAGCATTACCCTATACGGTGTCCGCGACTTCAATCCAAGTGTTACCTCTATAGGGATCCCAGCCACAAAGTTGAGAAGTGTCCCAAAAAAAAAAAAAAGACAACCAATGTATGCTCTCTTTGCACAAAAGCGAGACATTTAGCTAAAACATGCCTTGAACGGGATAATCTGCATGTTGCTTCACTGGATCTACCTAGGAAGAAGAGAAAGAGATATAACAGGAATAAAAGCAACAAAGGAAAAAGGAATCGAGGTTCTTCAAGGACATCTGCATCCGGAAATCTAATCCACAACCCTCACACATATGGAGTGTATGAAGAAGCTAGTGATGAGGAGCTGGAGTCCTTCGCCATGGAAGGAAGCGAGGATCAAAGATGCAACTCGGTACCAGGTTAGCGCTATACCCTTAGAATACCGCATATTCTTTCCTGCCAATAGAATCAAAGAGATAGGTTGTTAGAAATACCTTCGGATTATATGGCTAGACAAAAAAAATAGGAAAGCTCGAGAGCATTAAAAGTTAGAATGAGCCAATGATGGAAACTAAAACAAAAACTCGATCAATTTAATGAATTCCAAGATACTCCAAATATAACTTCTTGTAAATAAAGAACTTTGAAAGATCGAAAATCTACGATGATCGTTACATGAAAGTTAAAATTTCAAAAAAAAAAAATTCAAATCTTAATTACCAAACTCCGTAAGATCTTCACAAGTAATAAGTATACAATAAAGCAATGAGATTCTTGATTTCAACCCCATCAAGATGATCACGATGATAAGAGTTTAAAACAACGATGACTTTAATTATTTAAAAGAATATTGATCACAGAGCACAATATTGTATATACAGCTACATAAGAATGGAGAAGCGAATCCACAACCTTCGTTAGTCAAAGTAATCGAGTCATGAAAGGTCGTGTTGTCATGAGTCGTCTAGTGTCGATCGAGTCGAGTCGTCTGTGGTCTCGAGTCAAGTCCGTGTCGTTTTCCAAAAGAGTCGTGTAAGTGAAGATTGGAATCGCTAAGCCAAATCTTATTGATTTGTATGTGCTATATTCTGTAAAATACCTCTCATACAAAATTTAAAAATGATACAAACCAAAGCACAAACGATGATAGAAAAATAACTTAAAATCATAATCTTTTTTGACAAACGATGTACACGTAACAAGTTTGCGGACAAAACTTTCTTTAAGGTGAGGAGGATGTAAGCCCCGGAAAATTTCAGTAAATAATTCTATGAACTTCGAAAATAAACCCTAAAAATCACTCCAAATTAAAACCGAACTTTGAACGAGTCCTGAAATATAAACGAAAGTAGAATTCATTAGTCTTGAGAAAATCTAAAAATAAAATAAGGACTATAAAAGTCCTTAAGTCCAAAAACCATTACGTAAGATAAACTGCTTACCTAATCTATAATTCATAAAAATCGGGATAAAAATAAAACACAGTGATAATTTGCTAAAAAGCAAGTTAATCCATAACATGACAATTTGAAGGATCAGGAAATCACCAAAGGCCAATTCCATAATTAGGCTTTGGCACGATTAAGAAAACTTTATCTGCCAATAATAAATTATAGACTTTGGAAATTCCCCAAACGACCAGACTAATAATCCTAAGAGACAGAAATCACAATAAAGCCCTAACGATCAAATCAAACTCCCAAGAATCATAGAACGAGTTAGAAATTGAAATCTCGTAATCTTAAGAAGGAAGAATTCAAGAAACAAAATAACAAATTAGATAATCCTTAAGTTAACCAATTGTTCATAGAACCTTAAATCGAAGCAAAAATAAATTCGAGAACAAAACACTATGAAGATCCTTTTTCAAAGCAAATTATAAAAATCAAGATTTCTCCAAAATCATTCCAAAAATCGATATTTGACTCAAACTCAAGAAAATCATATCTGGTAACCATTACCGATATGACTCTGGATATAATAATTCAATTCAAGATTTTCGAAAGCAGTAAGAGATATTAAGTACTTATAAAAATAAAATTTAAAATAAATTTCTCAAACTAAATACGTTGTATAAACAGAAAATCACAGTTTCCAATTTAGCAATATCTAAACCGGAAAGTCATCCGGAAACCCTAACCGGAATACAATAGTGTAAGTCCGGCAATCTAGCGCCCCTAACTTTAGAGGCCGAAAGGTAGTTTAAATATGTACAATAGCTCGTAGTAATATAAGTTCGTTATAATTATCAGATTGGTAAATTTTTTATCTATTTCGAACCCGTTCGGATACAGACTTCGAAAAGCGTATCACGGGGCTCGAGATATCGAAAATATACCATTAGTACCGTTAGACTCGTAATTCCACGAGATTTCTAAATATATCAGTTATATAATTTTTCGGGTTATAAAAAGTTACAGTTATAACCTTTTTACCGCATTTTCATTTCTACCGGTAATTGATTAGTCTTTTGCACTATTCATTTTATTTCATTACACAATTTTATTATTATTATTAATATTTTTATTTTTATACCCTGGGTTTCCTAGTAATCAAGTAAACTTCGAAAACCGGAAAATGAAATCCTAAACCGGTTTAGTTCAAAGCGTTATGAGAAAGACCTAGAAACCCTAAATCCGCTTTTCCTCGATTTCCAAATAAGAAACTTTTATAAGCAAAATTAATTTTGAATATAGTTCTTGATTATATTTCGAAACAAGAAAAGATCAGATTTTAAGAAAATTTCTATTCCGGGTCATCCCGAGACCCATTATAGAAAAACGTGCCCCGGAACTAGAATTTCAAAAATTTCGTTATGAATACTCATTTGAATCGAAATAAAATAAGGATTTCAAAAATATATTTTTCATAATTTTCCGGCTTACGAAAAATACAATTATAGCCTTTTTATTCGTATTTCCTTACTACCAGAAATTAAATTGTCTTGTCAACTATTCACTACTATTCAAAAATACCACCTACACCACTTATATTACCTTTTAGCAGACTCTACAAATTCAACTCTTACCATCACTCAAATCAATCTCTTTTCTCTTTACTTTTTGTCCCTTCACCTTCTAAACAAGATATGAGAATTACATCAAGGTTAAATCAATCAAATAAAGTAAAAATTTCAAACTTCTTCCCTTCCCCCACAAGCTTAAAGCCGACGTGATGGCCCCCCTCCCTCTCCCATGCTCCATTTGCAAACTTTTTCTTCTTTTAACCTAAATCCACTTTATATTTAAGCCATATTTTCTCTCTCTTTCTTCATTCACTCATTTTCCAAACTTCACAAAGTAAGAAAGCTCTCAAAATCTCTCTCTTTTTTTCCTCTTTGCCGAAAGTTCTATGCTGCCCCCCCCCCCCCCCCCCCCCCCCCCCCCCCCCGCCACACACACACAACTTCCATTTCCTCTTTACATGTTCTATTCACTTCAAGTAAGTAAGCCTTCACTCCTTCCACTCATAGATCTTGTTATGGCTAAGTTATTCTTGGATATTTCCAACTAAATGTCCCCATGATCTCTTGATAGGGACAAGAAAATATCAAACAAGAATACCAAACCATCACTAGTAGATCTTGTATTTCAAGGAGCTTTCAAGGCATAAGCTTTATGAGTTTTCATCAAAAAGTGTTTTGAACAAAAGATCTTTTATAAAAATGTAGTTTTTATGTTTTTAAAACCTATTTAAGCATTTCATATAGTAGATCTATCATTTTACTACTCATATTCATGTAGACATTTAAGATCTCATCTTTATTTTGAGTTTATGTGCATTCATAGTCTTTAATGTTTCTGCCTTTAGTAAATAACCTTCCTAGTATATAGATCTATAGGTAGATGAGTTAATAACACCAAAAAGGAAAACACTTTTCAAGAAATGAGTTAGTGTAAATTCGGATGACTTGAGAAACCTAGTTTAAAAACCCTTTTATCAACTTCTAAACATGTATTTTACAAGAGAAATGGAGCCTATAGGTAATAGATACTGTTTAGCAATATTTTCATGGATCTAAATATGTTTTACTAAGGAAGATAGTTGCAAAAAAGAGATGAAGTCTAAAAGAAATTTAGAGTTAAAAGTCTTAACAACCAAATTCGTAATAATGGATAGATGGCTAGAAAACACTATTTTTCCAACTTCAAAAATGGTATTTTCTTAAATAAATGGAGTCCTTAGGATATAGGTATAATAAAAACTTAAAGTTTTAAGTATAGAATACTTTTTTCCTAAAGAAATCAACTTGAAAATGGACTTTACTAAATTCGGATTTTTGGAAACCCCCTAGTAAAGGACCCACTTAAAAGTTTATAAATGAAGATTTTATTTAAGAAATAAAGGCCTTAGGATATAACTAATATGAGGGTCAAAATTTTTTTAGCAAAATAGACTTTTCCTAAAAGAAAATCCTTGCAATATGTAGGTGTGACTAAGTGTAGTAAACTCACTTGTGAAACATTAATATGAAATGGTTTTCTAAGAAAAGTTTATGTAAATTCTTCAAACCTAAAGAGCTATAAGAACTTAGGCTCATTAGAGTTCATATCATGACATTCATGATAGGGAAAATCATTACCATGGCATCTAGTTACATCTTGTACTTAGGAATCTCAAGTGCATTCATGAAAACCGCATTTTCAGAATCTATGTTACCGCTGTACAGATCTGATCCCTCGTTTCCGAGGCTTAGATATTTTCAAAACTTGATTTAAACTTCATATTTAGAAAGCTCTTCCGAAGTAGATAGAAATCGATATAAAATTTGCGAGATTCCGAGTTAAAATGACCAAGTTATGGCCGTTTTAAGTTGGAATTCCCGCTTAGGACGCGGATTACGAATTTGATAAGTTCGTATGAAGTCGTTGGATTAGTTTGAGTTGAAATACTTATTAGAGTATTTCTTCCATTTTAGGTTATCCCGAGTCCGACGATTCCCTATCACCAGATTATTATTACTAGAAGACCGGTGATCCAATGGCCGTGTGAGTTTTTCTTCTCGATTCATTTATTGTTTGTGCTTGTAAAGTATTGCACTAGAAAGTAGGACAAATGAATGGAATATGAATAATGGGGAATGATGGGAAATTATATGTTGATGATGATGTGAGAACTCAAATTAAGAATATCGAAACCGGGTGATAAACTTTGGTTGTGTAGTTAGCTATGATGGATTGTCTGAAAAATTGTTTGATCGCCTAAGTAAAATGGCTTAATCAACTACTGGGACTAATGCTAAATTGACATGTGCATATCACAAGGGGAAGGAGCATTAGCATTTGTAGGTTAGTCGTGAACCATAAACGACATCGAATAATCGTAGGTTAGTCGTGAACCATAAACGACATCGAATAATCGTAGGTTAGTCGTGAACCATAAACGACATCGAATAATCGTAGGTTAGTCGTGAACCATAAACGACATCGAATAATCGTAGATTAGTCGTGAACCATAAACGACATCGAATAATCGTAGGTTAGCCATGAACCATAAACGGGATATTATTAGTACCGCAGTAGTCGTTAATCTGCTAACCCGGGATGGAGGGCGCAATTCCATCCACATATGATTTCCGGCTGGTCATATGTATGTTAAAATCACGTGTTTGATGCATACACTTGCTTGATTAATAACTTGCTTGAATTGTTGTGACATGAATGTTATTGTGGAAGATTACACTCACTAAGCTAGTATAGCTTATACCCCAATAGTTGTTTAAATGAGCAGGTTATTCCATGAATGCTAAGTGGGGACTGAGATGGTTGAAGCCGAGAATGATTTCGGGTTTCCGGCAAGACATAAGAATGCGGGAAGTTTTTGGCTAAGTTTTACGTTTTGCTTTGCAATAGTTTTTGTAGTGAAGTCTTGAGATGACTGTAGTTGAAGTTCGATGAATTGTATTTTGAAGTATAGTGTTTTGTATTTGGAGTATGGTGGATTGTATTTCCTTTACATTGTTACTCAATTGTATCAACATAAAACGTATCATTCCGATGTGTCTCCTCTATGTGTTAGACGCCTTGTACATAATATGGAAGCCTTCGCGTGACTGAGGTGGTCATTCTTAGGCTTTAATATTGTGTACGGCGGACTGCCACGTTTAGGGTACCCTTCGGGGCGTGACACATCACCCGCACCTGAAATGTAATAGAATGAGCGGCGAAGCCCAGTACGATAATATCCAATCCAGTTCAAGCAAGATTATGCACAAATAACATATATAAATAAATGCAACTAACTAAATGCATACAACAGTTTATTATCTATTTTAGTTCAGCAAAACAACACAGTTCAAAATCTAGTATACATAAACCCTAAACCCAGAGTAACTCAGACTCTGCTATAAAAACAACCAACCGATTTGAAAATAAATAATCATATATATGTATATATGGATGAGTGGGTACTCCCCAAACATCCCAATTCCTGAACACTTAAATTCTACCAGAATCATTTCTTAGCACGAGTCCACTCGGGACATCCTCACACTAAGATCATTAGGTGCCTCACCAGTATCACTGTCTGCCAGGTCTTTACTGGTCAAAGCCAAACACAACCAAGCAGACAATTATTAAGCCGAATATTTATTAAGTTCATTATGCAATTCTGTTCCTACATCCATTCACAAAAATTATAATCTACAAGCACATACAACAAACAAAGGATTAGTCGTACCTTTCTAAATTTCAAGAATCCAAATCAAATCCTCAGAATTTGATACCAACAGCACAAAGTCAACCCAAACTCTAGAAATTATTATATCCAATTCAACCACAGTTTCACAAGCCCAATGTCCTGTTACGCAATATATATATATATATTATATATCAACAGACATGATCGCAAATCTTTTAACATAAAACAACCTATCTAAACTAACCTGATACAGAACTTCCCAAACTCGAATTATACTGATCAATAACCCCAAGCACCTCCAATAATATCAAAGAACGGATATTTCAAATCCTTAAATCAGAATTTCCACCAAAACCCTATAAAACATTTCATATGATAAATATCGAAATATCAAAGCTGTCCAATTTCGTATAAAGAGGATTCAAAACTTTTACTTACTGATATGGAACGTATAATACTTGTTTCTTCTCTTCCTGTTCTGATCAAATCACGAGCTAGGGTTTATTCTTCAAAATCCGTCATGAAATATTCATCCAAACCCTAAGATACTCATACAAATTTATGTAAAATCCAAATGAGATGGTTTAGATCACTTACTTTTAATTAGTAACACCCTTCGAATGATTCTCCAGGCCTAAATCACCAATAACGCTTCGAAACTCTCTTATACGAAGGGGAAATGATATAAAGAAATGTCTATCGAAAATTATTTTTGCATCTCGTATTTATAGATATTTGGTCATACGCCGGCCATACGCCGGCGGCGTACCTGCAGATCTGGCCGGCTTACACTATATGCTGGCAAACTTATATGAACGCCGGCAGCTTTCGTCGAGGCTTTGGTTTCCCAGAATTCAATTCTTTCTTCCTACGCCGGCAAATCCTCGAGCTACGCCAGCGGCTTTCATGCCAATGTTGGGAAGAAACCCTAGTGAATGCCGGCAGCTTTTCTCCCAGCATTAAGAAAAATGCTACTGCTCCCATTCTACGCCGTCTATACGCCGGCGGCGTAGATTCTCCAGGAGACGGCGTATAGTCTGTTACAGAGTATGCTGGAAATTTTAAAACCTAGGCCGGCGGCGTTTTTCTTCAGGGATGCCGGCCTTCATTGTAGAAATTAAGAAAATTGATCCAAATTGTTGCCAATCTTAATCAAGTCTTTATCATATGAACACAATACAATTGTATTTCAACTTTGACCATAAAACCTTCTTATTTAATATCCTTCAATTCTTATAACAGCACAGGAAATGAAAAGATACCTCATGTATTATATGCCTGCCATATAATACACATAAATAAAACTTATGAGGATGGACCATAAAACCCTCTTATTTTTCAATATATGACAACTTTTGCCCTTTATCATAATTTATTGAAGATTTACTATTTTTAAAGACTTGTTGACCATCATCAATGTGAGGGTTGATAATAATATCTCATTTATCAGGGTTGACCATAGAACCCTCTTATTTTATAACAAATGACAAACTTGCCCTTCTTTATAAAATATTTATCATTATGTTACAAATCACGTACTGCCAATTGAGTTTGCTTACAATAACAGTTATCACTCGACCATTCAAATGCCACCCTAAGAAGCCTTATATGGACGGCATTGTAGGTCACCTCTATTTAGGGATGACATAGAGAAGCTTGCTATTGGGCTACACTTAATACAAAAGGTGGCTAATAAAGTGAGAACCGTACAGAAAAGAAAAAAGAAACTCAAGATAGGCAAAAGAGTTAGGAAGATTTGAAGAGACAAGTTCTCGAATTTCAAGTGGGTGGTCATGTGAACTTGAAGGTGAATCCTATTGAGAGTATACGAAGAGTACGTACACAAGGGAAGTTGAGACCGAGATACATTGGACCCTTCAAGATACTAGAAAGAGTTGGAGATCTGGCATATCGATTGGCCCTGCCTCCGAATCTATCGGGAATGCATCATGTGTTCCATGTCTCGGTACTAAGACAATATGTGCCAAACCCGGAAAGACTCATAGAATTAGGACACATTCTGTTAAAAGAAAACCTCACCTACGAGGAACATCCAGTGCAAATCTTGGATAAGAAAATGCAAAGGTTGTGTAATAAAGAAATCCGGTAAGTGAAAGTATTATAGAGGAATCATGTATTTGAGGAGGCAACCTGGGAGGTTGAAGAGGAAATTCGAAGAAAGTACTCTGAGTTGTTTCAAGAAAAGGGTACATAAGTTTCAGTTTTGAGACAAAACTCTATTTAAGGTGGGTAGGTTGTAAGCCCTCATTTTCTTAGCAACCTGAACTCGGTTTCGGAGATTGGAACTGGAAACCGAAACCCCAAAAAGAATACCTTATGACTAGTTGGACTTGGAAAACCCTAAGTCCTGCAATCCCTAGAACAAAACCCCGAACAATAAAAATGAGTTATCTTTAGAATATAGCCCTAAATAATTTATCAAAACATAAAAAGAACATATTTCAAAGAAATTCATTCGTTTCAAAGTCAATCGGGATCTGTTCTCGAAAATCGATCCCCGAGACTCGAAGATTATTATATAAGATTCTTTAGAATCAAAATTTAATAAGGAATTCAAAAATATAATTTTAAGAATTTTTCGGTTTATAAAAATTACAGTTATAGCCTTTTACTGTATTTTCATTACTACCGGTAATTTAATTGTCTAATCCACTTTTTGATTTCTAATCATACTATTCACCAAGTACAACTACCCATACCCTATTCTTACATCCTTATAACCTATCCTTACAGTCTTACATCATTTTCCTTATATTTATTTTTCCAATACATTTTTATTACTTAAATTACTTATTAAAATTTGAATTTTATTACACAAAATAATCAATCATCTCTCTCTCTCCCCCTTTCTCCTCAAGGCCGGCATGAAACCCCCCTTTTATCCCCCCAATTTGTTTTATTTTCTTCATTTATTTTATCTACACAAACCCCAATTCAATTCCCTATATAAACATCATTATACCTTTACCATTTCACTTTCTTTCTTTTTCACAAAAAATCAACTTTTGAAAAATTGTTTTCTCTCCTCTCTCTCCCTCACCTTTGCCGTAAATTTCCCCTCCCACACACACACTTTTTCTTTAAGATTTTCTTACTCCAAACATTTAATAGGTGATAGATCTACATCATATCATAATAAAACATGTCATAGTAATATCATATATGTGTGGTTCCACAAAAAAAAAAAAAAGAAAAAAAACTGCCCATGAGCTTTATGTTAGCGATGTGGAAACACTAAAGCATGATATTCTTGCCATCACAATGTGTGGATCTTGTCATTTAAGTTGTTTACTATTATTTTGTTATATTATTGCTTTAAGTTGTTCTTATGGATATTTTGTATATACACTCTTTCATTATACTCATCTATATGGTATTAATGTTGCATTTGCATCCATGATATGAGTAATATAGTAGATCTATTTGTTTTGAGCACGTAAATGCCATAAATTTTTGTCTTATGTACATAAAAGACATGTAGTAGCATGATAATAATGAGAATATGTTAAAAAGTCCAAGATCTATTTTAGTTTCAACAAAAAAATGATTTTTGAAATTCGGATCTTGAGGAACACCCATTTTGAAAACCTATTTTCCAACTCTAAAATGAAGATCTTACATTTAAAATGAAGGGCTTAGGGGATAGGTGTAATCCTATTTTCGTAACTAGGGTGACATGCCAAGTAAACATCTATTTTCCAACCCTACAACAAGAGTTTTATTTAAGAAATGGAAGCCTTAGGGAGTAGGTTTGGTTAAGACATAATTTTAAAAAGATTAAATGAGTTTTACACAAGAAATAATCTCAAACACAAATTTCAAAATTTGGATCTAAAAATGACCCCCATTTAAACACCTATTTCCAAATGCCAAAATGAGGATTTTAAGAGAAAAATAGAAGCCTTAGGAAATAGATGTAATAAAGACTTAATTTTGACAAGAGTAGATGGATTTTATCAAAGTATAATCCTAAAACAAAATAAAGGTTCCAAAACATGGGACCAACAATATTCTTATTCCTTAAAATTTTGTAAAATTCGTAACTAGGAAAAACCTTTATTTAAACATCTATTTTCCAACCCCTAAATGAAGAATTTTATTATGATAATAAAGGTACTAGACATATAGGTCATCATAGCTTTATCTTAGTAAAACTATGGATGATTTTCAAAGAGATAAGGCTAGTTTTTCTCAACCAAGTGTTCTTGAAGCTGTTGCAAAGTAAAAGTTTTCCAAAAATTCTTTTTAACAAAAAATCATTAAGGACATACATATAGATAGCTCATATTATGCCATTCATGATAATAACTTGTAGATATTGCATGCACATATAATATACTTGGTAGAAATAATGCAAATTTCACAAAATAATTTCGGAAATGCAATTTTTAGCTACTGATCAGATCTGATCCGAGCTTTTCAAGATCTAAAAGTTTTCAAAACTTATAAATAACATCATAATTAGATAGATCTTTCGAAGTAGATAGAAATTGATAGCTTATTTACGATATTCCGAGTTAAAATCACCAAGTGATGGCCATTTTAAGTTAGGATTTCCATCTACCACGAAAATTACGAGCTCAAGAGTTTTTATTTAATAGGTTAGAATTAGTTATGGTTTGAAATACTCATTTACGTATTTCTTTCATTTAGGTAACTTTGAATCGAAAGAATTCTTGTCTCTGGACTACTACTAGAGACCGGTATCCATGGCCGAGTGAGTTCACTTTCTTCAAATTACATGTTTATGACTGTGCTTGTAATGATAGTGGCATTAGAATTATGACAAAATAAAATTGAAATGTGCATGTGAATTCTACTTGGTTGAATTGATAGTAAGAATATCGAAATGGGAATTGTTATAAATATTTGTATGATTTAGTATAGGATTGAAGTGTCTGAAATCTCTATGATCACCTATAATTCAATTAAATAATATGCCATGACCATATAACTAAATTGTCCATGCATTACATATATTGAGTAACATTACATTTGTTATTATACCTTTGTGGGAAAAAGGCATAATAGCTAGGCAACGGGTGGGCCTGAAAGCTCGGATATTGGTGCGGGGTCGTCTCAATTAAAATGGAAGTGGAGTAGGCACCTGAATCAACTACATAATTAATAAGTGGTAGGCACCTGAAACAACCCATAAATGATTGAGAGTAAAATTGAAATCTATGGTCGTATGGGCTTGAAACACCTAACCCCAAAAGGAAGGCGTAAATCCATTCAACATAAGACTCCCGGAAAGTCTTATGCATTGTATGCTTACGTGCTTGTGCATTTCATATGATTGTTTAATATAACTTGCTTGCCTCATTATTGGATTGAGTATTTAATTTTGGATGTGAAACTTACTAAGTTAGTGTAGCTTATACCCCCACAGCTTCTTTTTGATGCAGTTCCCGTACATATGGTTGCGTCCCTGGACTTGGCCAAATAATGTAATACAAAGTTAAGAGTTTCCCTTAGAAGTTTATGATTAGCTTTGTATAGACTTCCATAGGAAACCTTAAATGCTCGGGTTGTTATTAAAAACTAATATCTTTACTTATTATTTTGTGGGGGAATGCCCCTTAGTTTTTTGTAAATGATCCTGAGATATCTATGTTTTATATTTTTTTGCCTATTCTATTAAGTTAGACTATCGATCTCCATCTGCATATATTCTATTATCGTAAGGGAATGCCTTGCATCTAATATAAGACTTTTGAATGATTGTGGTAGTGATTCCTAAGTCTCAATTAGCATGCGGTGGACTGTTACCTCTAGGGTACACTTTGGGGAGTGATAGTTTAAGTTGGTATCAGAGCAGCAAAAATATAAAGCATCGCAATAGAATTAAAAAAAAAAACTTAAAATATGCAAAGAAATAAATCTTAGGGTGGGAATGAAGTTAAATTCGAAACTAATTGCAAATCTTTTCTTGATATAGTATCCTTTGGAGAAACCCGGGATAGAGCCATAACACTTCTAAACGGGACTGGTGAACATTTGTGGACTACAAGTTAAGACTAAGAACTCTAAGAGAAATATATGTAATCTGGAAAAGAGGTCTTAGGTATACCAGGTGGGAAATGGTAGTTGATCGAATTAGGTATGATCCAATAAGGAGGAGGAGATAGTCAATGTTGGAAACAATCTATGTTGTAGAAAGAATCATGGTAGATTATGGAAATAGACCAATGTTGAGAGAGGCCACTTTTATCTTAAAGAAGGAAGATAATCCCCTATACCCTGACTTTCGAGTATGGAGGAGCATTGGACCTTTGTATGTGTATGCCCACGATGACTTGATGACCCATAGGGAATGGCTTGAAGCAGATGCGAACAATCACATCTATTGGCAAAGAATATATCTGGACCTTTTGCTGATGCCTGCAGAGATTCAGGCCCTACCTCCTAGCGATGTAGGCATGCGGTTAGGGAATGCCCCAGTAGAGGAAAACCATGATGAGGATGAAAGTGAGGAGGAAGAGAATAGAACACCTTAACCAGCTAGAATTGAGGAAAATCCAAGCGACGAACCAAACCCACCCAATCTAGATTTTGATCAAGATCTACAAGTCCTGGATAGCCACAGGGTAGAGCCCGAGTTTGATCCTAGTCTTTAGAGAGACATATATGAATATGGAGAAGACCCGAGAGTGGTAAGTGAAACACTCATTTAGAGAATGAAAATTCTAAAGAGATCATGATAAGAGAAGCCCAAGAGAATGTTAGGAGGATTTAGGAGGAAACTAGAGAAGAGATGATAAGAGAAGAGAATAGAAAGGTGAAAGATAGAATCAAAGAAGAAGAAATGAGGAATAGGAGGAGTCCAAGAGATGAACCTAACCCACCTAATCTGGATTTTGATCAAGATCCGCAAGTCCTAAATAGCCACAGGGTAGAGCCTGAGTTTGATCCTAGTCTTTAAAGAGACATATATGAATATGGAGAAGACCTGAGAGTGGCAAGTGAAACACCCATTAATCCTGTAGAGAATGGAAATTCTAAAGAGATCATGATGAGAGAAGCCCAAGAGAATGTTAGGAGGATTTGGGAGGAAACTGGAGATGAGATGATGAGAGAAGAGAATAGAAAAGTGAAAGATATAATTGAAGAAGAAGAAGAGGAAGAGGAGGAGTACAAGTAGGAAGAACAAACATGGCCACCTAGAAGGAGAAGGATGACAGTAAGGGAATATTTGAGCCTATTTGTTAGGAGAGATGATGGGAGTTCTTCTAGTGGAGATCGTCCTCCAACCCTTACCTTGGGAGATACCTAGGAGAGATGAAAGTAGTGATGGCGAGCATGACCCACAACAGTCCAACAAAAATTTTATAATAGGCAATGAGGGATGCCAAGTTGCCTTAGTAATGTCCTTAGACGGTTTTAGTGTGTTTAGTCTTTCGCTTCTTATCTCTTGTTTTTCCTTTCTCGGTTTGGTAAGAAGTTGTAATTTTGATAGGTCTAAGTTAGTCAAGTAGCATGGTTTTCATGTTTTGTAAGCTCAATGTAAGAGACTCGACCGAATGTATGACCTCGGTGTTATCGAATGAAATCTTATACGTACTTATTTAAAGAAGGAAGTTTCGTTTCCTTAACAAATGACATAAACAAGAATGCAGCTAATGAGGAACATTATACAAAATATACTCTTAGAGAACCATAATTAATAACAAGATACATGCACATCATTGCATCCATTGCATCATTATGATTGATTTCTTTTTGTTTTATTTCATAAATTAAGTTATGATTTGAATTCTATAATTTGGTATTATAAATCAAAATTTCTTGGCTTAGATTACATGATTTGCAATTATAATGATTCGTTGAAATTTCAATTGATTATTTGATTTCCGTGATTTGTGAATTAAGTAATTGAGCCATAACTTAAGGAAAATATTAAAACCTACATAGTAATGTATAAACGGACGAACTTGAAGAAATCGAAATCGTAAACAAGAAAATCCTCCGGTAGAAGCAAGTACCACCGCTGCCAACTCTAAATCGTGCACTGAATAATTTTTCTCATGGGACTTTAGCTGTCTTGAAGCATAAGCTATGACCCTTCCATCCTGCATAAGAACACAACCAAGTCCTTGGATAGAAGTATCACTGAACACCACAAACTCCTTTTCACTAACGAGCAATACCAAAATGGGAGTAAATACCAATCTTTCCTTTAATTCCTCAAAACTCCTTTCACACTTATTATCCCATACAAACTTAACATTCTTTTGTGTCAATCTTGTTAATGGAGATGTAATTTTCGAAAATCCTTCCACAAATATTCGGTAATATCCAGCCAATCCAAGAAAACTTCTGATTTCACTTAAATTTGTGGGTCTTGACCATTCAAAACAGCTTCAATCTTCATTGGATCAACTGGTATACCCTCTTTTGATATAATATGCCCTAAAAAGGATATTGCTTCAAGCCAGAATGGACATTAGTTGAATTTAGCATAAAGTTTCTTCTCCCTAAGCCTTTGTAACACAAGCTTCAAATGCTCTCATGCTCCTCTCTACTTCGAGAATAAATCAAAATATCATCGATAAACACTATAATAAATGAATCCAAATAATCTTTGAAGATCCTGTTCATTAAATCCATAAACGCGACTAGAGCATTTGTTAACCTGAAAGGCATCACCAAAAACTCAAAGTGTCCATATCTAGTCCAAAAAGCCATCTTCTGAATATCTTGAGATTTGATCTTGAGTTAATAATAGCCCGATCTCAAGTCAATCATGGAAAACACCATGGCTTCTCTCAATTGATTGAATAAGTCATCAATTCGAGGCAATGGATACTTATTTTTAATAGTAAACTGATTTAATTCCCTGTAATCGATACACATTTGCAAACTTCCGTCTTTCTTCTTTACAAACAATATATGAGCACCTCAAGGTGATATACTTGGTCTAATGAAACCCATTTCTTGCAACTCTTGTAACTGCTACTCCAATTCCTTCAATTCTGCAGGTGCCATCCTGTATGGAGCTTTGGAGATAAGTACATGATGCGAACTCCAAGTATATTAAACCTGAAACCCAATAAGAGTACGCGGAACAATGCTTTCAGGAACGCTAAATCAGATCTGAAGCGGATCTTAACATAAAGTTGTATTTCAAAAATTGAATCAAATATATAATAAAATGGAAACCTTTACCCTAAGTTGTATTTCAAACCCAAACAAAGGTGTAGAATTGAAATGAACGCCACAATATTAAATCTTGATAAGTTCACAAGTCCACAATGGAACCCAAAGAGAAAAACTATCTCAAAATAATATTCATTCAAAAGTTAATTGTCCATACAAAAACCAAAACCAAATATATATAACAAACAAAGGAAACTGAAAAGTCTCCAAAAATGAAATTGAAAAGTCATAAATACTGAAATTGAAAAGTCTTAAATAATGAAACCAAAAAGTCTTAAATAATGAAACTGAAAAGTCTCAAATAATTCTCGCGCATAACATACGCTGGCGGTGTTGCGATGGAACATCGGCGACGTAGGGCCAGTGTTGGTCTCCTACAAGCATAATTCCAATTTTGATTTTGTTGGAGAATCTCCAAAGGCTTGTATAACATTCACAATGTCCAAATCATCATCTAATGATAGATCCGTGATGAAATCACCATGCAAAGCTTGTTTCCTCCATGTTTCTTCAACGAATGCTCCTAACGCCTCCTTCATCTTCTTAGCTTTAGCTCGCATGACTGGTCTAACTGGAATGTATAGTGGATCCTTGGATGTTGCTTCATCATTCTCAAAAGGATTTTTCCTTGAATCAGCATCCCCTACATCAAAAAGAGACAAATCAGACACATTGAAAGTCACACTAACGTTATAATCACCTAGAAGATCCAGCTTGTAAGCATTATCATTGATCCGTTAATAACTTGAAATGGATCATCTCCTCATGATTGCAACTTAGAACACAGCTATTATAGGAACCTCTCCTTGCGCATGTGCACCTACACCCAGTCAATTGGTTCGAAAACGATCTTCTTACACCCTTTATTGGCTTGCCTAGTATATTGCTCCGTTCATCGCTCAATGTGTTGGCGAACCTTTTCATGCATCTGCTTGACCATTTCGCCTTCCGTTTCCCATCTAGACTGGTGTGCTCATCTGTAGGTAATGGAAGTAAATCACCTATAAAAACTAGCTAAACCATGAAAACTTCTAACCTCACTAACAATGGTAGGTCTAGGCCATTATTTAATAGCCTTAACCTTCTCTTCATCAACTTGTATTCCTTTAGCACTAACTACATAACCCAAAAATACAATTTGGTCAATGCAAAAAAAAAAAAAACACTTTTTGAGGTTAGCACACAATTTTTCCCTCCTTAAGACATCAAACACTAAGTGCAAGTGCTGAATATGATCATCCATGCTCCTACTATATACCAAAATGTCATCAAAATAGACTACAACAAACTTGCCAATATAAGCATGCAAAACATGGCTATGAGTCTCATGAAAGTACAAAGTGCGTTAGTTAAACCAAAAGGCATAACTAACCATTCATATAAACCATATTTCATCTTAAAGTTTGTTGTCCATTCATCACCTACTCTTAGTCTTATTTGATGGTATCCACTTTTCAAATCAATCTTAGAGAATAAACAAGAGCCATACAGTTCATCAAGCATATCATCTAATATAGAATTGGATGTCTATACTTTACATGATTTGTTAATGCTCGACAGTCGATGCACATTCTCCAAGTCCTATCTTTCTTTACATAGCATCAGTACTGCGCATGGACTAAGGCTTTCCCTCACATAGCCCTTTGACATGAGTTTCTCAACTTGCCTCTGAATCTCCTTAGCCTCTTCTGGATTGCATCTATATCATCTATTTGGAAGGACAGCTTCTAGAATGAGATCAATTTGATGCTCTATTCCTCTCAAAGCTAATCCATCCGAACTTCTTCTAGAAAAACATCATCATATCCTGCAAAAATGAGAAACAACACTAAAAAGATTCATTCATTAGCATTAAAATAAGCCTCCTTGTACATATTACAATCAGCTTTACAAAACATAGCACTCTTAACATCCTTTCTTTTTGCATAAAACTCACTTTTCTCTCTTTGTACTCAATATCTTTCTTTTCTCTCCTTGCTTCTCATTCTCTTTTTGTCTTTTCTCAAAAAATGGGTTTTTCACTCTCCTCACAAATTTTCTCACTCGTGTTTGTCTATTCTTTTTCACTCATACTCTCTTTCTCACTTTTCCTTTGCTGCTTATGTGCCTCTTTAATTTTTTTTTTTTTTTATGTTCTTTAAAAATCTGTCTAGGAGATAAGGGTGCAAGTTTTACACTTCTACCATCCTTAACAAATGAATACATATTTTTAAATCTATCATGCATAACCTTTCTATCGTATTCCAAAGCCTCCCAACATAATATACTTCATGCATAGCACCCACATCATAAAAACCTCATCCTTATACTCCCTATAAGAAAGAGATCAAAACTTGCCTATTCACCCTCACTCCCCACACTCATTCAACCATTGAAGCTATATGGTCAGGATTTTTACAACAGCAATCTCAATTTTTTAACTAATAAGGTACTAGCTACATTGGTACAACTACCATTGTCTATGATCAAGCAACATACCTTATTATGGATATGACAACGGGTGTGGAAGATGTTGTCATGCTGCTCCTCACTATCAACTTCCCTAACTTGCACACTTAAGGCATGTTGAATCACCAATGATTCACCTTGAATAGCATATTCCACATCATCATCAGCATCTTCCAATGGTGGCATAGAATCCTCACTCTCATGCTCACTTTCAGTCTCAACCTCACCACTATCACGCATCACCATGGTTCTTCTGTTAGGACATTGAGATGCAATATGTCCTTAACCCAGGCATTTGAAACATTTGATGTCCCGATTCCTACTACCTTGGGAATTAGATTTATCCTTCTCCTTAATAACTTCCTTCTCCTTTGCCTTATAGAAATTGTTAGATTTATCATCCCTTTTACTTCAATTCGATTTTCAAGAAGGGTTAGAATTCCAATTCGAGTTAGATCTACACCTTGCTGCTCCCTTGCACTTGAGTTGCCTTTCTACTTTCATGGCGATGTGTACTATATCTTCCAGTTCTATATAATGCTGCAACTCCACAACATTAACTATATCTCGATTCAAGGCATTTAGAAATTTAGCCATTGTTGCCTCTCTATCTTCTTCTACATTGGCTCGGATCATAGCTATTTCCATTTTCTTGTGGTATTCCTCTACACTTTTGGATCCCTGAGTAAAGACTCTGCAACCGATTAAATAAATCTCTATTATAGTGATTAGGGACAAACCTTTTCTTCATGATTGCCTTCATCTCATCTCAAGTGTCAACCGGTCTCTCTCAATTCAGTCGCCTACTCATAGTTAGCTGATCCTACCAAACAAGTGCATAATCTGTAAATTCCACTGCAACTAGCTTCACTTTCTTCTCCTTAGAGTAGTGATGATAGTCAAACACTAACTTCACTTTTCTTTCCCACTCAAGGTAAGCATCAGGATCATTTTTACCTTGGAATGGAGGAATCTTCATTTTAATATTCGCTAAATTTCGATCCTCCCAATCATTCCTTTGCCTTCCATATCTCTTACCTCGCATCCTATCTCTCCCATCATAATCATCCATTTCACTTTCTTCATCTCCAAAATCAAACTCAAATTCGTTATCCTATATCCTCCTTCCACCTTACTTATGTTGTTGTCTAGGTGAGGGTTGTTGTCGAGGCTGGGGTTGTTGTTGACCTCGCTCCAATGCAGCCATCCGATTCTCAAGTCTTTGCCATCTCTCATTAGATTCTTCATTTTGTCGAAATAATTGCTTAAAAGCTTTTGTCGTGGACTCCATGTGTAGTTTCAAGTCAACCTTTGGTCGCTCTTCTAAATTGGATTGGGAACTCATCTTGCTTGAATACCTGTAAACAAAGTTAGCAAAAACAAGAATAATATCTCACAACACTCCCTTACGTGTTTCGCTCTATTTGATGACACTCCTCTCGTATCTCACTCACTTGGCTTTTCTAGATAATAAAATTACCTCTCGTTGCCTTTTACCACTCGATAGTCCTTCTCCCTAAGTCCTATATTGAACTCAGTGATTCTTGAATCAAGACTACACTTGTGACTTAATGGATCAGAAAAGAACAGCCTTCAAATTAAGAATAGATAATAGATAGGAACACAAGAGTTAAGAAGAAATGCCAAGACTAATAAGAAGATCAAGAACAATTGAGACACGAACAATCAAGATCAAATTCAAGAACGAGCAATATCAGAAACAATTTCAAGAACAATTTTTTTTTTTTACGATTTTTTTCTTCTCTTTTTTTTGTATGGTTCTTCTTCTTCTTCTTTTTTTTACGAATTTCTTTTTTTTTTAATACCAAACCTTGGATCTTAAAGATCGTAACTTTTTTTCAATAAAGAAACCCTAAAAGACTTCTCTCTTTTACCACAGATTCTCAAGATTTGAGATGTTTAAAATAAACTCTAGACTCAATTTCCTCAAGAAGGAACAAGAAATGAAAAAACAAAAACCAAGAAATGACAAATAAGAACAAAGAAGACAAAAGAAAAAATTGGTAGATAGATAACTTAATTTAGAACCTGGCCCTAATGCCAAAAACTGATGTAAACTCCAGGTATATTAAACCTGAAACCCAACAAGAGTATGCAGAACAATGCTTTCAGGAATGCTAAATCAGATCTGAAGCGGATCTTGACCCAAAGTTGTATTTCAAACTTAAACCAAACATATAATAAAATGGAAACCTTTACCCTAAGTTGTATTTCAAACCCGAACAAAGGTGTAGAATTGAAATGAATGCCACAAGATTAAATCTTGATAAGTTCACAAGTTCGTAATGGAACCCAAAGAGAAAAGCTCTCTCAAAATAATATTCATTCAAAAGTTAATTATCGATACAAAAACCAAAACCAAATATATATAACAAACAAAGGAAACTGAAAAGTCTCCAAAAATGAAATTGAAAAGTCATAAATATTGAAACTAAAAGTCTTAAATAATGAAACCAAAAAGTCTTAAACAATGAAATTGAAAAGTCTCAAATAATTCTCGCGCATAACATACATCAGCAACATACGCTGGCGATGTTGCAATGGAACGTCGGCGGCGTAGGGCCAGTATTGGTCTCCTACAAGCACAATTCCAATTCTGATTTTGTTGGAGAATCTCCAAAGGCTTGTATAACATTCACAATGTCCAAATCATCATTTAATGATAGATCCGTGATGAAATCACCATGCAAAGCTTGTTTCCTCCATGTTTCTTCAACAAATGCTCCTAACGCCTCCCTCATCTTCTTGGCTTTAGCTCGCGTGACCGTTCCAACTGGAATATATAGCGGATCCTTGGATGCTGCTTCATCAGTACAATTCCAGGTAACAATTCAATTCCAAATTGTATCTCTCTATTGGGTGGCAATCCCGGTAACTTCTCAAGGAATACATAAAAAAAGTCATTGAAAAAAGGACCACTTTAATATCTATCTCCTCAATGCTCATAGCTGCTAAAACATATTTTTCCCACAACTCCATTGATTTCATGCTTCTAGGCCTTAACCTTTCCAACAAATATGTAAATTTCCCTTCACTCAAATCGAAACTCAACTCTACCTTACTACAATCAATTGTGACTTTATAATGATTTAGCCAGTTCATTCCCAAGATCACGTCAAAGTCAGACAGAGGCAAGACTATCATATTAATAGGCATACTCACATCAGAAATCATAACATTCACATTTCTACACACACAAGGTTGCCTATTTTCAATCACTAAAGGAGTAGTCACACACATAATGCGATCAATTCATGTTTCAGAGATAAGTTCACACTCATTCATAAATTTTCAGATATGCATGCATGAGTAGCTCCAGTATCAATCAACACATAAGCATATCGATTAGATACACTCAGAATACCTGCCAAAGTATCTACTGAAGGTATCTCTTCAATCTGCTATAATGTAAAGACCCTAACATTTATTTTTCCCTTCTCCAAATAAATTCCACTCTTATTATTAGGTCGATCCTTACAATTAGCAATGTGGTGACTTCTTTGCTTACTGTAAACACAGAAAATAGGTGGTAATTTTGGATTATTGCACTCAGAAGATCTATGCCCGATTTATCCATGTCACGCCCCAATGGGTACTGAAACGTGACAACCCGCTGTACACAATATTAAAACTTAAGAATGACTACCTCAGTCGCTCGAAAGTTTCTATATCGGTACAAGGCGTACATTCACATCAAGGGAGACCGGTGAAGTAATGCATTTTAAGATATTGGTAGCAGAACATACAAAATATCACTTAATATATTACATTAAAAAAAAATACAAAGTCTTACATCTTCTAAGGGGCATTCCCCCGATAATAACAACATGGTTCTAATAAAGATAAAGTAACTAAAGCTAGAAGATTTTAGAAGAAATCTACTCTTAGACTCCAAAACAGAATTCCTCCAAAAGCTTACCAAAATAAAGATTCTACCCGGGGAATCAAGGTGGTCTCAGGTGCAAAAGATAATCCTGCAATATCAAAAGTCTATAGGAGTATAAGCATAACTTGCTTAATGAGATATTCCTTACGCAAAGTACTCATAACAAGCAATCAACCAAGTTTATTAATTCAAGCATATGAAATGCAATAACCATATGATCAAACATTACATACGACTATCCGGTTTCGTATGTATGATGGATTTACCCCTCCATCGGTGATTAGGGAATGCTTTGAACTGGGCCCTGAACGACTCCTTAAAGTTTGCACGCGTCTTGGGGTTCCAATAAACCATACTACTAGTCCCCGGGCCTTCCATACCCAAAGCAATCGATCCGACTAGGCTACACCTTGAGGCCGTATTCCCGAACGTCCTAACTCTCAAGATGTAGCTAGGCAGCTTACCTTTCCGGTCCCACGCTGAGGAGTAGTAGCAAAACTTCGAAATGATATTCTAAGTGATATGCATGAGCAATTTATTATATGGGTATTTCAATATGACATTAAATTATTTAAAGCGATCAAACAATATTTGCACACATAACAATACATACATGGAACATTTATATCAATCACAAATCGGGTTCCGATATACTTATTATTCATTGATTGCACACAACGATTCACATACATAGTTCCCATGATATCCCACATGCATATCAATTTTATCTTTTCCTAACATCTAGTGCTCTATTCGACAAGCACATGTGCGAATACATAAGCGTAAAAGAAACTCACCGTCCATAGCGATCTAGGAGTCGAAGTAATCCTCGGGGAAGACAAGATGTGATCCTCGACACCTAAACAAAAGAAATACCCAACATGAGTATTTCATCCAAATCTATTCAAGTTCTATAATTCTACCTTAGAGAATTCGTAAAAATCGTATAAAATGGAGATTCCAACTTAAAATGGCCATAACTTGCTCATTTTAACTCGAAATTTCTCATATTATATACCGATTTCTACCTACTTGAAAAGATCTATCTATTTCTAAGGTTATTTTTATCAAAAGAAGTTATTTAGGTCTCGGAATAGTAACGTACAATTTGGTGCGAAAATTCCAATTTCAAAACTTAAGTTTTCAAATTTTTTCTTCATTTAAGAACTCTTGTACAAAATATAGATATATTGTATGGTTGAAAAATACCTTGAATACATATATATATACTCAAACCATATGCATGAATTTAGTGGTGTTGTCCCAACAATGATCTTGTAAAACAATGTGTCTTAAAGGTGAGATAAACTTAAAACTTGAAAGGAAATTGGTTTTATTTTGAAAAAATTCCTAAATTATCATAAGTGAGTATTTCCTTCTTTAACTCCATTTCTTAGTTATTGAGAATAATTAAATTTTCAAAAAGAAGTTTTCATCTTTTAAGATTCTCATAAATTTATTTCTAGTGGTTTGGAAAACATAGTTTTTCTAAGTATTTCATGGTTATATGTTCTAAAGTTTTTCTAAAGTTTTGATTTACTTTAAAAGAATAATATCAAAAATTTTATAAGTTATTTATTATTTTTATTTCCTAAGTAAAGCTTACCGTGAGAAAGGTTATTCCTTAATAGTTTTGTAAAACTTATCTAAACCTTAATATGTTGATGAAAACTTTATACATGAGTTTAAGAAAGCCTTTGTTTAAACAAAGAAATAAGTTTAAAGAATTTTTCTTTATTTCATTAGTTTAAAAGAGAGCTTGATAACTTTATTTCTATTAGTAAAATAGTATTATTACTAAAACATGAGTTAAACTTGTCTAACCTTAGAAAATATTTATTAAGATAAAACTTTAAGTCTTTAAGGAGAAATAATTTCTCATATGTGACAAAATTTATTTTTAAAGAGAGTTCTTATTCTTATTTTTATTTACTTAAGAAAGCTTATTTCTATTATGATTGAGACAATAACAAAATATTCATGCATGAATGAGAATATGTAACTATAAGAAACATAATAAGATAAAATATATAAGAACATAAAAGTAAAGTCAAGTATTAGGAACCTTAGCTTCATTAAGGTATCCTGGGACTAAGAATAAACTAGTCCTTAAAAGAAAAGAAAAGCAAAGAAAGAAAATTGTTTTGACTTGATATGGACAAGTCTAAGACTAGAAAGACTAGTCTTAAAACGACATAAAAAAAATAAATTGCATAACTTGAAAGTAAATAAATAACAAATAAGCTTATATGCTCTAAACAAATATATATACATAATATATATAATACTTTATATAAGCTAGGTTAGAACAAATAATAATAACAATAATAATGACAACATAAAAATAACATAAAGAAAGAATAGAAACATGAACAAAAACAAAACATGAATAAATTGTTGCTTCTTTAACTCAATGAGTCTAAGAAACATACACTAAACTCATGTTAAGTTATATGAACATGATAAGTATATGGAAGAAACTTTTACCTAAGGTTTATGTGTTGGTTGAAGAAGAAAAGAATGGGTTGTAATATTATGCAGGACTTGGTTTTCTAATGAAAAGAGAGAGCTTGGGAGAGATTTTGGGAGAGTGATTTTGGGAGAGTTTTAGTAGGAAATGAGTTGTGTGAAAGAATGAAGGAGGAAGGGGGTATTTATAGATTTTTGGAGTGGAAATTAGATGTAATAAAATAAATTGAAAAAGAAAATAATATGATGAAGGGGAGAGAGAGATGGCGCCGCTTCTACAAGTAAAAGGGGGAGGAAATTGATTTGTTTTGTTTGTTTTGTAATAAAAGAAGTAATGTGTAAAGTGTGATGTGATTAAAGTTGTATGGAGAAGGTAAATTGCAAGGTATAGGTATGGTAGTGTGTAAGAATAGAGTGTAAGAAAAAGTAGAGATAGGTGGATAGTAATGAATAGTAGAAAAGTACCATGAATAGTAGACTAGACAATTAAAATACCGGTAGTAAAGAAAATATGTGTAAATAAGCTATATCTGATATTTTTAGTTACCGAAAAATTCTAAAACTGATATTTTTGAAATCCTTATATTTTTATGAATCTATTGGTGTTGTCGGAATATTTTCACTATCCGGTGTATCGGGGCACGGTTTTCTAAAACTGATCTCGATCGGATCCGAAGGACACTAGAAAATTATGAATATGATATTTTTAAGCTTTCCTATATTATTACGAACCGTATTCCACAATTATTTCAATTTTGTTTTCTAGGTTAAAGAACATGGGATTGTCGGATCTAGATTCACTAGACTAAACATAGAACTAGGTTAATTTTAGGGTTTCGTTTTGACCTCCAGTTCTTAGGGTTTGCTTATATTATCGAAAAATCTAGGGGCTTACAGTCCATAAGAGAAACATGCACCAGGATTCCACTTACAATTGATAACTCATGAGGACCAAATCACTTGAAACATTTCTTCTCAAATATGGGGGTTGAAGCTTTAAATGTCGACTTTTGATCTCCTTGCTTTCCCATAAAAGGCCTCTTTCCTTTTCCTTGATAATTCACTCCTTTACTAGCACTTTGAAAACCAATATAGGATGAAGTAGAAGCAGGTCTTTTCCCAAAAAATGACGTTCTCTTGGCACTTCTCACTCTATTATCAGTCTATATTTGTTTAACCAATAGAGCCTTAGCCACAATATCTGGTAGAGTATGCAACTCAAATTTCTTCACATCACCTTGAATTTCCTCATTCAAACCATTCTGAAATTTTTGAATTTTCATCCTCTCATCTCGATAATCTCCTCCAGCTAGGCGTAATAGCCTACAAAATTCACCATAATATTCATCTATGGTCTTGCTTCCTAGCCTCAAGTTCAACCAATCAGCAATCATCCTTTCTCTAACTGAATTTGAAAAATATTTTGTGAGAAAAGTGTCTTGGAATGTTGCCCAAGATATAGGCTGATGCAAATCTCCACTAGCCAGTCTCCACCAGTTATAGGCTTCCTTTTTCATCATATAAACCGATAAATCAACTTTCTTGTCTTCTAGAGTATTACTAGTAGCAAATGTCATTTCCAACTCTTCTATCCAACTCTCAGCTACTATAGGATCAATACTTGTCCCATCAAATTCAGGAACCATCTTTCTAAAATCATGCAACTTGATCTGATTAGATTGGTCATTCATAGGGGGGTTCTCATTTTGTCTCACTCATTGCTAATTGCTATGCTGCATAATATGTTGATTGTGTTGAAATATCATCAATTGATACTGTTGCATCATTACCATCATGTCCCTTAGTATACCGTACATAGAAGCTGGCTCATTTGTAGGCGTTAGTGGCATTAGAGGAAAAGGAGGCATAGGAGGAGGAGGTGAAATCTATTTTGTTAGAGGAACCTGTGATGCAGAAGCGGAAGCATGAGGTGGAGCAGCTTCAGTACTAAGAGTAGAAGATGAAACAGAAGCTGATGTAGATGACGACTGTGGCGGTATAGACATATTCTCTCTGTCAGAGTGTTACCTTGTCGACCTCCTTAACCTATCAATTTTAACAATTGCATGCAATATATTCAACACACACACACATGTATAAAATATCAAATCATACACAAAACTTACTAAATTCACATTCACATTTATAAATAATAATAAGCAAGTTAAACAAGCCATCAAACAAGCAACAAGCACATCAAGCAAACTAGAAAACAAGAAAATAAACCATTTAAGAAAACTTAACTATTTTCTATACTACCTATTTGTATCTAGGTCAAGTCTCAAACAAACTATTACATTCAGGCAAACAATTATTCAAACTCCGCTCTAATACCATTTATAAGGACCCGCTATCACTCTTATAATAAAAATAGATGATAACAGCTCCCCAACCACATAATATGAAGAATTATATGTAAGATTGTCCTAGAAGAAGCGCTTGAAGAATTATTTACCTAAAACCTCTTTACTAAACTAAAATTTGAAAACTATTGATTTTTTTTTAACTTGTAATAAAAACACAACATCACATTCATCATATATTACAAGAGAAATAAGTTCAAGATATACATATAGCTGAGTTTAGAAATTACAAACAAAGGCTTCTTACAAGCCTTATACAAAAGCTACAAAAGGTAATTCAACCTATAACATCAAATATAAACATCAAAAGATTCCATAACTAGTCTGTTACAAAATAGGAATTTCATCCTGGTCCATAGTCATATCTAATCCTCCAGGTCATCTAGGAAATCCTCAAAGTCAGTACCATAACCCATATTCGCATAAAACTCATCTTGATTGTCACATGAAATAGTTAAAATATGAGCTAAAAGCCCAGTACACAAGTACCGAATACAAATGCGAAGTGATCCACACATGCTTAAACTAAATGCAAATGCAACGGTCATTAGATTATTAGTTAATCTTTAATTAGCCAAACAACACTGAAATATTCAAATTCTAAACAACAGGATTTCTAGGAGAACCTGAGTAACAATCACGATGCTCAAGGGTTGATATAAGTAGCTCAGATACTCATATCTCCTAGATAATTTTATCCAAAATGAAAAAGTAATCTCATTTAGGGTTCTTAGCCATTTCTCAACTTTACTTAATGCAATCCATAATATCACCCAATTCAAGTGTTCCCATAAACATTGAATTAAATCATATTACATCCTTTCAAGAATAAGCAAATGTTATACCGATACCGAATACCCTATCAATTATCCACTGAACCACTTATGAAAGTCATTTCAAAATGACAAGGGTGGTCTAAACACCTAAAACTATCATGCCCCCAATCTGAGCAGGGTACCGCTCTTCGAACCAAATTCAACGGTGTAAAAGACATTCATTCAAGCAATTATTAAAATTTCTTAATTTAAAGTAATTTTAAAGGATGTCTATCCTAAACAAAGAATCAAGCAAGTTATTACGTACCTGAATTAGCTCGGAATTAATAGGGTTAGCCGAGCGAGGATCTATCACTGTACAAAGAAAATATTGAATTTTCTCACTTAATTCAAGCACAACTCAACTAGTTTCAAACATAACCAATAAAAGAAATTCAAATAAATTATCACAAGACCATAACATATCATTTAAACATCATATAATATCATAAAATACTCAACAAATATTTAATTGATCATATATCAAGTTTTGAAAAATATTTGAGGAAGTTTTTTAAAATGGGAACTGTAGGGGATACGTCGGCCTTCAACACCGGCGGCGTTGGTCTGGTGTACTATGCACTAAAAACTCTACGCTTGCCATTGTTGGTAGGATTCAACAATATGCCAACTGCATTGTGGTATACGTCGGTGGCTTTGAGCCGGTGTAAACTGCAACTCTAATTTTTCGAAATTTTCGAGAGTTCCACAAGGATGGTCCATGCCCATGGATACCCCCAACACCTGTAGCGTTGCCGTGTATACAAGCAGTGTGGACTCCTATGCCGGCGGCCTACTTACCGGCATAGACTCTTGGAACAAAATTACTTGATTTTCACGAATTTCCTTGTTTTCTTTGTAAAATTTACATATTCAAAAATCCTTCAAACTCATTCTAAGCTTCCTAAAGCTTGTTATATGTTCTTAACACCATTCAACAAACACTAACTCCTCTTCAATCCATCAATCACTCAACTACAACATCAAACACAATTTTACATTTCAACTCCATATGCCTAATACACTACTCAACCCTTTGTCATCCTAACACAACCATCCCAACACTTCTAAATTCATATAAAACACATACTACAATCTTCTCTAGCAACATAACACTACTCAAACTACTATCAAAGTATAAAAATCATTCTATCACCATTTAGCATATAAACTTTATTCTAATAAAAGTATAACTTAGGTACACATAAAGCAAGAGAAACACACTTACCATAAGGAATTCATGCCTTGGTTTAGGAGTCTTGTTGTAAGCCTTTGAGGGTTTAATTTGTGGAAGATGAATGGTCTAATTATATATGGCCATGGTGGAACTTTTACGAGAGGAAAAATGGGTTTTTAAGCTTTTTGAAGTGTGTTATGTTGGTTTGAAAATTTTGGACGAATTTTGCACTTTTAGAAGTTGATATTCATCCATTTGTTTACTTTAATGGCTGCCAAATTAAGGCGTTTAATTGGCTTGGCTTTGGCTAATTAATGAGCTTGTATCTTGGCTAATTAAAGGTGGTATTGGGCTTACTTTATAACTCAAATTTTATGCTAAAAGTAGGCTTAAATACATGCATAATTTAACTTGTTCTAATCATATTTCATACATTCTAATGCACTTAAAATTTATGAACCCAATATTTAACCATTTTAAGGTATTTAATTAGTTTTAACATAACAACACAACTCATATTTCATGCATCAACATGAATCACATTTATCAAATTTCAAAATCATATATAATTTCAATAACACATTTATAAAATATAAATTGGGAAATTCATGGCTATTTCACATACTCTTCCACACTCTTATCCCATTGCCTAAGAGACTAGAGGTACATGAAGATTTCATGTTTATAATATGTAGGAACAAATCTTTTTCTAAGGACTCGTTTCATCTGTTGCCAAGTTTGAATCTCCTCCTCATTATCCTGTCGTCTCATACTCACAAGTTTTATCCACCATAACGCAGCATACCTTGTAAACTTAACAGCAGCTAAAGAACTCACATATGTTTCTCCATATCATAACATGCAAATAATCCTTCCACCTTATCTTCCCAATGAAGATAGTCATATACTAGACTACTTCCACTAAAAGAAGGCATTTGCAATTTTACATGCTCTAAGCCCATGAGTGGCCTAAATTCTCTTCCATAATCATCCCCATAATCAAGATTACCCCATCTAATATCTCCTCAATTGTCATAATCAGGTGGTAGTAGGGGTGGTGCTTCCACACGGCTTGTATCACATTAGGGTTTTGGAACAACTATTGCATTGTTTGGACTAGTGTATTGACTGTGTTTTTCAAAGTTTGCAACTGTCGATTAATACTTCGTTCATCATCGGCCTAAACACCAATATTACCTACACCATTGCCTAGGACTCTCCTATTTCCACAAACTCTACTATTAATCTCCTCACTAAAATTGCCATGCACACTTTTGTTTGACATACTAATAATACGTGATTAATAACCAAACCACAAATTTGGAGATTAGTGTTAAACACTAATTTCCAATCACAACCAAAATTTTAATCATGTACAAACACAGTAACGCTAGAGATAACTAACCATAACCATGCTCTGATACCAAAATAAATGATACACCTAGGAACTTAATCACTAGTGTATCTATAGGTCAATTAACAATTAACCCAAAGAAAACCTAAAACTTAACACACGTATTAGGGTTTCTTGAATAATAAGAACTAAAAATGATATTATCAACGTTATTCAAGGACACTACGAACCAAGAACAACCTGAACTACACTCTCATTAATTTGAAATGACTCACAAATAAACTAAACTGGTTTTTTGCCACAATTAATAAGAATTTTTGGAGAAAGATTTCAAGGAAGAAAGTTTTCTCAAATTCAATCATCTTTGTTTTTTTAATGTTTACAAAACAAATTCCTAATTATACTCAAGATCTAACATTTGAAAATAGCAAGTAGTTACAATAGGGAAGATATTAGTAGCCAAAATAGGAAATATTTCTAAAAATAAAATAAAAAGTTACAAATAAAAGATTGATATCTATCGTAAAGATTTGCTTTATCACGCCCCAACGAGTACCCTAAACATGACATTCTGTCGTACACAATATTAAAACGTGAGAATGACTATCTTAATCACTTAGAAGCTTTTATATTGATACAAAAGCTTATGTTCATAACAAAGGGAAGCCTATGGAGTTGTGAAATTTAAGATAGTAGCAACATAACATGTAAGACAATACTAATATAATTCATCAAAATATAAGGTCTTACAACTTGTACGAGGTATTCTCTTAATAAAACTTTAAAATAATATGGTCTTGCTGAGACAAATAACTATTTCTAGAAGATTTTAAAGGAAATCTAATCTAAAGTCTTCAATAGAATTCCTCTATGTAAACCCGAGAATTTTTCATACCAGTAAAAATAGATAAAAATAGAAAAATAGGAAATGGATAGTTACTATTGAACTCAACAAAGGCTCTAGAATAGAACTATGAGTAGTAATGAGCCTACATATAGTTTTAAACCCTAAAACAAAGATTTCTAGATAGTATTATATACTACTAATAAGATTTTATAGAGGGTATCGAAAACTCAAGATATAAAAGTAACTTGGCTAAGATATTAAGTGAGATAAAAAATAAACTACCAATTATGCTTATAGTTAGAAAACGATAACTTAAAGATAAACCATTGGGTTATGAATACACAATAAAACATAAACAGATGTATAT
This sequence comes from Combretum micranthum, assembly GCA_024138025.1. Taxonomy (NCBI): domain Eukaryota; kingdom Viridiplantae; phylum Streptophyta; class Magnoliopsida; order Myrtales; family Combretaceae; genus Combretum; species Combretum micranthum. The sequence goes on from JAMXBD010000618.1 coordinate 475,629, forward strand.
AATAATCTAACTCTAAATAAATATTTGGATCACACCATTGCTTTAATTAGAGTATACTTAAGCTATTGGAGCCTAAAACAAAAATTAACCTATTAACCTTGGAAGACCATAATCGGGTGAGATAAAGCCTAAAAATAATTAATCGCGTAAACTTTAAACCTAAAATTGAACTCAATAACAATCCAAAAAAATTATAAAACTCTATATATATTTTTGGAGATAAAACTCTGAATAATTATCATATTTGTACCCGTGTAACTTAATATACCCTAAAATCTAGATAATTATTAACTAATTATTATTATAATATATATGCATGTAATATCTGTGCAAATTGCACTAAAATTGAGGGTTTGGATTTCCTTGAATTGTGTTAGCTGAAATTGATGCATAAAAGGTCAAAAAAGAGAACAACAAAGTCAATAATTTATCACACTTCAACCAATAACAATTAGCCACATAAACAAGCTTAATTAATGCATAGGGACACATGCATTCTCAGTGGATTATGAGCTACAAAATTGCTCCAAGTTGTTGCCGTTTGTTTTACATAAATGCATTTATATAAACATCCTTAATGAGCAATCAAACAAGCCATTATACACACAAGACAATAGCCAACACTCACCAAAATTCATCATCCCTTTAACCATTAAAACACACTCAAACCACATACAAATAACATCTAAAACAAGCATCAAACTAAGCTTAGGAAGAAAAAGAATAACCAAGGGAAAGAAGCAATTAAGGTAAGAATAGTTCGTTTTAAGAAGTTTAAACAATAAAACATTGTCTTAGACCATGTTTATATTAATATAGGATCGATTCAAGCTGTGGGAAAGGTTTTAGAATCATCAAACAACCTCAAACAAGGTAAGATCTTAAAAACCCTAGTTACACCATTTGAATTTATAACGCCTAAACTGAGGCAGTGTGTCCTCTCATGAAAGGCACACACAAAGGCTATGAACATCTAAACCATAATACATATCATCACATAACTCCACAACTCATATAAATGATACTCAATATAAAAATCTAAATAACATAACTTCAATGATATCTATATTGGTATAAACCAAGCCAACTGATAAAAATCCTCATAAGAAACATAAAACTAATAACTTATAAAATCATTTCAATTGGTATCCTAAAGGAATTCTAACAACCCAATATGATCAATAAAACTCCACTCTAGTTATCTACATATCAACTGGGTAATCAGGTTCACTATCATCCTCCTCAGGCTCTACGAATACATCAAAACCAGATAAATCATACACTATCTGGTTTTCACTTGTTCATGAAAAATAAAAAGGAATGAGCACAAAATGTAAACCCCCAAAGTTTTATGATCGGTTAAGCTTAAACCATAATCGAAAGGTCAATCGGAAACCCTAAAGTCAACAAAACCCTAGTTAAACGTAACAGTTTAGGTCCAACAATCCCGTGTTCGCAACCCTAAGTGAGTAAGTAAGAGATTAGTATGAAGAATAGTTCGTAATGACATAAGGAAGCTTAAAAATATCAAATTAGCAAAATCGCATTCCGTTTTGGACCCAAACTGATATAGTTCTTGAAAAACATGTCCTAGGGATTGGAATAGTAAAAATATTCTGGATATACCGTTAGACTCGTAAAAATATAAGGTTTTCAAAAATATCAATTTTATAATTTTTCGGTACGTAAAAATATCAGATATCTCATTTATACGAGTATTTTCCTACTACCAATACTTTATTAGTCATATCTACTTTACATTACACTATTCATTTATCTCTACTTTTTTAACACCTACTCTTACACTCTATACACCTATTATCTTTACTTTTTACCTTTCTCATAACTTTATATCACATCTACCTTACTTATTATTACTTTTAATTAACAAAAATACAAAAAATAAAACACTCTCTCCCCTCTTTCTCACAAGGCCGGCGCCCCGCCCCCCTTCCCCCCCCCCCCCCCCCCCCCCCCCCCCTTTTCTCTCTCTCTCAATTTTTTTTAAAATTTTTCTTCATTTAAATCACACAAAATTCACTCATCATTTTTATATAAATACCTCATCTTCTTTCACTCCATTCACACATTTACTACCCACAAATTCACTATGAAAACTCTCTAAATTTATCATCTCAAAACTCTCTACACACATACTCTCAAAACTCTCCCAAAATATTCTCAAATCCCTTCCACATACACAAAACCCGTACATACATATTACTCCAAAATACTCCTTAAGTAAAATTTTCTTTATATGTTTCTTCTTACCATGTCATGTAACTTTACATAACTATGGTGTGAGTTTCCTAAAACTTAATGTTATGGAAGTTACACTATGTTCATGTATTATTCTTGTTCATGAATATCTATTTACATATTTATGTTGTTATTTTACTTTGCTCATGTTATTATTATATCTAACTAAATATAATTATGTATCTGTATATATATTCTTTAGAGCATATAAGCTCACTTGCAATTTGTTTATTTTCATGCAAAGCAATTTATTTATTTTCTTTCTTGCAATTTATTTATTCCATGTTGTTTTAAGACTAGTCTCTAGTCTTAAATTTGTCATCATCAAGTCAAAACAATTTTCTCTTTTTTATTTTCTTTTCTTATAGGGACTAGTCTATTTCTTAGTCCCGAGAGCCTTAAGAAAGCTAAAACTCTCAATACTTGACTTTATTATTCATTATGTTACATTTGCTTGTTAATATTCTCATGATCATTCCCATAAAGATTGTTGTCCAAACCTTTAGGCTTCAATTATACTTTTTTGCAAAAAGGAGATTTTATCACCTAAAAATGGTTCTATATGAAAGTTATAATTTATGATTTAACAAAAGTAAATTTATTCTTTTCAAAACTTTAGGAAGAACTCACTATAATTTTAAAGCTACCTTTTGATGTGATCCTAGAAGCATCGAATTTAAATCCAACCAAGGTCAAGTCGAAAGCTTTGCTTCAAAGGATTGCAGATTCAATAGTTGGAGTTTCAATGCTGAAAACCCTAGTCAAGCAAACTAAGGATGTTTACAAAATAGTTTGTGACTCAAAAGATTGAAGTTATGGAGCTACTGCACAATACACTGCGGCCTTCATTGATTAATCTGTTGGCCTCCATTATAATTTGATGACTTTTAAAATTTCTTTTATGGCTTTTCAAATTTTTTTATTTTTATTGATGTAGGATTAATTATAATTATGTTTTTCAGTTACATTGTCAGTTATGTAACTACCATAATTATGTTTTTCAATTACATTGTCAGTTATGTAACTGCCACAATTCTATTGTTAGTTACGATTATGTAACTGCCTTATAATAACCTATATATAAAGGCTAGCAGACACTCAATGTAAAAATCATATTATGAGTTATTTTGTTTTAATGAAATTGAAAGTTTTCTCTCTGTATGTTCTTGATTGAACATGTTCATGAACTTATCAGATTTCATTTGTGGCGTTCGAATTCTTTGACTTATCAATCAAAACTCCATTACTGGTTGTGGCGTCTTCAGTATACCAAGGTTCTTGCATCATTATAAGCAGCGGGCTGCGGTTTCCACTAGAATTCTTAGACGGTCTTTGGGTTCGAGTTCCACCATCGATCGTTAGGTCTTAGGTTTAATATATCTAAGGTTTTCCCCATCATCTTTGTTTTGAAAAGCTTTTTAATCATTTCTATATTACATTATTTTCCAAAAGAAGATGACTTTTGATACTAAAATGTTTTCCATAAAAACATAATATAAAGGAAACCCCATAAAGAGGGAATGAGAGTTTTCAAACCAAGATTTTTCAAGTAATGATCAAAGAAAAAAATTGTATAGAAAACTAATAGGAAAAGTAACACTAATATTGAAAATTCTAAAAAGAAAATAGAAAAATGTATTTTTATTAAAAAGTCATTAAGGAAAATAGTGAGATAATTCTTTGAAAACAAAAGAATTAAAATATTTATTTTAAAGGATTTACAAAATGGATTTCTTGTAAAATGATTGTTTTCTAAACTTCTAAACTAACATTGTTTTACTAAAGAATTTTGGTTTGACAACAAACAGTTGAGCATTGATGAAATATAAGCTATATATCTATAAAAAGGAATTTCTTAACTACATAGATGACTAAGTACTTATCAAAGCAAATTTTTTGATGATTTAATGTTTGAAACAAATGCTTTTGGGATAGGAAAATTCGTAGCGAATCTGATCGCCACGTTTCAAAGCCTAAATGACCTAGTTTGATGAAAATAGTTTTAGAAATGGATAGATCTTTTTGAATAGGTAGAAATCAGTATATTATACTTGCAATTCCGAGTTAAAATGACCAAGTTATGATCATTTTAAATTGAAATTATCTTATATGCAAACTTTGATATTCTTATGACATAGTTTTATCAAATTTCAAGAAGGTTATCAAGAAATACTTATTTCGGGTATTTTTCTTGACTAGGTGATCTCGAAGAAGAATACTCGTATCCCGAGGATTATTTCGACTAAGTAGATTGTTTGATCGACTCATCCATTTAGAAGAAGAGTCGCCATGGCCAAGTGAGTTTATTTCCTTAAATACATTACTTGATTGTGCTTGTAATTTAGTCACACTAGAATTGAGGAAAGACTAATTGATATGTATGTAAAATTGTTGAAAGAATTATAAGAATATCGAGGCGGGAATTGATTGTAAGTAATTGTTTGTTCTAGTATAGAACTTGATATGTATGAGATTCTATGATCACCTTAAAATTGATAATAATGATGCTGTGATATCTTAAATAAATTAATTCATACATACCACAAAATGAGTCACATTGCATGGGGTTATTATCCTTAGGTGAAAATGATAGTAGCACGGTCGAAAGCAACACTTGGTGGTTATGATCGAAAGCGATTGCTCGACGACATGGAATCAAACCAATGCTTGGTGGTAATCCGAAGGCATGGCTCAACCCGAGTAGACTTAATATGCTTGGCGATAATGATCGAAAGCATAACTTAACTAAGACTACTCATTTTGAAATTACTTATCACCAAACCCCGAATAGAGGGCGTGAATCCATTCAACATATAATTCTCGGAAAAATATACGCTTTGTTTGCTCACGTGTATGTTGCATTTCACTTGAATGCTTAAATAATTTGTTTAAATTTTTACTACACGAGAATTTGCTTATGGAAATAATTTTCACTAAGCCTATTAGCTTATACCCTTATAGATATCTTTTGCAGTTTAACTATTTGTGGTTGAGGCCATGTGGACCCTGCAACTAGGTATTTTCCCCTTTTTAGTTAAGGAATTTTTAGATTAAGTTTAGCATTAGTTTGGATATAGACTTCATAGAAAATTTCTTGTAATAGATTATAGTTATTTTGGCAGGGGAATGCCCTTAAGACTTGTAATACAATTATTATAAATGAATGAAAATTATGAATTCCCTTTTCTTAATTTGTTATTGTAACTTCTTAAGCTCATATTTCAAAGTATGTGTCACGCCCCATAGGGTATCCTAAATGCAACAGCCTGCCACATACTATAAAAGACTCTCGAATTTCTATTCGAGCCCTTCGGGAGTCTTGTATAGATGTAAAGCGTCCCTTTACGACAATAGAATACTCAATCAATGGAGTTAAGAAGTTTAATGTGGCATTCATTAGCCATAGATAATAAACCAAAACACATATATATACTTTACAAAATCTAAGGGGCATTCCCCCGCAAAAATAATATCAAGTCCATTACAGTCATCCAGAGTCCTTTAGTTTCCAACGGAAGTCTATACAAAAATGAAGTAAACTTCTACGGAAAACTCCTATCTCCGGTACTTGAGCTGTGGCTTGCCTCGGTCTAAGCCAGATAAACTCGTACTGCAATAAGTAAGAACTATGGGGGCGTAAGCTAACTCACTTAGTGAGTAAGAACTTCCACATCACAATTAAGTACAATTCATTCAAACAAGTGGTTATTCACGCAAATGTATGCATCAGACAAATGGGTTCAACAAACATATGACCAGCCGGAAATCATATGTGGATTGACTTACGCCCTCCATCCTGGGTTAGCAGATTAACGAATCCTGCGGTACGACGCCGTTTAAGCTCACGGTCAACTGAACAATAATTCGTTTTATGGATTACGATTAACCAACAATTTCGTTTTATGGATCACGATTAACCAACATGTTCGTTTTATGAATCACGAAAAACCAACCAATGCTAATGCTCTATCCCCGTCGTGATATGAATGAGTCCAATTATAATTGAAGTCAAATATATATTAATTCAATTCTTTTAGGTGACCAACAAATATTCGCAGACAATCCATATAAAATGCTAGCTAATCAATCAATAACTTAACACCCGGTTTCGATATTTCTTAAGTTCCATTTCACACATCAACAGCAGACAAAGATATAATTCCCATATACCCCATCATACATATTCTTTCATATCTTTGCCTATACCACTAGTGTCACTAATCAGTACAATCACAAGTATTAATTGAGAGTGGAAGTAGTACTCACTCGGCCATTGGACGCCGGTCTTTTTAGTAGTAATAGTCGGGAGGTAGGGTGTCATCTTGCTCGGGATCACCTACCACATAAGAATAATCCTAATGAGATTCTCATCATTTAGCTAATCCAAGCTATGCATCTAAACTAGATGAATTCGGAATTCTTGCTATTTGCGGAAGCCCCGACTTAAAACGGCCATAACTTGGTCATTTTAACTTGGAATTTCGCAAATTTTATATCGATCTCTATCTACTTCGAAAGATCTATCTATTTATAGTATTATTTTCAAGTTTTGAAAACGGTAAAGCCACGAAACAGTAGGATCAGATCTGTTCTGTCACTCTTTCGATTCCGAAAAATTGTTTCGCTTTTGATAAAAATGTTCCTAGTTGACGATTCATGTACAGATGGTATATGAATGAATTCCTAACATGAATGTCATGTAATGAACTCAATATATGCATGGTCTTGATGATTTTTGATGATGAACTCTTATGAACTCCTAATTGTTATAAAAATTCCATAAAGGTTATTTCTAAAAAGCTATTCTTCCCAACTTTACATTCCCTAGGGTTTCTATGCTTTTATACTTGAAATTCACTTGTTATCTAAATAAAAATAAGTTCTCAAAGTCTATATTGATCATGACCTTCATTTATGCATAAAAATCCACATTTTCCATTTAGTAAACATGTTTTTAAACAAGCTACTTGTAAAAATCCGAATTTTGTAATTTCATTTCCTTGCATTTTCCTTATGAGAAAACTTGTTTAATGCATCAAAAATTGAAGCTCCAATGTATCTATTATCTAAAGACTTCATTTAACTCATAAATCATCCAATTTAGACTTAGATACTAGGTGTTCATGTAGGCATGGTCCAAAGTTACGAATTTGACTATTAATCCACATATCAATATTTTTCATTCTAACTCCACTACTTGTTTTACACTCTTATCATGCCTAAACTCATCTAAGCTTATGAAAATCATTCCTTAAGGTAATCTATTACATATACCTTTCAATTTTTATGAAAAATATGAGTTTTAAAGTGATTTTGGTGGTCTTTAGGGTAGGGTTCTAAACCCATCCGAATTTCCAACAAACCATTTCTAACAAAACCTTTTCTTTTTCAAGCTTATTGTCTTCTACACATGGAGATCTACTATCTAACACCTCTATACATATGCAAGGCTATATTTTTATGATCATCAATCCATGGAAATCAAACTAACTATATGAACATACATGTAGATGAAGATGTGGATGTCTAAACATTAGATCTACTAACTATAGTGCATGAATCATAAACTTCATGGCATGAACATCAATATATATGCAAGATCTCTACTTTACATGCATGAACAAGAGGATATCTTAGCAAAAACTCATTCAAATACTAGATCCACTTCTTGTGATGGCTTGAGATTCTTGTAGTAGTGTTTTCATGTCTCTTGCTCATGCTCATTGGGATTAATGGTGGAAAACACACAAGAATGATTGTCATTACAAGATTTGGGAGGAATAAAGCTTGAAATCAACACTTTAATGGAGATTTAGAGATGAAAAGAAGAGAAAAATAAAGTTGTGAGTGTGTGTGTGCATGGGGTGGGTCACGGCACAAGCTAGGGAAGAGAAGAGAGGATTTCAACCTTGTAATTTTTTTGGAAGAGTGAAAAATGAGGAGAGAGAATGAACATTTAGTTTATATATTAGATAGATTAGGGTTTTAGTTAATAAAATAAATGAAGAAAAGGCAAAAATGAGGGGGAAAAGAAGGGGAGGGGCGTCGGCCATACGGGGGGGGGGGGGCGCGCGATCGAATGTGTGTGTGTGAAATTTTGATTTTGTAATTTAAGTAATTAAAATGTAATAAATGTAATAATTATTTAAGAGACAAAAATCCTTGGGAAAGAAAATTGAAATGAGTAGTTGTAAGGATGTAAGAATTGGGTATGGGTAGTGTGTAGTGTAGGTTGTACTTGTGAATAGTAGACAAGACATCTACTTTACCGGTTGTAACGAAAACACGGGAAAAAGGCTATAACTGTAATTTTTATAGCCCGGAAAATTATAAAATTGATATTTTTGGAATCCTTATAAAATTACGGTTCTAATGAATATTCCGGAACATTTTTCTGAGTTCGTGGTCCCAGGGCACGCTTTTCCGTAATTGAGCTCGGGAAGGCCCGGAATTGAAAAATTCCCAAATTTAAAACTTTCAAAGGTCTAAAATATACTTTACAATGATAATTCATATTCATTTACTTTATAAAACTTCTTTTATTATGAAACCGAAGGAAAGCCGGATTTAGGGTTCCTAAGCTCCTCTCACTAGACTTAAACTGAACCGGATTAGGGTTTCGCTTTTCAACTCCCGGGCTTTTCTTAACTATTGAGATTACCGGGGTTTACAGTATGGTCCTCTAAATTTGTGAGAGCACGCCTTACACTTAATGTCGAAGCTTTCGGGAATGACTAAGGTTGTCATGCTTAAGCTTCAATATTGAGTATGGCGGACTGTTACGTTTAGGGTACCCTTTGGGGCATGACACAAAGGCTCAATACATCCAAACCGAAAACATTTCACACACGACTTAGTATCTAATGCAGCAAGCACCAATTATTATCTTTTCATTAATCCAGCATATAACACAATTCAAGATCATCCGTGACTAATCTCAAACTTGGAGTATCTCAAACTCCTTAAAAACTAGCAGTAGGAAAATAGGTAATATAATACATATATGGTGTTGGGAATCTCCCACACACCTGGGTGTTTCACTCACACTACGCCTAAATTACCAGAATCATCTCTATGCACAAGTCCACTCGGGACAACCTCACACATAGATCATCAGGTTGCCAGCATTAGTATCACACTCTGCGTGGTCTTTACTAACCGCAACCACTCACAACCAACATTCAATTCAATTATAGTCAGATATAAATTAGGTCAAATTTGTAAACTAGTCTTACAAGCACAAACAAACAAGCATGGTAAGGACGTACCTGTTTCCGCTTAAGAAATCGAAATCCTATTCTCGATTAAACACCTAAACAAAGAATCACCTGGTACACTAATCAGTTACATATTGATAACAACATAAGGAATATAAACCCTAAACCTTAATTCATTAATCTAGAATCTCCAATACACCTTTCTCCTGTGAAACCCGTAGAATCACCAACATACCTTTCTCTTGTGAAACCCGTAGAATCACCAGATCTCTAATCATCACCAAGAAACAATGAAACCCTAATTCTCTAGATCACCTGTTCATCATTGTTCATACATTCACAATCATTCTCAACAACAAGTATGATTTAAATTCTTCTAACACTTAATATCTACGAATTATAGTCTGGCTTAAGTCTTATCTTCTTCAATCAATTGTAGATCTGAAATCCCCAAATTCCTACACTTAGGGTTTTCCTCCAATTTCCACCAGCAATCAATTCCCTTCACCAATCAACAGCAAAATCTTAGAAAGAACACATCCTAGAATGAACTAAAGGATTAGGAGAGGTTACTTACCCGATTCCTTGATGAAATCCTCCTTGGAGAGTGCCATCTAGGGTTTGTTTATGTTTAAGAGAGGTTATGAGGGTTATGACTGAGTTTAGGACGAATTTATAGAGTTAATTTTCGAGAGAATATAGGTCGGACACGTAGGAAACTAAGCTGGCGACTTAAATGTCTTAGGTCGCTCAAAATCATCTAAGGCCGACACTTAGGTCGGCGGCCTAAAGGCCGGCATAGGGCCAATTTTCCCATTTCACAAAATTTTTCCTCTAAAGCTCTAAGCTGGTGTTTTGGCCGTCATCCTTTGTATTTAGGCTAGCAGCTTTGAATTATAGGCCGGTGGCCTATATACCGGCCTACTCTAAAATCATTTTGTCATTCGCTACTACTTCCTCGTGTCCAAATTCATCTATTTTTAAACAATTATATATTACACTAATACCTCTCATGATGAAATATTTTCTTGTATATTACATCTCTCTCCTCCTTAAAGAAACTTTCGTCCTCGAAAGTTACCTGGTTCATTGAATAGCTCGGGATATTTTGCTCGCATTTCCTCCTCAAGCTCCCAAGTGGCTTCTCTCTCCATCTGATTCGTCTATTGTACCTTTACTTATTTGATTACCCATCTCCTCAACATCTTCTCTTTAGTATCAATGATCTTTGTGGGTCTTTCAACAGTAGTGAGATTAGGATGCACATCCAGAGGTTCTAATACCCTGCTGTCGACATCGGTGTCTTTCACATACTTCCTTTAACAACGGCACGTGAAACACGTTGTGCACTCCCTCTAAATTTGGCGATAAAGCTAATCTATAAGCCACATCGCCTATCCTCTCTAAGATCTCATAGGGCCCATGTACCTAGGGTTCAACTTGCCTTTTAGCCCAAATCTATTTGGTTGGCAAAATTTTAAGCAACACATGCTCTCCAACCTGAAACTCTAAAGGTCTCCTTCTTTTGTTAGCATAGCTTTGCTGACGGCTCTAAGCGGCTTGCAATCTTTATCAGATCATTTGGACTTTATCGTTGGCGTCCTGTATCAATTATGGTCCCAAAATTTGCCTGTCATCTACTTCATCCCAATGAATCGATGATCGATACTTTCTACCATACAAGGCTTTATGCGGTGGCATCCCAAATTGAAGCTTGATAACTGTTGTCATATGTAAACTCCACTAAAGGAAAATACTCATCCCAACTACCTTTAGAGTCTAATACACAAGCCCTTAACAAGTCTTCAAGAATCTGGATTGTCCTCTCAAACTGTCCATCTATCTGAGGATGATAGGCAGTATTAAACACAACTTTAGTGCCTAAAGCTTGATGTAGGCTCTTCTAAAATCTTCCAACGAATCTAGTATCTCTATCAGACACAATGGTCATTGGGACTCCATATAGTCTCGCGATCTCTTTGATGTACAACTATGCCAAATGTTCCAATTTATACCCCATCCTAATTGGTATAAAGTGAGCTACCTTTGTGAGTATGTCTACAATCACGCATACTGAGTCAAATTTTTCTCTTGTTTTGGGTAGGTGTCACGCCCCGAAGGGTACCCTAAACGTGGCAGTCCGCCGTACACAATATTAAAGCCTAAGAATGACCACCTCGATCATGCAAAGGCTTCCATACTATGTACAAGGCGTCTAACACATAAAGGAGACACATCGGAATGATACATTTTATGTTGATACAATTGAGTAACAATGTAAAGGAAATAAAATCCACTATACTTTCGATACAAACCACTATACTTCATAATACAAATCATTCAACTTCAATTACATTCATCCACAGACTTCCCTACATAAACTATTACAAGACAAATCATAAAACTTGCGGATAACTTCTACATTCTCATTTCTTGCCGGAATCCCGAAGCCATTCTCGGCTTCAACCATCTCGGTCCCCACTTTGCATTCTTGAGATAACCTGTTCATTTAAACAACTATTGGGGTATAAGCTACACTAGCTTAGTGAGAATTCCCTTAATTCCGTACCATGACAAGCAAGTATTAATCAATCATATGCTATGCATGAACAAACACGTGAGCAAGCAATTATGTATGGGTATTCGGAACCCACACACAGAATAGATTTATGCCCTCCGTATCTTGGGTTAGGAATGGTATTGAGTCTACATGACCGCATCTAGTCCCCAAGCCCTCGGCTCTTAGCACTCGACTCGGCTAGGCTCATCCAAGGATGCATCCTATAAGCCCCGGAAAATTTCAGTAAATAATTTCAAGATGAACTTCGAAAATAAACCCTAAAAATCACTCCAAATTAAAACCGAATTTCAACTAGTCCAAAAACACGAACGAATTCAGAAACTTCTTAATCTTGAGAAAATGAAAATCTTTAAAAATAAAATAAGAACACAGTGGTCTTCAAATTCAAAACCACGACGTACGAAAAATTCCATATCTAACTCCGGCTTATAAAATCGGGTAATATAAAGCCCAAAAACAAACTATTAAAAAGTAAATAATGATTGACCTTCGGAAATAAAACTCAATTCAGGAATTCCGAGAACATTAAGAGATATTAAATACTTACAAAAATAAAATTTAAAATAAATTTCTCAATTTAAATATGTTGTATAAACATAAATATCAGTTTCCAAATTGGCAAAGGCCTAAACCGAAAAATCACCCAGAAACCCTAACCGGAATACAATACTGTAAGTTCGGCAATCTAGCGCCCCTAACCCTAGAGGCCGAGATGTAGTTAAATATGTAGAATAGTTCATAGTAATATGAGTTTGTTTAAAAAGATCATATTGGTAAACTTTTTACCTATTTCGAACCCGTTCTGATACAGACTTCGAAAAGCGTGTCCCGGGCTCGAGATATCAAAAATATACCAATAATACCGTTAGACTCTTAATTTCATAATATTTCTAAATATATCAGTTATATAATTTTTCGGGTTATAAAAGTTACAATTATAACCTTTTTATCGTATTTCCATTATTACCGGTAATTGATTAGTCTTTTGCACTATTCATTTTTATTTCATTACAAAATTTTATTATTCTTATAAAGTCTTATATTTTGAGATAAATATTTTATATGTTATAGAAAATTTTGTTTTTCAAAAAATTAGTTCGTTTCGGGTCTTTACGGGATCAGATTCTGTTTAAGACCCGATACTAAAAATAAAATAAATTAATTTAATAATTGAAAAATATTTATATTTTCATAAAATAATTTTTTAGAATTTTTCGGGTTATAAAAATATTATTTATAGCCCATATTCGCGTATTTTGATCATACCGGTAACATAATTGTTAAAATACTAAAATAATTCAAATAATTATTTAATTTTAATTATGAAAAATCTGCTACAATTATTTGGAATAAATTTTCTAATTTTATTTTATTTTATTTATTAATAAAGTACTTTACAACCCATACCTTCAAGTACACCTTACATATCACTTCATTTTCACTTCAATCTTTCTACACTTTATCCCACAATTGATGGCAGATTTTTGACCCTCTTTATGGCTGCCATTGTCCTTCATTTACTCCTATTTTGACTAAAATTAATTATATTTCAATCCTTCTTCAAAAAGTTACATTACACATTAATTATACAATTCAATTTTGAGTCAAATTTCAACAAAACCCTCTCTCCTCCTCTCCACATTTCACATGCAGCATGGGTTATTGGCTGCCTTGTTTTATTTTTTTTTTCTCTTCTTTATTCATTAAAACACTCATTTTCTCTCTCTCTTCATTTACTCACTTTCCCTCTTTCATTCTTTAACTTTTCTCTCTCTTTTTCCTCTCTTTTCCTCTCATTTTGCTCTTGTTCTTAGAAGAACCAAGCTGCCCCCATTCCATTCTTGAGCCTCCATGCATATTCCTTGAAGATTTTTAAGCAAATCTTCATCTCAAAGCCTCCATAGGTGGTATAGGTAAAGTGTAATGAAGGTTTCATGCATCAAATGACCTTCCATAAGCTTAAAAGCTTAGGATGATGATGCCAATGATGAAACACCCCTTTTCTCTACTTTTATTATCTTGTATTCCAATTATTTTCTTGTTTAAAGTTGATATATATTGTAGATCTAACTTTTTATAGCTTTGATTTTTGTTTATGCCATAGATCTTGTATTTGAGTTGTTATTTTTGTTATTCCTTATGATTTATGCATAGATCTAGCATCTACATGTCTATCTTAGTGATTCATGCATGTAAAACTAGTTTAGAAAACTAGATCTAAAGTTTTGAGTTCATAGATGCATTAGATTTTTTTATGTTCATGAACAACTTGCTATAGCTTGATGATGGTAGGAAAGTTGTAGGAAACCCAAGATCTATTTTGTTTTCAACAAAAATCAATTTTAAAATTCGGATGAAAATGGAACCATAGTTAGAAAAGTGGTTTTTCAACTTCAAAATGTGTATTTTTCATTTAAAATGAAGGGCTTAGGGTATAGATAACATAAATGAGTAATTTTGATGAGCAAAGTTTAGATCTATGAGTTTAAAGTTTGTTTTCATGGGTTTCATCTAGGTGTATGTTCATATTATGTGTAGATCTTAGATTTGAACTTGAACAAAATTTGTGAAATTCGTATTTTGGCAAGACCAATATTTAAAAACCACTTTCCAAGTGTCAAAATGTAAATTTTTCTTAAGAAAATGAAGGCTTAATATATGAATATCATCAAGACTTCTTTTTACAAGAATCTAATGTGATTTTCAAAAGTTATTTTCCAAATAAAAATTTATTTTCGGATTTTGGCCAAGGCCTATTTTAAAAACATGTTTTCCAACTCAAAAATGAAGTTTTTATTTAAGAAATGAAAGGCTCTAAGATATGATATGTAAGGAATGGATTTTCATGAGCTTAGATAGATTTTATCAAAAGATATAACCAAAAATGAATTTTGTAAATTCGGATCCCAACCAAGACCAATTTTTAGAACCCATGTATCAACTCCAAAACTCATGTTTTATGTGAAAAATGAAGTATATAGGTAATAGATATCATTAACAATGATTTTTACAAGTTAAAATGAGTTTAGGCATGAGTAAGGTGTTAAACAAGTAATGGAATTAAAATGAAAAATTTTGAGTTAGTGATCAATTGTCAAATTCGTAATTTGAGATGATGCATAAGTAATCACTTAGTATTTGAGCTCAAATTGCAAGTTTTATGTGTTAAATGAAGTCCTTAGGTAATTGATATAGTAAAGCCTTAAGTTTTAATGCTTTAAACAAGTTTTCCCCAAATGAATCATTCAAAAAGTGGATTTTCTAAAATTCGGATTTTTGAGTAAATCATATTGGAAAACATATTTACAAAGTGTAAAATGGAATTTTTATGTAGAAATGAAGGTCATAAGTAGTATATATAATGAAGACTCAATTTTGACAAAAATAATTATATTTTCTTAAGTAACAAATCCAAAACAAATGGAAATGATCAAAGTTAGAAAACTAGATTTTTCAAAAAGTTATAGTTGAAGTCTTGCAAAATAAGAGTTCCAAAATTTTCTTTTACCAAAAATCATCAAGACCATGCATACATGAAACTCATTCATGCCATTCATGTTAGGAAATCACTCATATTGCATGTATAGCCAATTTATATAGTAGGAACATTACAAACTTTACAAAACTATTTTTCGGAAATTGAAATTGTTGCTGCTAATCTGATCCGACTTTTCGAAGCTTCAATGTTTTCAAAACTAAAATATAATATTAGAATTAGATATCTTCGAAGTAGATAGAAATCGATATATAATTTGCGAGATTCCGAGTTAAAATGACCAAGTTATGGCCGTTTTAAGTTGGAATTCCCGCTTAGGACGCGAATTACGAATTTGATAGTTCGTATAGATCGTTTAGATTAGTTTGAGTTGAAATACTTATTAGAGTATTTCTTCCTTTTTAGGAGATCCCGAGATCGACGATTCCCTACCACCGGATTATTATTACTAGAAGACCGTGATCCAATGGCCGAGTGAGTTTTCTCCTTGTTTTTTACCTTGATTGTGCTTGTAGTTAGTTGCATTAGAATTATAGGAACAAGATAAAAATCGATATGAATGGGGATGGGATATGATGAGACTGTGATGAATGTATGCCAAAGAATCTAAAGCATATCGAAACCACGATTTGATTGGATAACTGCACCGTTCATATTATTTCTATATGTGTGATATTGGGGTCACTCTAAAGAATGTATAAATATTTTGACCTAAGCAAAAATTAAATTGGTCATGCATCGCATCGAATATATGCATTTGGTAGCATGCTACTCCTACGCAGGTCGATCGGTATGGTCCGTGGATGACTCGTTTGGATAACGAACCCGGTGCCAGAGCTCATTCAGGGGTACTAAGGCGCATGTGGATGCATTCTGGATGAGCCTAGCCGAGTCGAGTGCTAAGAGCCGAGGGCTTGGGGACTAGATGCGGTCGTAGACTCAATACCATTCCTAACCCAAGATACGGAGGGCGTAAATCCGTTCTGTGTGTGGGTTCCGGATACCCATGCATAATTGCTTGCTCACGTGTTTGTTCATGCATAGCATATGATTGATTAATACTTGTTTGTTATGGTACGGAACTAAGGGAATTCTCACTAAGCTAGTGTAGCTTATACCCCAATAGTTGTTTAAATGAGCAGGTTATTTCAAGAGTGCAAAGTGGGGACCAAATTGGTTGGAGCCGGGAATGACTCCGGATTTCGGCAAAGAACACGAATGTTTGAAGTTACCAGCTAGTTTTATTATTTGCCTTGTAATAGTTTTACGTAGTAGAATCTTTTGATGGTGTAATTGAGTTAATGATTTGTATTTTGAAGTGTAGTGATTCGTATATGAAGTATAGTGATTTGTATACATAGTGGATTATATTTCCTTTACATTGTTACTCAACTATATCAATATAAAATGTATCACTCCGATGTGTCTCCTTTCTGTGTTAGACGCCTTGTACATAGTATGGAAGCCTTCGCATGACTGAGGTGGTCATTCTTAGGCTTTAATATTGTGTACGGCGGACTGCCACGTTTAGGGTACCCTTCGGGGCGTGACACATCCACATGCGCCTTAGTACCCTTGAATGAGCTCTGGCACCGGGCTCGTTATCCAAACGAGGCAACAATGGACCATACCGATCGACCTGCGTAGGAGTAGCATGCTACCAAATGTAATATGTCCGGTGTGATGCATGACCAATTTAATTCTTGCTTAGGACAAAAATATTTATACATTCTTTAGAGTGACCAACCAATATCACACATATAACAGGAATAATATGAACGGTGCAATTATCCAATCAAATCGTGGTTTCGATATGCTTTAGTATTCTTTGGCATACATTCATCACAGTCTCATCATATATCCATCCCCATTCATATCGATTTTTATCTTATTCCTATAATTCTAATGCAACTAACTACAAGCACATTCAAGGTAACAAAACAAGGAGAAAACTCACTTGGCTATTGGATCACCGGTTTTCTAGTAATAATAACCCGGTGGTAGGGAATCATCGATCTCGGGATCTTCTAAAAAGGAAGAAATACTCTAATAAGTATTTCATCACTTAACTAATCCAAACTATCTCATTCAAACTATCAAATTCGCAATTCGTGTCCTAAGCGGGAATTCCAACTTAAAACGGCCATAACTTGGTCATTTTAACTCGGAATCTCGCAAATTATATAACGATTTCTATCTACTTCGAAAAGATCTATCTAATTCTAACATTATATTTAAGTTTTGAAAATGTTTAGGTCTCGGAACAGAAGGATCAGATCTGATCAGTAACGGTTTCCGATTCCGAAAAATAGTTTTGTAATGTTTTATTGTATAAATTAGCCATACATGCAATATAAATGATTTCCTAACATGAATGGCATGAAATGAGTTCATGTATGCATGGTCTTGATGATTTTTGGTAAAAGAAAATTTTAGAACTCTTTGTTTTGCAAGACTTCAACTATAACTACTTTTTGAAAAATCTAGTTCTCTAACTTTGGTCATTTCCATTTGTTTTGGATTTATTACTTAAGAAAATATAATTATTTTTGTTAAAATTGAGTCTTCATTATATATATTACTTATGACCTTCATTTCTACATAAAAATTTCTATTTTACACTTTGTAAATATGTTTTCCAATATGATTTACTCAAAAATCCGAATTTTAGAAAATCCACTTTTTGAATGATTCATTTGGGGAAAACTTGTTTAAAGCATTAAAATTTAAGGCTTTACTATAGCAATTACCTAAGGACTTCATTTAACACATAAAACTTGCAATTTGAACTCAAATACTAAGTGATTACTTATACATCATCTCAAATTACGAATTTGACAATTGATCACTAACTCAAAATTTTTCATTTTAATTCCATTACTTGTTTAACACCTTACTCATGCCTAAACTCATTTTAACTTGTAAAAATCATTGCTTAATGATATCTACTACCTATATACTTCATTTTTCACATAAAACATGAGTTTTGGAGTTGATACATGGGTTCTAAAAATTGGTCTTGGTTGGGATACGAATTTACAAACTTCATTTTTGGTTATATCTTTTGATAAAATCTATCTAAGCTCATGAAAATCCATTCCTTACATATCCTATCCTAAGAGCCTTTCATTTCTTAAATAAAAACTTCATTTTTGAGTTGGAAAACATGTTTTTAAAATAGGCCTTGGCCAAAATCCGAAAATAGAATTTTTATTTTGAAAATAACTTTTGAAAATCACATTAGATTCTTGTAGAAAGAAGTCTTGATGATATTCATATATTAAGCCTTCATTTTCTTAAGAAAAAATTACACTTTGACACTTGGAAAGTGGTTTTTAAATATTGGTCTCGCCAAAATACGAATTTCACAAATTTTGTTCAAGTTCAAATCTAAGATCTTCACATAATATTAACATACACCTAGATGAAACCCATGAAAACAAACTTTAAACTCATAGATCTAAACTTTGCTCATCAAAATTACTCGTTTATGTTATCTATACCCTAAGCTCTTCATTTTAAATGAAAAATAAACATTTTGGAGTTGAAAAACACACATTTTGGAGTTGAAAAACCACTTTTCTAACTATGTTTCCATTTTCATCCGAATTTTCAAAATTGATTTTTGTTGAAAACAAAATAGATCTTGGGTTTCCTACAACTTTCCTACCATCATCAAGCTATAGCAAGTTGTTCATGAACATAAACAAAGATTTGATGCATCTATGAACTCAAAACTTTAGATCTAGTTTTCTAAACTAGTTTTACATGCATGAATTACTAAGATAGACATGTGGATGCTAGATCTATGCATAAATCATAAGGAATAATAAAAATAACAACTTAAATACAATATCTATGCATAAACAAAAATCAAAGCTATAAAAAGTTAGATCTACAATATATATCAACTTTAAACAAGAAAATAATTGAAATACAAGATAATAAAAGTGCATAAGAGAGTGTTTCATTTTTGGCATCATCATCCTAAGCTTTTAAGCTTATGGAAGGTCATTTGATGCATGAAACTTCCATTACACTTTACCTATATCACCTATGGAGCTTTGGGAAGAAGATTGGCTTAGAAATCTTTAAAAATGAAGTGTGGAAGCCATGAAAGAAGAAGGGGGCAGCTTGTTTTTCATGGAGGAACAAGAGGAAATGAAGAAGAAAGAGAGGAAAAATGAGAGAGAAAGACTAAAGAATGAAAAAGGAAGGAATGAGTAAATGAAGGAGAGAGAGAAATTAAGTGCATTAAATGAATGAATGAAGAAAAAAATAAAACAAGGCAGATTTTGGGGAGGGAGGACAGCTTCCACGTGAATTAGAGAGAGAGGAGAGAGTGTTGTTTGAAATTTGACTCAAAATTGAATTGTATAATTAATGTGTAATATAACTTTCTTAAGAAGGAGTAGAAAATAATTAAATTGGTCAAAATGGAGTAAATGAAAGACAATGGCAGCCATAAATAGGGTCAAAAATCTGCCATGAATTGATATAATAAAGTACAAAAAGATTGAAGTGAAAAAGAAGTGATGTGTGAAAGGTGTACTTGAAAGTATGGGTTGTAAGAGTACTTATTTTTAATAAAATAAAACAAAATAAAATAAAATTAGAAAAATTATTCAAAATAATTGTAGCAGATTTTTTATAATTAAAATTAAATAATTATTTGAATTGTTTTAGTATTTTAACAAATATGTTATCGGTATGATCAAAATACGCGAATATGGGCTATAAATAATATTTTTATAACCCGAAAAATTCTAAAAAATTATTTTATGAAAATAAAAATATTTTTCAAATATTTTTCAATTATTAAATTATTTTATTTTATATTTTGTATCGGGTCTTAAATAGAATCTGATCCCGTAAAGACCCGAAACGAACTAAATTTTAGAAAAACAAAATTTTCTATAACATATAAAATATTTATCTAAAAATATAAGACTTTATAGGAATAATAAAATTTTGTAATAAAATAAAAATGAATAGTGTAAAAGACTAATCAATTACAGGTAATAATGGAAATACGATTAAAAGTATAACTGTAACTTTTATAACCCGAAAAACTATATAACTGATATATTTAGAAATCTCATGAAATTACGAGTCTAACGGTACTATTAGTATATTTTTGATATCTCGAGCCTCGGACACGCTTTTCGAAGTCTATATCCGAATGGGTTCAAAATAGGTCAAAAATTTACCAATCTGATATTTTAAACAAACTCATATTACTATGAGCTATTCTACATATTTAGCTACGCCTCGGCCTCTAGGGTTAGGGGCACTAAGTTGCCAAACTTAGGCTATTGCATTCCGATTAGGGTTTCCGGGTGGTTTTCTGGTTTAGATCTTTACCAATTTGGAAACTGATATTTTATGTTTATACAACGTATTTAATTTGAGAAATTTATTTTACATTTTACTTTTGTAAGTATTTAATATCTTTTAACGTTTTCGGAATTCTTGTATTGGGTTTCATTTCCGAAAGTTAATCGTTATTTACTTTTTAATAATTTGATTTTGGGGTTTTATATTACCCATTTTTATAAGTCGGGGTTACGTATAGAGTTTGTCATACGTAATGGTTTTGGAATTGAAGTATGTTGAGTTCTTATTTTATTTTTAAGGATTCTTATTTTTCTCAAGCTTTGGAAATTTTGGATTCGCTCGTGTTTTTGGACTAGTTGAAATTTGGTTTTAATTTGGAGTGATTTTCAGGGTTTATTTTCAAAGTTCATCTTGAAATTATTTATTGAAATTTTTCGGAGCTTACAGTAGGGCTATAACGAAATCCATGTTAATATGCTCCCACTCCATTGGGGTATTGGCAAAGGCTTTAGCTCACTTGCAGGTCTCCTGTGCTCAATATTAATCATCTGACAGTGTGGCACTTAGACGTATACCAGCTATTTCCTTCTTCATGTTATTCTACCAATACAACTTCTTCAAGTCATGATACATCTTATTTCCTCCTGGATAGATGGAATAATTAGAATAGTGTGCTTCTCTCAATAACTCCTTCTTCAATTCTCCTTGTTCTAGCACATATAGTATTCCTTTATATCGCATCACACCATCTTCGTTAATGTAGAACTCAGGTGCTCTACCAATCTCTATTCTCCTCTTTATCTCCAGGATGCTCTGATCATCTATCTGGGCTATTTTGATCCTTTCAATCAAAGTAGGTTGAATCTGTAGGTTCGCTAATCTTTTACCCACTCGTCTAGTCATTATTCCAGTTCAAGTTTTCTCATATCGTCAATTAAGTGCCGTTCTAATGTGACCAAGGCTGCTAAATTCTCATTTCTCTTTTGCTCAGGGCATCTACTACAACATTTGCTTTCCCTGGGTGGTACTATAGGTCCACATCATAGTCTTTTATGAGTTCCAACCATCTCCTCTGTCTCATGTTTAGCTCCCTTTGGGTAAAGATGTACTTGAGACTTTTATGATCTGTATACACTTTACATCTCTCCCCATATAGGTAATGTCTCTAAGCTTCAATGCATGAACCACTACTGCTAGTTCCAAGTCATGCATTGGGTAGTTCTTCTCATAAGGTTTCAACTGTTTGGAAGCATATGCTATCACACTGCCTCCCTGCATCAACACACAACCTAACCCTTGTATTGAAGGATCACTGTATATACTATACTCCTCACCACTCATAGGTAAATCCAACACTGGGGCTGACACTAACTTCTCCTTTAATCGTTAGAAACTGCTCTCGCAATCATCACTCCATACATACTTCACCATTTCTGTGTCAACCTGGTTAATGGACTTGCTATCTTTGAGAAGTCTTTTACAAATCTTCTGTAATAACTTGCCATTCCTAGAAAACTTCTTATCTCATATACGCTTTTAGGTCTTGGCAATTCAACCATTGCCTTCACTTTGTCAGGATCCATAGAAATTTCATTCCCATTTACGATGTATCCTAAGAAAGACACTTATTCTAATCATAATTCACATTTGGTGAATTTAGCATATAGCTTCTCATCTTGCAGTTTAGTCAAAACTAATCTCAAATGCTCTTCATGTTCCTTCTTTGACTTAGAATACACCAGCACATCATCAATGAATACAACCACAAAAAGATCCAAATAATCTCTAAAGACTCTATTCAGGAGATCGATAAATACTGTCGGTGCATTGGTCAAACCAAAAGGCATAACGATGAATTCGTAATGCCCATACCGGGTCCTGAAAGCTGTCTTCTAAATATCCTCTACTCTGACCCATAGCTGGTGATATCTAGACCTAAGATCAATCTTAGAAAATATTCTTGCTCTTGCAAGTTGATCAAATAAGTCATCTATTCTAGGTAACGGGTACTTATTCTTGGTCTTTACCTTGTTCAATTCCTGATAATCTATACATAATCTCATGCTTCCATCCTTCTTCTTCACAAATAATACCGGAGCTCTCTATGGTGACACACTAGGTCTGATAAACTTCTTTTGGAGCAATTCTTCCAATTGTACTTTTAATTCAACATATTCTATAGGAGCCATTTTGTAAGGTGTCTTTGAAATAGGTATGGTACCTGGCTTAAATTTATACAGAACTCTACTTCCCTCTCTAGTGGTAACCCCGGTAAGTCTTCTAGAAAAACATCAAGGCATTCACACACAACTGCTATCTGTGTAAAATCTATCCTTTGCTCCTTTTCTACTGTCATAGTTCCCAAATATGACTTTCCCCACAACTCATAGGTAAGCGGAGTTGGAGGTCTTTGAATATCAAGCCCATACTCAAATTGATCTCCATCAGGAAGACTAAACTTCACAGCTAAGTTATAGCAATCTATTGCAGCATGGTGTTTCACTAACCAATCTACTCCTAATATCACATCAAAGTCTACCATATGTATGACTACAAGATCTGTAAGTAGATGTCTACCCATCATCTTAATATCCACATTTCTACATATTTTATTCAACATAGCCTGGTCCCTAGAGGCATATTCACAGACAAGCATACAGGCATAAATTCAACATGTACACTACAAACAGCAGCAAAAGATTCGGATATACTAGAAAAATTTGCACCAGTATCGAAGAGGACATAGGTACTATGCAGCAGTATACGAAGCGTACCTGCTATAGTGTCCACGCTGGAGGTATCTCGATGATGGAGGGCATATACCTTGGCTGGCGCCCTTTATCCTAGTCCACCTTGAGTTCGACTCATATGTGTTGCTGAACCCAGAAGCCTTCCTGGCTCCTTGCAATAAATGGCTTTGTGCCCTCTCTGCCCGCACTTAAAACAATAAACTCGGGGAATGCTTCTCTCAATGCAAAATTTGTGGCTTTATCCCACCTTGCCACATGTAAAGCATGTGTTCTCAGGCCACTTGTACTCCCTAATGTCGTGAGGTCCAAGGCATCTGATGTACTTCTTTTCTGCACCCTGAATTACTGGCCTGTTCTGATGTGTAACTGGTCTCTTCCCCTTATCTTGATAAAGAACACTAGCAGCTAGTCGCTTCCCATAATAGATCTAGCTCTTCTGAGTTTCATGCCCCTTAATTTTGTTTAAGCCCTGCTCTACTATCTTGGCTTTGTTGACCACAGCAGAGTAGTATTCAAGTCCATCAGATCACTTGATATTGAATTCCAGGCTCTAGACCAGTGATAAACTTGCTCACTTTAGCCTCTTCACTTTCCATTAGAGGGTCTGGCATAAACCTCATCAATCGGTGCAGCTCAGCTTCATATTCCTCTACAGTCATCTTACCCTGCTGTAATGTATACTCGTAAAGCATCTTCTGCTTTACATTATCAGGAAAGAACTCCCTGTGGAAGGCCTGTTTGAACATTTTACCAGTTGTTTGCTCTCCCAATCAGTAAATAGGAGGCATATTCCACAAAGGCAGTAAATGTGTTTTCCACCTCTTCTATCCATAACTGAGCCTCCAATGGTTTTCCAGGCCGGGGCTCAAATTTGTAGACCAGGTCTATAAACTTGTTGAGACTGAGCACATCAGCACATCTTGCTTCATAGCCTCTTTTCACCATTGCCTTTATTCCTCTGTGCCTCTTGCCTCTATGCCTTAGCATTGGCCTGCACCACTTGCATATTCTGCCTCACAGTTTGCTGTTGCTGGGTAACTACTCCTAACAGAGCATTCACTGCCTGCATCAATTGTGCAGCATTAACAGGTACTTGTCCTCCTGCAACAGCATTAGGCACCTGCTGTCCTACAGGTAAAGGTGGCGGTGGGGGCATGTCTCTAGGTACTTGGTTCAAGGGTGGTTGGTTCACAGGTGCTTGTTCCTCATCATCATTCCTAGAGGAACCAGTTTCAGGGGCTCTCCTTCTAGGCGGCATTCTATCACAAACATACACCAAAACATGAGATAAAAAGGAAAAAACTAACTTCAGAGATTAAATGCTATATAAACTACAAGATACTATAAAACTATATATATAAACAACTCCTATTATTTCTACCCCACTCATCAATGCTCACCGCCCTAAGGAGTTTATAACTTATTTCTAAAGAGATCATCAACCTAAAGCTCTGATACCAAATAAGCTGTAATGCCCTAAACCAAGGCATTACAACCTGCCACGTGTCCTCTCTTGAAAGGCACACGCAAAGGCTATGAACATCTAAACCAACAATACATATCATCACATAACTCCATAACTCACATAAAAGATACTCAATATAAAAATCCAGATAATATAACTTCAATAACATCTATGTTGGCATAAACAAAACCAACTGATAAAAATCCTCATAAGAAACATAAAACTAATAACTTATAAAATCTTTTCAATTGGTATCCTAAAGGAATTCTAACAACTCAATATGATCAATAAAACTCTACTCCAGCCATCTACATATAGTTGGGTAATCAGGTCCACTATCATCCTCCCGAAGCTCTACGAATACATAAAACCAGATAAATCATATACTATATGATCTTCACCTGCTCCTAAAAAATAAAAAGAAATGAGCATAAAGGCCAGTACATCCAAACAGAAAACACAAGCATATGATCATACATCAAATAGTTCACACACGACTTAATATTTAATGTAACAAGCACCAATTATTATCTTTTATTAATCCAGTATACAACACAGTTCAAGATCATCTGCGACTAATCTCAAACTTGGAGTATCTCAAACTCCTTAAAAACAAGCAGTAGGAAAATAGGTAATATAATACATATATGGTGTTGGGAATCTCCCACATACGCGGGTGTCGTACTCACACTACTCCTAAACTACCGGAATCATCTTTATGCACGAGTCCACTGGGACAACCTCACACATAAATCATCAGGTTGCCAGCGTTAGTATCACACTTGCATGGTCTTTACTAACCTAACCTCTCACAACCAACATTCGATTCAATTATAATCGGATATAAATTAGGTCAAATTTGTAAACTAGTCTTAAAAGCATAAACAAACAAGCATGGTAAGGACATACCTATTTCCGCTTAAGAAATCGAAATTCTATTCTCAATTAAACACCTGAACAAAGAATCATCCGTTCCACTAATCAATTACATATTGATAACAACATAAGGAATATAAACCCTAAACCCTAATTCATTAATCTAGAATCCCCAACACACCTTTCTCCTATGAAACCCGTAGAATCACCACATCTCCAATCAACACCAAGAAATAATGAAACCCTAATTCTCTAGATCACTTGTTCATCATTGTTCATACATTCACAATCATTCTCAACAACAAGTATGATTTAAATTCTGCTAACACTTAATATCTACGAATTATAGTCTGGCTTGAGTCTTACCTTCTTCAATCAATTGTAGATCTGAAATCCGCAAATTCCTACACTTAGGGTTTTCCTCCAATTTCCACCAGCAATCAATTCCCTTCACCAATCAACAACAAAATCTTAGAAAGAACACATCCTAGAATGAACTAAAGGATTAGGAGAGGTTACTTACCGATTCCTTGATGAAATCCTCCTTGGAATGTGCCGTCTAGGGTTTGTTTATGTTTAAGAGAGGTTATGAGGGTTACAAGCTGAGTTTAAGATGAATTTATAGAGTCAATTTTCGAGGTAATATAGGTTGGACGCATAGGAAACTGAGCTGGCGGCTTAAATGTCTCGAGTCACTCAAAATCATCTAAGGCCGACACTTAGGTCGGCGGCCTTCTTCGATACGCCAGCGGCTTAAAGGCCGGCGTAGGGCCAATTTTCCCATTTCGCAAAATTTTTCCTCCAAAGATCTAAGCTGGTGTTTAGGCCATCGTCTTTATATTTAAGCTGGCAGCTTTGAATTATAGGCTAGTGGCCTATATACCGGCCTACTCCAAAATCATCCGGTTATTCGCATACTACTTTCCTGTGTTCAAATTCATCTGTTCTAAGACAAAAATACCCTTTTTAAATAATTATCTATTACACTAATACCCCTTACTATGAAATATTTTCTTGTATATTACATAATTCATACAACAATGATTATGAACATGTTGGTGTGTTATGAGATGATATATATGTATATATAACATGTATAAACACTTAGGAATGCTTTAGAAACAATTTGGACGTGGAAAAACACAAAAATCGGATCAAAACCAACAAGGAAGATGATGAATAGTCTTTTCCAGAAGAGCACGAAAGGAACACGGGCGTGGATCTCCCTCGTGTACCTCTCGGCGTGGAATTCATCACCACATGAATTCTAGAGAAACACGGCTAATACATGGCTGTGTACCAAGCCATGTTCCTCTCAGTCACAAATAAAAATTAAAAAATAATAATAATAATAATAATAAATTAAATTAAAATCTGATTTAGTTTAGAAATTAAAGTGATGTTATTATTATTGATCATATTATTATTAATGCTATTATTTTTAATATAATGCTTTTTATTAATGTTATTATTATCATTACAAATGTTAGTATTAATAATATTAATATTATAATGATTATTACTATTAATATCAATTATTATTGTTATTATTACCACTAATGATCATTATAATCCACATATTATTATGAGTATTACTATTAATGATATTAATTACATTATGGTTATTATTATTATTATTGTGATATGTATTTATATTATTATCGATGTCATTAAGATTACTACTATTTTAATATAGTTATTATGAAAAATAATATTAGTGTTACTAACAAATTACCTTATAATTATCATTATTAATATTACTAATATTATTATCATCATTGTTTATGTTAGTGTACTTTATAAATGAAAATAAAGTATAATAATTGTAAAATACTTATTTTATACATAAGAATGAAAATTTAAATAAGCTAAATTTTTTAATAATGTGATACCTATACATAACAAGAAAATTATATGAAGTATATGAAAAGAAACACGACGACACTAGACAATAATAGATAAATACGAGTTACTGTAAAGGGTCAGATAAGAAACAATATAAAAATTGCAATAATAATAACTATAAAAATATAAGCTTACTAAATATCAATTTTTTAATACCCGATAAATGTATATAAATATCAGATCAAGGCAAGCAAAATGAAAATAAATATAAATAATAATTGATTATCATAGGATCATTAAAGGACAATATAATAATAGAAAGAAAACTCAATATCAATATAGGATACTTAGACACTCATAAGAATTTAATTATATAGTTTGTGTGATATTGATGAATATATTATTCATCTCAATAGGTGATCTTGATACTAGTGAGGATTTTCCCATTGATTACTACGATTAGCCAATATGAGCAGGTGAGTAACTCAGTTTTATTACATTATATGTGCTTGTAGCTTAGCTAACCTTTAATGAAAGATAATAACCTGAATTTACTGCATGGGTTTATGGAAATTGCTTGTTGTATGAAATATTGATTGACAAGTCACTCTAATGATAATAATAACAGAATTCTATATGACTATATTACTTGTATAATATGTTGCTTGTCTGTATAATGATTGATCGCCTTAAATCTGATTAAAAATTATTGGTACCATAAATGAAATGAATATGCATTGCATGATTTGCATAAATAGCATTTAAGTAAGTGGTAGCCTACTACGTGTTAGTGTTTCAGATCTTTAGTAATGTTTGGTTTATCTTGGCAAGTAAGCTATTAGTTAATCGCAAGATTACCTTTGTTCTATTGATACCATAGGAACTAAATGGTAAATGAAGGATGTCGCTTATGGTATTGCTTGAAATGACCAGTATTTAGTGGAGTTTCTAAAGCTAAAACAAGAAATGAGTGTTAAAGACATAATAAATTCAAAGTGACAATTAAAGTAAGTATTGTTGTTTTCCTGAAAGCTTAGTCTCTCTTGGGTAGGTAGGCCATAATATTGTGTTCCTTTAACCCCGATGAGAGGGCGTAAATCTTCATCCTGCTTTGGATTCTAGGTTATCCAGGCTTGTAATTGTGCATATGTTTGATTGATGCATTTCATATGATTGTTAATAAACTTGTTTGATATGTGGTAAGTTATGGTTATTCATCGAGCCCGTGGTTTCACTCATACTCCAATAGTCCTTTCAGGTTTACACTTAGGCCATGGCTGGTCACTTCCAGGAGTTTAGCTCCGGTAAGAACTTCAAGACTAAAAGTTCATGGAAGATTATGGGATAAGTCCTTTGTTTTTTATTTAGCCTAAGCTAGTTAGTATTTAAATTATTAGTTATGTGTTTAGAGACTCTTAGAAAGATATTTAAATTATTAGTATTTACGCCCTCTATTTAGGGTTAGGGAATACTTTGAATGGGCCCTAATCGACCTCCTTAAAATTTATACGCGTCTTAAGCTTCCAATCAACTGTACTACTAGTCCTTGGGCTTTCCTTACCCAAAGCAATCGATCCGGCTTAGCTACACCATGAGGTCGTATTCCCCAAACATCCTAATTCCTCAAAATGTAGCTAAACTGCTTACCTTTCCAATCCTACGCTGAGGAGTAGTAGCAAAATGAGAACATGATATTCTAAGTGATATGCATAATCAATTTAGTTATAAGTGTAAGCCCCTAAATTTTTCGATAAATATAGTAAATTTTAAGAACCGAAAGTCAAATCAGAACCCTAAAGTTAACCTAATTTTATGTTTAGTCTAGTGAATTTAGATCCGACAATCCCATATTCTTAAACCCTAAACAACAAAATTAAGATAATCGTGGATAATAGTTCGTAATAGTATAGAAAAGCTTAAAAATATAATATTCGCAATTTTCTAGTGTCTTTTGAATCCGAACGGCATTAGTTTTCGAAAACCATGCCTTGGTACACCGAATAGTAAAAATATTCCGACAACACTAATAGATTCATAAAAATATAAGGTTTTCAAAAATATCAATTTTAAAATTTTTTCGATAACTAAAAATATCAGATATAGACCGTTTACACATATTTCTTTACTACTGGTATTTTAACTGTCAAGTCTACTGTTCATAGTATTATTTCTACTATTCATTACTATTTCACTATCTCTATTTTTTCTTATAACCTATTCTTACACACTACCATACGTATACCTTACAATATACGTTCTCCATACCATTTTAATCACACCACACTCTACACATTATTTCTTTTTATTACAAAACAACTTTTAATCAATTGCTCTCTTTTTTCCCAAGCATTGCCATCCACCCTCTCTCTCCTATCACTCTCAATTTATTTTCTTTTTTATTTTATTTAATTACATCTAATTTCCACTCCAGAATTCTATAAATACTCCATTCCTCCTTCATTCTTTCACATAACTCATTTTCATAACAAAACCCTTCCAAAATCATATCTCAAACCCTCTCTCTACAATTTTCCTCTTAAAAGCTCTCTTCCTTTCCATCTCCATAAACTACCCATTTCTCTTTAAGAGGAATTCTAAACACACAATCACCTACTTTAGATAAAACTTCTTACATATATTCATCATGTTCATATAACTTAGCATGAGCTTAGTGTATGTTTCTTAGACTTATGAAAGTTAAAGAACCAACAATATGTTCATGTTTTGTTTTTGTTCATGTTATATTTTCCATTATGTTATTATTGTTATTATGTTGTTTTAGTATGCTAACTTTTTATCTAACTAAATATATTTATGTATTTATATATATTCTTTAGAGCATATAAGCTCACTTGTTATTTATTTATTTATTTTCATGCAATACAATTTATTTACTTTCATGCTATTATTAAGACTAGACTTTCTAGTCTTAGACTTGTCCTTATCAAGTCAAAACAATTTTCTTTCTTTTCGTTTCTTTTCTTTCCTTTTTGGGACTAGTCTATTCTTAGTCTTAGGATACCTTGATGAAGTTAAGGTTCTCAATACCTGATTTTATTATTATGCTCTTATTTATTCTTGTATATATCTTACTTATTATCTTACTAAAAATCACTCCAAATTAAAACCGAATTTTGACAAGTCCTAAATCACGAACGAATTCAGAAACTTCTCAATCTTGAGAAAATGAAAATCTTTAAACAATAAAATAAGAACTCAGTGGGTTTCAAATTCAAAACCACGACGTACGAAAAATTTCATATTTAGCTCCGGCTTGTAAAATCGGGTAATATTAAAACCCAAAAACAAAATTAATAAAAAGTAAATAACGATTAACTTTCGGAAATGAAAACCAATTCAAGAATTCCGAAAATGTTAAAAGATATTAAATACTTACAAAAATAAAATTTAAAATAAATCTCTCAAATTAAATATGTTATATAAACATAAATATCAATTTTCAAATTGGCAAAGGTCTAAACCGGAAAATCACCCGGAAACCCTAACCGAAATACAATAGCTTAAGTCCGGCAATCTAGCGCCCTTAACCCTAGAGGCCGAGGTGTAGTTTAAATAAGAAGAATAGCTCGTAGTAATATAAGTTTGTTTAAAAATATCATATTGGTAAATTTTTGACCTATCTCGAATCCATTCGGATACAGACTTTGAAAAGCGTGTCCTGAGGCTCAAGATATAAAAAACATACCATTAGTACCGTTAGACTCGTAATTTTATAAGATTTCTAAATATATCAGTTATATAATTTTTCGGGTTATAAAAGTTACAGTTATAACCTCTTTATCGTATTTTCATTTCTACCGGTAATTGATTAGTCTTTTGCACTATTCATTTTATTTCATTACACAATTTTATTACTTTTATAATGTATACCCCAGGTTTCCTAGTAATCAAGTAAACTTCGGAAACCGGAAAATGAAACCCTAAACCGGTTAGTTCAAGCTTTGTGAGAAAGACCTAGAAACTCTAATTCCGGTTTTTCCTCGGTTTCTAAATAAGAAACTTTTATAAGCAAAATTAATTTTGGATATAGTTCTTGATTATATTTCGAAGCAAGAAAAGATAATATTTTAAGAAAATCTCAATTCCGGGTCATCCCGAGACCCATTATAGAAAAGCATGCCCCGAAACTAGAATTTCAAAAATTTACTTATGAATACTCATTTGAATCGAAATAAACTAAGGATTCAAAAATATAAATTTCATAATTTTCCAGCTTACGAAAAATACAGTTATAACCTTCTTATTCGTATTTTTCTTACTACCGGTAATTAAGTTGTCTTGATTACTTTACTACTATTCACAAGTACAACCTATGGCTACCCATTTGTACACCCTATATTTGCAACACTTACCATCACTCAATCACTTCCCATTTCAAAGGCTTTTTGTCTCTTAAACATTAATACAAATTATGACAATTTGTACTTAAATTAAATCAAAGATAAATCAATCAAAACAAAAGGAAAATCAAACTTTTTCCCCCTCCTTTCTTCAATAGTGCCGGCGTGAAAACCCCCCGATACAAGCTCCAAATTTCAAATTTTTTTTAATTGTTTTATGCCATTTTAACCTAATTCCAAGTGATATATAAGTTACACTTTCCTTCTCTCACTTCATTCTTTCTCTTTTCAAACTTTTCAAAGGTAAAAGAAGCTCCCTTTTCCTCTCATTTTTCCTTCTATGCCGTGGCCTTCATACCCCATACACACACACACACACACAACTTTCTTTTTCTTTCATTCATCTCCTATTTTACTCTAAGTAAATAAACTTCTACTCCTTCTACTCATAGATCCTTGTTATGGCAAGGATATTCTTGGATATTTCAACTAAGTGTCCCCATGATCTTTTGGTAGGGATAATGAAATATCAAAACAAGAATACCAAACTATCACAAAGTAGATCTAACATTTAAAGGAGCTTTCATGCCAAAAGCTTTATGTTTATCCATCAAAAAGTGTTTTGAACAAAAGATCTTTTATAAAAATATAGTTTTTATATTTTCAAAACTCATTTAAGCATTTGAGATAATAGATCTATCATTTTACTACTTATATTCATGTAGGCATTTAAGATCTCATCATTATTTTGTGTTTATGTGCATTAATAGTCTTTAATGCTTTTGTCTTTAGTAAATAACCTTCCTAGTATATAGATCTATAGGTACATGAGTTAATAAAGTCAAAAAGGAAAATACTTGTCAAGAAATGAACTTGTGTAAATTCGGATGACTTTAGAAACTTAGGTTAAAAACACATTTATCTACTTCTAAACATATATTTCTCAAGAAAAATGAAGCCTATAGGTGATAGATAATGTTTGGTAATATTTTTCATGAGTCTAAACGAGTTTTACTAAAGAAAATACTTGAAAACAAGAGATGAAGTCTAATAGAAGTTTGGAGTTAAAAGTCTTGAAAACCAAATTCGTAATAATGGATAGATGGTTAGAAAACACTATTTTTCCAACTTCAAAAATGATATTTTCTTAAATAAATGAAGTCCTTAGGGTATAGGTAAAATAAATACTTAAATTTTTAAGTATAAAATACATTTTTCTTAAAGGAATCAACTTGAAAATGAAAATTTCTAAATTCGGATTTTTGAAACCACCCTAGTAAAAGACCCACTTAAAAGTCTATAAATGAAGATTTTATTAAAGAAATAAAGGCCTTAGGATATAACTAATATAAGGGTCAAAATTTCTTTAAACAAAGTGGAGTTTTCCTAAAGAAAATCCTTGTAATATGTAGGTGTGACCAAGTGTAGTAAACTCACTTGTTAAACAATAGTATGAAATGGTTTTCTAAGAAAATGTTATTTAAATTCTTTAAATCTAAAGAGTTATAAGAACTTAGGCTCATTAGAGTTCATATCATGACATTCATGATAGGGAAAATCATTACCATGGCATCTAGTTTCATTTTATACTTAGGAATTTCAAGTGCATTCATGAAAACCGCATTTTTGGAATCGATATACCAGCTGTACAGATCTGATCCCTCAATTCCGAGGCTTAGATATTTTCAAAACTTGATTTAAACTTCATATTTAGAAAGCTCTTCCAAAGTAAATAGAAATCGATATAAAATTTGCGAGATTCTGAGTTAAAATGACCAAGTTATGGCCGTTTTAAGTTGGAATTCCTGCTTAGGACGCGAATTACGAATTAGATAGTTCGTATGAAGTCGTTGGATTAGTTTGAGTTGAAATACTTATTAGAGTATTTCTTCCTTTTTAGGTAATCCCGAGTTCGACGATTCCCTACCACCGGATTATTATTACTAGAAGACCGGTGATCCAATGGCCGAGTGAGTTTCTCCTTGTTTTGTTACCTTGATTGTGCTTGTAATTAGTTGCATTAGATTATAGGAACAAGATAAAAATCGATATGAATGGGGATGGGATATATGATGAGGCTGTGATGAATGTATGCCAAGGAATACTAAGCATATCGAAACCACGATTTGATTGGATAACTGCACTGTTCATATTATTTCTGTTATGTGTGATATTGATTGGTCACTCTAAAGAATGTATAAATATTTTTTACCTAAGTAAAAATTAAATTGATCATGCATCGCATCGGACATATTGCATTTGGTAGCGTGCTACTCCTACGCAGGTCCATCGGTATGGTCCGAGGACTCGTTTGGATAATGAGACCCGGGATCAGAGCTCATTCATAGGAAACTAAGGCGCATCGGGGATGCATTCCATGTGTGAGCCTAGCCGAGGCGAGTGCTATGAGCCGAGGGCTTGGGGACTAGCAGCGGTCTTGTAGACTTCAATACCATCCCTAACCCAAGATACGGAGGGCGTAAATCCATTCTGTGTGTGGGTTCCGGATGCCCATGCATAATTGCTTGCTCATGTGTTTGTTCATGCATAGCATATAATTGCTTAATAACATGTTTGTTATGGTACGAAATTAAGGGAATTCTCATTAAGCTAGTGTAGCTTATACCCCAATAGTTGTTTAAATGAGCATGTTATTCCAAGTATTCTAAGTGGGGTCCGAGATGGTTGAAGTCGAGAATGACTTCGGGGTTCCAGCAAGATATAAGAATGCTTGAAGTTTTTGGCTAAGCTTTACGATTTGCCTTGTAATAGTTTTATGTAGTGAAGTCTTGGGATGAATGTAATTGAAGTTTGATGAATTGTATTTTGAAGTATAGTGTTTTATATTTGGAGTATAGTGGATTGTATTTCCTTTACATTGTTACTCAATTGTATCAACATAAAATGTATCATTCCGATATGTCTCCTTTATGTGTTAGACGCCTTGTACATAGTATGGAAGCCTTCACGTGACTGAGGTGGTCATTCTTAGGCTTTAATATTGTGTACGGCGGACTGCCACATTTAGGGTACCCTTCGGGGCGTGACAACGACCTCAAGTTGCAGCCAAACCGAATCGATCGCTTTGGGTAAGGAAAGCCCAAAGACTAGTAGTATGGTTCGTTGTAACCCCAAGAAGCGTGCAAACTTTTAAGGAGGTCGTTTGGGGCCGAGTTTAAATCATTCCTTAACCACCGATGGAGGGGTAAATCCACCATACATAAGAAACCGAATAGTTGTATGTACTGTTTGATCATATGGTTGTTGCATTTCATATGCTTGCTTAATAAACTTGATTGAATGCTTGTTATGAGTACTTTTGCGTAAAGAATATCTCACTAAGCTAGTTATGCTTATTCCCCAATAACTTTTGATATTGCAAGATCGTTATTTTGCACGCAAGACCACCCTGTCATCTGGGTAGAAACCATGCTTTTGAGAAGCTTCTGGAGGAATTCTATTTTAAAGTTTTAGATTATATTTCTTCTAAAATCTTCTAGCTTTAGTTATTTGCTCTAGTGAGATTTTTTTACTATGGAGACTTACCAAGGGAATGCCTCGTCGAAGTTGTAAGACTTTATATTTCAATGATTTATATTAGGTATTATTTTAAATGTTCCGCTGCCATTATCTTAAACTGCATAACTCCACTGGTCTCCCTCTGTTGTGAACGTACGCCTTGTACCAATATGAAAGTTTTCGAGTGACCAAGTAGTCATTATCAAGTTTTAATATTGTATACAATGGGCTGTCACGTTTAGAGTACCCGTTGGGGCGTGACAATAAGGAATTTTCAATCCAATATTAATTCATTTAAGGCAAGCAATCAATATTTGCATACACAACAATATACATAGAGACAATTTATATCAATTAACCAATCGAGCTTTGATATACTTATCGTTTATTGATCACACATAATGAGTCACATACATAACTCTTATGATAACCAGCACGCATATCAATTTTTGTCTTTTTCTAATATCTAGTGCTATTTTCTACAAGCACAGGCACAAAATACATAAAACATAAAGGAAAACTCACTTGGTCATGGCGATCTCTATTAATTGAAGTAATCATCGGGAAAGAGAAGGTCTTGGTCCTCGTCACCTAAACAAAAGAAATACCCAAAATGACTATTTCATCCAAGTTCTACTTAAATTTTTATAATTCTATTTTGTCATTTGCATTAAAATTCGTATGACAGGAAATTCCAACTTAAAATAGCCAAAATTGCTCATTTTAACTCAGAATTTTGCATATTATATGTCTTTTTCTGCCTATTTGAAAAGATCTATCTATTTCTAAGATTATTTTTATCATAAAAAGCCATTTGGGTCCCGAAACAATAGGGTATAGTCAACTACGAATTTCTCAACCCTCAAAATACAATTTTCCAAACTTTTCTTATCCAAAAATCCTCAAACAATCATATCGATATTTATATGGTTAAAAACCCTTTTAATACATAAATAAACTCATATTATATGCATGATTCAAGTGATGTTGTCTCAACAATGATTTTCATAAAACAACTTGTCTTAAGAGTTTGAAAAAATTGAACTTTGATAATTTCTTTTAAGTTGTTAGAAAGAAAAATACAAAAACCTTTGAAGTTATTATAGTTTCCTTCCATAACTATATTTTCTTAACTTTTCAAAGATTAATTCATTTTCAAAAAATGATTTTTAAGTTATTTACCAAGTTTCATTTCTTAAGTGAAATTTTATCTAATAAGTTGATTTTTGATTGACTTGTAAAACTTATCTAGTTCTTAGTATTTATTAAAGGGTTGGTGATAATCCTATAAATAATTTTTTTAAGGAAAATTTGTAAAACAAGGAATTATCAACATTTAATTTTAAGTAATAGTTTTTATCTTTATTGATTTGAAAAAGAAAGTATGTAATAAAGTTATTCAGTTAAATATAGTATAAAATATCAATAAAAATTTGTGATGGATTTGTCTAACTTTTGAAAAGAATTTGTTGGGACCAAACTCTAAGTCTTTGATGGAAAAATCTTTTCTAAGTGGCAAAATTTATTTTCAAAGAAAGTTTAGTCACATTTTCTTTGTTAAAAAATAAAAGACTCATCTTTATTTTTATTGAGACAACACAGTATGGTCATGCAAGAATATGCTTATGTAGCTATGTTAAAGACAAGAATAACCCATAATAAGAAAGAAAGAGATATAAGAATCAAGTAAGCATATATATAAGGTTAAATATTTGGAGCCTTAACTTCATCAAGGCTTGCTTGAACTAAGAGTTGACTAGTTGCAAAAAGAAAAGAAAAGAAAGAAAGGAAAAAGCATAATAATAAGAGCATATTAGAAAGAAGTTAGTGAACATTTAGATTCTAAGAAATATATATATACATAATACATATATAGAGTTAAATTAGAGCAATAACAACAATATGACAATATAATAACATGATAATATAACAATAATAAAAAGAATATTTCAGCACGAATAAGAACAAAACATAAACATATTGTTGCTTCCTCAACACCATGGTTTTAGGAAACACACTATGGTCATATAATGTTGCATGACATGAAGAAGAGATATTAGGAATTTTTACCTATTGGCTATAGAAGAAGGAAAAGAAAGTTAGAAAGAAAGTAAAAAGAACTTCGCAAAGAAAATTTTTAGAGAGATTTTAGGAGATTTAGTAATGAATGAGAGTGTGAAAGAAGTGGAGGGAGAGAGGTTATTTATAGGAAAATGTGGAAAGAAATTTTATGAAATAAAATAAATTAAAAAATAAAAAAATAGAGAAAGAGAGATGGTGGCCGGCACTACATGAGGGGAAAGGAAGAAAGAGGATTTTTTTTTTTGTTTATTTTTGTTAATGAAAGATGTGAAATAGTGTTGGAAATAAAAATTATAAGAAAATAGGTGTATAGGTTGTAAGAATAGGTAGTAAAGAAAAGTAGAGATAGATGAATAGTAATGAATAGTAAACAAGACAATTAAATTACTAGTAATAAGAAAAATATGTGTAAAAAAGCTATATCTGATATTTTTAGAAACGAAAAATTATAAAAATAATATTTTTGGAGTCCTCATATTATTATGAGTCTAATGGTGTTATAAAATATTTTCACTATTTTACTTGTTGGGATCCTAATTTTTGAAACCGATCTCATTTGGGTTCGAAACACATTAAATTTTGGCGAATCTGATCTTTTTAAGCTTTCTTATATAATTTCGAACTACAATTTGAAATTATCTCATTTTTATAGTTTTTAGGTTTTGCACGCTGGATTGCCGGATCTAAATTCATTAGACTTAATATAGAACTAAGTTGACTTTAGAATTCTGGTTTGACTTTTGGTTCTTAGGGTTTACTTATAATTATTGTAAAATTTAGGGGTTTACATGCTCTAAATCACGTGTAAAGTTACGTGGTTAAAATCGCAAGTAAAGTGTCACTAATCGCTGGCATGAGTAAAGCCGCGATATCCATTGAATATTAAGCTCCCTTCAAACCATGGGTACAACAAATCAAACAGAACATATCACGGGTACAATTGCGGGCACTACTTAGGGTGCTGTTGGCGCTGTAACTTCAATCACATCTTCATATTTCACCTTAGATTGAATTGCAGGGAAGATCGTGGGTGCTACAAGAATGAGATTTCCAATATCTTCTATACTTCCTTCGTTCCTTGCACAAATTGATACACAATCACTTCTATGATGGATTCCAAAGTTGCAAAGGAAGCTAAACTCATCTTCATAGGGTCTATTTGACAAAATTCTTTGAACCAAGTGTTTTAATCCCTTGGCTTTAGCTCTTGTCATTGGACCATTGGTTTCATTCTCATCAACAGCCATAATAGTCAATAATGCGTTTAATGAATGTTGAGGTATTTCCTCTGAAGATAAGAAATCGGCTCGTGTTTAGAGAGAACTAATGTGTGTTAAGGAAGATGCGGCTCATGATGCAGCCGTAGATCATTATGGGTTTTGGTCGTTTGACATGTTTTACGTAATTTTTATACCTTTTTACCACGTCAGCATTCTTTGTATTTTGAATACTCACTTTCCACGAAACCTTATGTATCATAGTCAAAGAATTGTACTAAAATTGTCGGATTATACAAGAGAGAGAATTTAGAGAGTACATTAGTGGGTTTTAGTAGATTTTTCTGGGTTTCACAACTACCTTTGGTTCTCATTGACTTCAATTCACCAAGGATTATGATTTTATTGCCTAATATCATTATATTCTTCAATTACTTCTCTGAATTGTTGATTTATGTTATTACATCTATGGAGGAGTAGTATAATTAATTTAGGTCTTGTGGATCCTTAAGTTAAATCCATATAACTCCATTGTGCTTAAATGGAATAAGTATTGATTTCTTGAACTTAATTGCTTGAGCTGATTAGATCTTGGATTTGTATAATGCATGATATGAAGTCATGTTTGATTTTGTTAAAATAGATTGAGAAATAATTTCAATGAATAAATCTAGGCTATTGCAGAGGATTGTTCATAACATCTAGAGGCAACTTGAACCGTTTTGTTTTATAATTATATTAAAAAATTGTAAATTAATAAGTTAAATAACGTAATTGCATTAAAAAAATTAAAATTAACAAATCAAATAACAATAAAACTAACAAATTAAGAACATAGGTCTAATACTAGTTTAAATGGCTAAAATTCAATATCAATGCATTACATAAATTAAAATTTTAAAATAAATTAAAAACTTATTTTAGATATAAGTTTTATTAATCTATATTTTGAAATGTCAATTATATTTATAATAATATATATATATATATATTTCGAACTAGTTAACGGAAACCAAAAGAGAGAACAAAAAAGCTAAAGCTCTAGCTATAAATTAAAACCAACAGATTAGTTAACCATATTTCTCGAATTTGTTTTTCAGTTTCGATTGGTTTTTTGAACATCCTAATGAAAGTGTGCCATTATATGTTTGCTAGTATATATTATTCAAGTGACAATTGTAAGGTTTGGAAAAAAAAAAGCAAAAAAAAGGGTGAAGTCTTAGCTTTATGTAAGTTTTACTTTGTTAAGTATTTGTACATGGAAAATTTAAAATGAATGATTGATGATTGTTGCAAAAATTTTTAAAAGGAAAAATGATCATAACTCATGCAATTTATTCTACTATTAATTTATTATATTATTATTTTTTTATATTGTGAGCACAAGAATCATGATGTACACTCCAAACATCTTGCTAAATATATTAAAGTGCAATCTTGCTAGGGGTGAGTAGGTAACCCTATCGTATAGGATACCCACTCGAATACTACTCTACCGGATATAATCCGGGTGGGTATTAAGGGCCAAAGAGTAGAGTACGAGTTTCATTTTTTTGAACCTGTTTTCACAAGATAGGGTATATATATAAGATATTATGACCTTGTACTTACCTTGGAACCCGTACCATGTTGTATAACATATAGGTTCCAAGGGTATTATGTATCCACTTATTAAATATTATATAATAATATTAATATATAATAAATAAATAATGATATTCCATATTTTATTTTCCAACAACTTATATGCTAGATTATTATTTCTACTCTACAGTAGTTTTATTATAGAATAATTCATACTATTCTATTTTAGAATGACTTGTTATTTTTATTTTAAAAAAACTATGGTTGTATGTATGTACTTGAACTCCTAAATTATATAAAGATATTATTTATATTATAATACTAATTAATATATAGAAGTAGATCCAAAGTTTTTAATTTTGGAATTTTATACAACTTTTATAATTTTGTTTAATATCATTTAAATAGGACCCATAAGTATATGTTGTAGATTTCAACTTTTACACATAAATAGATTGTATATATTATAGAATTTGTGATATTAACAAATTACTTTTAAATTATTTTCTATATATTGTTTATGTTGAATGTATAAAAATAAGATAGTATTATATATTATATTTAAATATATAAAAAACTATATACTTCATGTTTTAAAGGGAAATAAAAAATATTAAGATTTTGTAAAATATAAAAAATTACAGGTTCATAAGGTATCTGTATCTTATAAGTTACAGAATACATTATACATAATGGGTAGAACGAGCAAAAAATTCAATATCTTATGCCATCCAAAAGATAATAAGATAATGTTTGATATTTATATC
The DNA here is from genome assembly GCA_024138025.1 of Combretum micranthum. Taxonomy (NCBI): domain Eukaryota; kingdom Viridiplantae; phylum Streptophyta; class Magnoliopsida; order Myrtales; family Combretaceae; genus Combretum; species Combretum micranthum. The sequence continues at coordinate 516,985 of JAMXBD010000618.1, forward strand.
CGCCCGCTCCTAATTAATTTTGCTTTTTATATTTCCATGATTAACGTGGGACTACTTAAGTCATCCTCACGAAAACATGGAAAAAAAAAGGAAAAGAAAAACCAAATTAAACAAAATTTCCTTGTCAAGTTATCGTCAAAAACGCTATAGCACAACCCAAAGGCCAAACCCCTCTCTCTTTCTCCCCAGGTTGCCAATAGGGCAAAAAAATTCTACTTCACACGCTGTCATTTCTATACAATTTCTAGGGTTGGAGTTTGGATTTGGGGGGTTTTTTAGTTGAAAAAATGGCACAATCAAGAGGGAGAGTAGTCGGAGACTACCTGGTGGGTCGACAAATCGGTTCGGGTTCGTTCTCCGTGGTATGGCACGCGAGGCATAGGGTTCATGGAACCGAAGTGGCTATAAAAGAAATCGCTATGACTCGACTCAATAATAAGCTACGAGAGAGTCTTATGTCGGAGATTGCTATATTAAGGAGGATTAACCATTCCAATATTATTCACTTATACGATATCATTGAGGTTCGTTTGGGATTTTCTGTGATATTATGAATTTTGGATTATTGTAGTTTTGATTAAATTTGTTTACTTTTTGAGAGATTTCTGCTTATCGGTGTTTTTGAATTATGGTATTACTGTAATTATTAAGGTTTTGTGTTGTCACGTTTAATTTTTAGAGATAGACTGTAAGTTTAAGGAGTTAGAGTTGATACAGTTTATACCCATTAGATGCTTTTGCTTTAATCAATGCGAAACTGAAAAAGAAAAATAAATTTTTTTTGGTAGCTTTTAAATGGTTTGAACTTTATTTTATTATTTTTTTATCCCCTAAATTTATGTAATTTTTTCCTTTCTGGGAAATTCATCGCATAAGGTGGACCATGAATAGTATATTGTTACGTTATTGGTTGTGTACATGCGATGTGGATAGAATCCATAGAATTCACCTCTCGAATGCTTGATTAAGTACTGTTTCGAGCTTTATTTGTTTTTTCCCCTGCCACTTTCGTTCCTACCACTTTTAATGCGAGAAAATTGTAGAGTTTGGGGTGTTATAGTAGGTATGAAACGTTTGAGCAATAGAAATTTTGAATCTTTTTAATGTATATTTGCCATTTGGTTTCCAAGATTTGGTTAAGCTTTTCTGGGAGGTTTATTGCGGATTTCACATTCTCGAGTGGCCTTTATGAATGATATAACCATATCTATCAGGATCAGGTTTCTGGAAAAATACATCTTGTTTTAGAATATTGCAGAGGAGGTGATCTTTCGTTATACATCCAACGTCATGGATGTGTGCCGGAAGAAACTGCAAAACACTTCATGCAGCAGTTGGGTAGGCCTCCAATTCTATATATTGATCATTATCATATTTGTTCTACTTCATCATTGTCGTGAAGTTAGAGGGACTTTGATGTGATCTACCGTATGATCTTTTTTACAGCAACAGGTTTACAGATTCTACGTGAAAATGACTTTGTGCATCGAGACTTGAAGCCACAGGTTTTTTCATAACCGCATATCCTATGTTCTTGGTTTGATGGAATTTGTCATGATATTCGGCGAATTTAAACTTTGTGATGTTCAATGGAGTAGATAGTGTGCTGCCTACAGTTTCTGAGTTGTTTTGACCGATTTATGCCTTTGATCAGATACTTCAGTGCTATAAACTTAGGAAAGGAATTTAGGAGAATGATGATGTTTTTTTGTTCCCCATTTTTGTAGAAGGATATAGTTGATTAGCACTATGCCCTGTGATGATTGACCATTGAATGACTGATCAATTATTGTTTGTTTATCTGTACTGTTAGTGCTTATAAGGTTATTGTGTGCATGTCTTCCCCTCCCCTCCACCCCCCCCCCCCCCCTCTCTTTGTCTAAATGGTTTATCTTTACGCTTCTCTTAAAAAATTAAATTTTTACCACAGAATCTCCTCCTTTCAACAAATGATGATCGGTCAGTCTTAAAGATAGCTGATTTTGGATTTGCAAGGTAACATTATTAATAGGGATTATCTGTAAATTCTGTGTCTTTGCCTGCCTTTGTACGTATGAATCAAGTCTATATTTATTTTCTTTGTTTAAACATGCATGATGTGTATGCATAGAGGGTGAACTATTTCTTTCAATCATCAATGCACCATCTACTTTGAATAGCATGATGGATGACAGAACTAGTAGCTCTAGTATCGTTTAGCTTCCTTGTTATTCTATGTAAGAAATGATGCCAAATTTCTGTGCATTTAGTTATTTATTATTGCATCACAAAAGCGCTCTAGCACCTGTTATAATTGACATATTCAACCCTCTTTACAATCTGTTTTATTATTACGATTAGTGCAATCATGTGTTAAAGGAAAAAGGAAAGATACTGTTTGGAGCTTGATATTGAATTCTCAATTTACTGCGAATTATATGGGTGTCCATGCATATTAATAGTTGAGAAGAAACCTGCAATAGTATATCTTAGTGGGCTGGCACACAAGTGAGCGCAATTTGCACTATATTTCTTGTTTGGAGCATCATCCACTTGTTTCCAATTTTGCTTTCTATCCTCATTTTCTTGATTTCTATTTGCAGAAAAGCTTCAATCAATATAATAATCCGTTGGACATACTTGTAGTGCAGTTCATTTCTTCTCTTGAATGTCCTTTAAATTTCTCCTTTGAATGAGCATGAGCATTAATTCTGAGGGCTTTGAGTTCTTATCTTGTCAAATGGGGTCTCTTAAGGCCAGCTTTAATCCGTGGACCTTAGCACGATTTTCAATTGTGGAGGAGTGGTTGAAGAGTTTTTTCAATGTTAAAGTGAGGTGCTTTACTTTTTCCGGTTGCTCTGACAAGGACCTGGACCTTCATATTTTGTTGAAATATTTTAATATGCTGAAACAAGTTTGACTAGAAATGTGCAGAAGAAATTGGGTAAAAAATTTATATTTTACAACGGGAAGAAAAAGAAGAAGGCAATGACTGTTCTTTCGTTTTAGAAAATTTAGACGATGACCGTTCTGTATTTTTGCCAGTTTGAAATTGTAAATGTCATTTGAATTTTTTTTTTTCTCCTTCAATCTATATAAATAGGTGAAAATATATATTTTCACACCATATTTTTACTACATTTTGTGAATTTGTAAAAATCTCTCCTAGTATCAAATTGAGATAACTTATGGATCCCAACAGCTCTCAAAATTTACCACCTTTTGAGCATTTTCAAAGCACACAAAATTGCCAAATGACTCCACATTTGCAAAGTAGCTCTTATTTTCCATTTAGTACATTTTTTCTCGGTCTTTCAAATTTTCCGTATTTTTCAAATTTTCCAGTCATGAACCAAAACCCATGAACCAAAACCCACAAAATTTTATTCAACCATATTTCAAGCAAACCCAACAAATATGATACCACCATATTTTCAATATGTTCCTCACTTTACACCCGAAAACATGTCACAACACACTTCACATGAAACAAATCATTCACAAGCGATATTAGATCAATCACTCTAAACATCTATTAGTGCAAGTTCACGATATCCACAATATTCTACGCAACTAAATTTAGAAGACGACGATGATAATGTAAATGAAGGAGATCAAGGTCGTAGGAAAAAGTGGGAGCAATATGATGATAAACTTCTTATTTACACGTGGTTAAGAGTTAGTAAAGACCCAATAGTTGGAAACAATCAACCTTTGCAGACTTTCTGACAATGAGTTCATCAAAGTTTTGAGGAAGGAGCATCTTATGAGAAGGAGAAAAATCCACAAAAATGGACATGGCAACAATGTAAGTCTTGATGGAATAAAATATCAAGGGATCTCATGAAATTTGGAGTTTACTACGACCAAATAAAATGGTGAGTGCAAAGTGGAAAAAATGAGCAAGATTACATAAAGGATGCTCATGATCTATTTAAACAGAATGAAAAAAGCAATGCATGGTCGAGCATTGTTGGGCAATACTACGTAATGAACCGAAATGGAGATCTCAAATTGGTAATGTTGAAAAAAGTCAAAGCAAGCGAACTATGACAAGTAAATGTGGAGCTTATACTAATTCATCATCAAATAATGATGTATTGCTAGATGATGAGGTAAATGAACCCCTCATTCGTCCATCGAGTAGAACGATGGCTAAGAAGAGAGGAAAAGAAAAGGCAGTTGGTAATGTGGAAATGATAGAAGTGTTTGAGAAGTTACGACATCTAAATAGTGCTGATAGTGAAAGAATTGAGATCATACATAAATTTAATGAAATTAATGAACAAAAGGAACGTCGGAAGCAATTGGAATGGGAAAGAGCAATAATGTTTGCTGATACATCGTCAATGGATGAAGTACAAAGGCAATGGATTGAAGAGATGTGCAAGGAAATTATGGGGGAAAAAAAAGCAACCATAAGTTGTATTTTGAACTAATTATTGCATAACTTTCTAGTAATGAAATGTCATTGTAAGATTCTATTAATGAAATTATTTGTTCTAATAAAATTATGTTTTAAAAACTAGCCGTTGTGAAGTGTCCATCAACCTATTCAAAGTTTAAATAATAGCCATTTTAAAGTATTTATCAAATATATTTTAAAAGTAGTCATTGCAAATTAGCCGTTATAAAGAAGTCATTGAAGTTGTATAAATGTAGGCAAACAAATACATTTTCATCATTCACTTTCATTGATCCATTTCCACTCCTAGCTGAACTATCCTTTACTTCTCTAAATATCATGTCAACAAATAGCTCTGATTCTGATGACTTGGGTGGCACTAATGATCCAGGACCTCATATCTCTTGCAATTATATTGCAAATTATGTGACATACATTCAAAACAATGTTCGATTTCATGATAGAGCAAAATAGCACCAATTGCAAGCCGACTTGATTGAACATGTGTGACAAAGATTTGGTCCTACAAATTAAAGTTCAATAGATGGTCATTTTTCAATTATATGTTATGTATCCAATTATTTATTTATTTATTTATAGCAATGTATTTTGGTTTGTATCGGTTTTAAATTAAAAAATAGCTTTTGTTTATTATTTGAGCAATTTCAATAAGTTTGTTAATTAAATTTTCTACGACAATAAATTATGTATTAGCAATATATATCTAATATTTATATTGCAAATTTATTTAATCTTTTTTTAACACTAAAACTACCTTGAAAAAATATTAATATATTCGTAGAAGTAATCATAGTGGTATGTACAAAAATATTAAAAAAAAAAAAAATGAAAGAACCTTTTAGAGATCCTTAGGAATAAAATGAAGAGTTTCTTAAGATGCAGAGTTTCTTGGAACGATGACATGACAAGTTAAGGACCTTGGAGAATTCCTTAGCATTAAAGTTCGTCTAATTGTAGAGATATCTCCACGGCTCTACCTGTATGCATGTTTATCCTCCTCCAAATATATATTATAATATATTGGTTTTGTGTGTGCGTGTGTCATTTAGCACACACAGATTCTTACTACATACTGGTCTGCATTGGCAGATCATTGAAGCCAAGGGGCCTAGCTGAAACCATGTGTGGTTCCCCTCTTTACATGGCACCAGAGATAATGCAACTTCAGAAGTATGATGCCAAGGTATTATTGTTAACTTTCAGAGTATCTTTCAAGTGTCTTAAAAAAAGACTAATGGTTGTTGAAGCTGAATGATTGTGCAGGCAGATCTCTGGAGTGTAGGTGCCATTTTATATCAACTTGTGACAGGGAAGACTCCATTCACAGGGAGCAATCAATACCATGTATGGTTGGCCTGTTTCATTGCATTGGGCACCAATTTTTTGTTGCTATAGTGTTTAATGTGTACCATTAAACTTCTTGAAAATTCACTACTCCAATAGTGCAGAATGTATGTGATTGTTGTTATATTTATTTGATTACTGCCTAAATATGTTTTCCTCTGATTTCTGCAGTTGCTCCAGAATATAATAAAATCAACTGAGTTACAGTTCCCCCCAGAAAGTATGGATTTGAGTTTTGAGTGTAAGGATCTGTGCCTGAAGTTATTGCGCCGAAATCCAGGTATTAGGAGCCATGTAGTTTGGATATGGTTGCTAAATGCCAGTGATATTATCTTTTGACAATGTTAATAAGAAACAGGGTATTATCAAAGAGAAATTATTATTTATTTATATATTTGATAAGTAAGTAATTAATTGTTAAAAAAGAGAAAAGAAATGCTTAAACCACATAAAGTGAGTGGGATTACAAAAACTATACAAGGTATAGCAAAAGCTCCATGACCCAAAAGAAAAAAAAAAAAAAGCTTTATACAACTATGCATCCAGTAGACTAGAGACAACCACTCCTAATTCTAGATTAGCAAATCAACATGATAAGAAATTTTCCTTCTTGATGACTTTGGTTGGGTGATATGGGCACCCAAATGTACTAATTTTTGCTTTCTCCATGCGCAATAAACAGTAGTTGCAAGAGCATTCTCCATTTGATAAGAGTAGGAGTGGCAGAAAAAACTGGGGCTGAGTCCTTGAACAGCACCTTGGCAGGTAGCAGAGGATGGTGTGCACTATAGTAGATGAATGATATCTGTCCACATTGTTGAGGGGTATGGACAATCAAGTAAGAGGTGTAGAAGGTCTAGACAGATAAATTGATAGAGATTTGTTATTAGTTACATTGGGAAAATGCAATTAACTAGACTTTGACTTTAGTGTGGATACATACTTGAACTATTAAATGTTGCAAATTCACACCCTTGAATGCTAATAAATTGGTAAATAAACCTTAAAAGCTAAAAATAACCCTCCTAAATGTTGACGTTAGTGCCAAAAAAACCTCAAATTCATCAAAGTATATTTTACCACCCCTTAAACTTTGATGCTAGTGTGACTTTATTGAATTTAAAATTAACATTCAGATTTTCAAAGTTAAGGTTGTTTGTAACATTTGAAAGTTTAGAAGGTATATTCACACCTGCGTTAAAGTTTAGGCGTTATTTGCAATTTTCTCTATATTATATTGAATTAAGATAACAGATGCACTGGAATGTGAAAAGACAAAGGTAGGATAAATGATGACGCATACACTGGCCATGGGATGAAATGTAATTGAAAAGTGAGGCCTTTTACTCATGTATCTTAATATTGATTATTTGGGGTTGAGGGGACTGTTATGATCAGGGTCTTAAAGATGGTGGATGTCCGGCTACCTGGGAGGAGTTAAAGGACATCCCAGGCCAGAAAAGTTACTTCCAACGTCATTTCTCCAATGGTTTCAAATTTAAAAAAGTTGACGGTATATGATAGCATTATTATGATTGGGATATGTAGCTTGGCTTCATGAAATATAACTTAAAAATTAGTGGAACTTATTTTTAAGTCATTGTCATATATAAACTTCAATTCCTATAGAATTGTCATATCTCTATTAAATAATAAAAAAAAAAAGTCTCCCTAACAAAGTGGGGCGGGGGGAGGGAGAAATGGTAAATAACCCCCCATACTTACGATTTTGATGTCATACACCTTGAACTTTTAAAATGTTGCAAAAAATCCCTTGAAACTTTGATCTTGGCATAGATATACATTTAAACATTAAATGTTGCAAATAACTCTTTATACTTTGATAGATTGGGAAGATGAAATTTGATCTTTTTTTATACTTAGCTAAGGCTTGTCTCGAAACCAGTCCCAAGATCATCTATGTGGCATCCTTTGTTTATGTTGTTGCTGTATCTGGTAGCTGATAATCCTTAGTGTTTTGAGGCTTTGTTCTCATCTTGTACTTTATTTGTTAAGTTGCCCTTGAATGGAGGACAGAACTGGTCACAGCAACCAGGAAGCTATTGGACTTTCAGTTTTCTAATGGTTTACAAATATTGCCTTGTTTGTATTCTTTTTTAGTATTGTGACCTCTATTACCACTGTTATAATTTTTGACAGTTGAACGATTAACTTATGAAGAATTCTTCAACCATCCATTTCTCTCTCGGAAGCAGTTAGATGTTTCATCAAGGTAATAAGTGACAAATGAAGAAGTATTTGATAATGAAGTTAATATTCTATCCTTGAATTAGTGTTTATATATATATAATATATATTTATTTTTTCTTGGGTAATGTAGGACTCTGGAAAGAACCATGGATGGCTATCCTTTGTCTGAGACTGATCCTGTGAAGGCAGAGGAATCTTCTCAGGACGATTGTTTTCCATTCTTTTTAGATGATGAGAACAATGCCTGTGGTGGGAGCCCCTCCAACATGAAGAGGATATCCTCTATGGAGTCAACTAAGGGACTTAATCTGAGTAAAAATTTGGAAAAGAGAGGATCAGAATCTAGTGCTATTCCTTATACGGATCTTACTTCCAAGTATAGCTCTACAGCTCCTAATTTGGGTACTAATACTTTTAGGCTTGACATTTATAGATCCTCAGAGACAAATACAGACCACCCTAGTTCAATGGACCGAAGATCCGCAAGCTCTCATTCAAGAGGTGCCTTTCAATGATTACACATTATAATCCCTTCTTTTGACTGTTTAATCTTCATAGTGCCCTATTTGATTGAATTATGTTGCAACTCACAGTTGCAGATTCAATGGATTTGATTGATCAAGACTATGTTATTGTACCTGTACCACCGCTGGAGGTGTCATCATCCTCAACAAGTGCTTCCAAACAAAGTCATCTGCCATACAATTCTGTCGTGCAGGCTTCTACTAGCAAAACCTCACCATCAAGCGCCCCTGTGCCTATTATTGGTGCATCTATAAATAGTTCATATCACATTGGCAGCCTGGAAAGTCATGGCTCTGCTCCAGGGACTTCACTTGATTCCATGGACATAGGGGATCCATTGGAAAAGCCATCATCCAACTGTAGGACAAGAATCAAATCATTGCAACAATGTGCATCATGCATAAATGAATTAGTAGCTGAAAAGGCAAGTCATGGTTGGAATGACCTCAGCACTATACTTCAGCTTTACACGAGAAAAGAACTTGGTTGAACTTGTAAGAGTGAATGGGAAAATATAGCTTGAGAAACAGAACCATGATTTTTTTTCCCCATCATTTTGGGTCACAATTAATGTTTCTCTTCCCAGTTTTTGGCTTAACAACGTACCTATTTATATGGAAGCATGCATATGGTTCGAGTGACCTCAGACTTGTACTTAAGTTTTAAATGAGATAAGACCATGGCTGTCCTTGATGCGTGAGCACTGATGGACATGTAGATTGGATTTTCGTTTTGGACAATAGAGGGTAGTGTTGAGCTTAATTGGTTGCATGGTTGAAATTTGTTATAACATTTTCTATAACTTTTTCCTTCTCTCTTTATGTCTGGTCATCTTTTAAACATGAAAATGCAATCACATAAATTCATTATTTTGAATTTGCTTATTGCTGGTAATTCTTTCTGCCACTTAAAGTTAGTCTTGTAACTCTGTTGTCTAACTTTTGATATTACTGTTGGGCTAATATTGACATTGGAGCTTCATCAAGTCCTTCAAAATGATGTAATGTGTGTTAGATGTTAAAATTCTAACACAAATAAATAATATTTGTTTTTGATTTATGTTTTAGAGTGAAGGAGGATTGCTTTTGGAGGCATTTTCAATCCAGCTTGTTGTTCTTGCTATCTGGAAGCAAGCGCTGAATAGATGCCACACACAGGCAGCATCTGCCATGGAAGGAAGTCCAGGTCAGGGGAATACAAGATTAAAAAGGAGCAATGTTAGGAGGAGAGGAAGTCCCAGTACAGAAGACTGTCTTGGTGATAGTCACACCCTATCACCAGAGGAGTTATCCTCTCAGATTGAAGGAGACTTTCTCCAAGCAGTTGAGCATGCTGAGGAACTTGCAAAGGTTATTGAACCTGGTATGCAAGGATATGTTTCCTACTATATGTTGGGCTCCAATAGCTATTCTCATTATTGTAGCTGTTACATTTACTTTTAGTAACTGCTGATCTTCTATTAAAATCAATTGCCATGTGACCTATCAAAATAATACACTTGCTGCACCCAAAAAGATGGCTATGCGTCTGACTTCAAATCTGTGTTTCTTGGGTTATATCTTGTAAGTACTCACTGAATGGTGCTTCTGCATTTATTATGCTATACCTCCATTTGGAAACAATAGCTTTTATATTTTTGTAATTAGTTATTCAGCACCATCTGTCCTTTGGTTATTCTTGGATTTCTGTTGAATTGGAATAAAAGATCAGAAAACACTGGTTATGATATTTAACGAAGCTATTGAAATGCAGGAGGTACAGAGATGCCAGATGCGATGGAGACAATATTTCAAGCTGCACTTGGCTTTGGCAGGCGAGGGGGTGTAAGTACTTTACCCCTCATTTCTGTTGCACCTCAAATCGTGCTTTAAGATGTTCTTTTATTTTCTTGTTACTGCATACCAGTTAATGTCTTTGATTGCTATAGAGTCAATGAAGTTTTGACTGGGTAATTACATAAGAAAAGATAAATAATGAAAACGTTTTGACTGGGATATCACACATATAGGTCTACCTGTAAGATAGGTTCTAATGCTGATGAGATAAAGCTGCACATGCTTTTGCTGATTTGCCCTAGGCATTGCCTTCTTCTTTACCCCCTCCCATTGTTTCTTGTCCATTGGTATTGGACGATAAATAATTCTTATTATTTTTCAATGCATAATAATTATGTGATGTAAACCAATAAGCTACCATAGAGGGACTGAAAAATGAAATATTTTGTTTGATATCATACTGTGATATTTATTCTATTGAATCATACGTTGAAACTCATGAGATGTTTTCTCATATGATTTGATTTTAAATGTGTTCCCAATCAAAGTTCTAAATGGCTGTTTCATATGTCAGGTTGATGAGCTCATGGGTAATATGGAGACTGCAGCATCTATGTATGAGAAGGCAGTGAATTTGCTGATTTTTCTGTTAGTTGAAGCACCATCACTAATCCTCAACCCTCCATTTTCTCTAACTAATTCAGACAGGTACAGACTTCATACTTACATTGAGATTCTCAAAAACAGGCAATGCCATTTAAGGTCACAGGGTATGGCTCTTCTGAAGAGTGAGGGCTAGCACTGCCCGGCTTGAAGACCCAAAGTTGGGTAATTTCCTGACATGTCGCCGTATTGGCTTGTAAAATAATTTGTACAGTTAATTCTTTGTTCTCTGGGTTTGAGGGCAAGTCTGGATTTGTATTTAGAGATGTAAATATTTGGGCTTGCAGGGTTAGAAAAATGGCCAAAATGTGCATTCGTTCCACTTTCTAATTTGTTTTCCATATTGATGATTCTTGAACTATTAAATTAGTAATTTGAATTCATTGCAGCAAGATTAGTCTCTTGGATTTTAAGAGCCTACAGAATTGGAAATGCCCTGGTGCCCTTGTTGAAGCATAAATTTAAAATACTAGGGATGCTCAATAATGTACGATGGTTATCTTTTAACCTGTATGTTCTGCATGCCTTGTGGGCTTGTACTGAAAATTTTGATTCTGGCTGGAAGATGGAAGTGAATATGCAGTAGGTAAGGTTGAGAATTCTGCAACCTGGTTGGCAGTGCTGCATTGCTACCAACCTTTGGACGTATAATTGATATGCTCTGGTTCTTGGATTGCTGGCCCTAATTATATGTTTCACTTGGGGGAATAGCTATTTCTTTTTCTGTGTCCTATATGAAACTACTACTATATTGTTTGATTGTGTTTTAGTCGAGTCGAATCGTGGTTTTATATAAAAGAATATTTAATTAAAACTCAGAAAACATTTATTCTACTAAAACATGTCATTAGAGATCCAAATTGATAAATTTTTTCAAATGTTAGGATCTTAAATAAACTTGCTTTCAAATATTGGAGCCTCTTTTAACCACATAAAACATTAAGATCTTAAATGAATTTACTTTTAAATGTTGGGATCTTTTGATATAATTTATCTTTTTAAAATTGTAATTTGGAATTGCAATTGTTGATAAGATGTATGCAAGTACTTTTAAAAGTAAAATCATGATTCTAACTTGTGCTTTCTTTCTAGAGAAATTGCATATCATATGAGATTTCTTTATAAAACATGGCTGAAGCTAATTGCATATTGGTCATGCAACTTGTAGCCTAATACTCTAATTTCTAACCCCTTTGTTCTAGATATTTTGTCAAAAATGAAAGATAAGCATATATATAACGATGATATTGGAATACTTAATTTTTTAATTTTGCTGAAAAGTGTAATTTTGCAGGCTACAATATTTGCGTTCCCTCACGAGCAGGGAAAAAGGAACTTGGATGTAATTTTCAAATTTTAAAGACACGAGGGTCCACTTATGTTAATATTTTGATAGAATGATGGTAAAATCAATTGAAAAATTCACCATGTAAAGAAAATAATTGCATTATGTCGATTTGATGGAAGGTACATTGCATAAAATATTGTGAAAATCAATGATGTACTTTTGGATGGATATATCATATACTGCCATTGTAGATACCAACATGACATCCATACCAAATTTAAATGACATTTTGCCAACCAACATAGGGATTTTTTTTTTGGGAACATTGGGTGTGACATATCAACATTTATACTTCTGTGTATGGAACGGTTTTATGCCATATAATTTATTTATTCATTTAAAAAAAAGCATTTGCAAATCATCCCGCCGTAAATGAGCCTTAACAGAAATTTTATATTTATAATGGAATAAAGTTGTTGAGTTGTAACAATTTTGTAAATGAAAAAAAAAATTATCATTTTTTAGAGGGTAATTAACGATGTGTCTAAGTGGAAGTTGGTACACTTATTGGTGATTCATTATCTATATAAATTTGATGTTTCATACAATCTATTCATTAATAAGAATACAATTCTTTCTTCTTCTCATATTAGGGCCTTTTTCTAGGATTTCTTCCTCATAAAGCAGCATTCATTGCTACGACCTCTCTTTATTATTCTTGTTATAACTATTTTGATATGTCTAACACGATAATCGCTGGTGTATCTAAGAATTCATGCTACTTAACCCAGTCAAATCCCTAAAACTAAGATAAGAATCATGGTTTCTTGAAGAGAAAGTGTTGATGTTCCACTCCTAACCATGGGCCTGTCTGAGTCGAGCCATCTATTTCACTGAGTTGGGCTGTTGAACTTGGCCCCAAGCCCTCTAACCGCCGACTATGATCTAATGTCAATACTAGGTTGAATACAATATTCGGTTGGCTCTGATATGCTCATCACTCAACACTAGTGGCTCAGTTGGGATCACTCCAAATATGATGAGTTCGTGACTCTTCCTTACAATCACCACTAAGTTTACTACAAGTATAACTATCAAGCTACCTAACTACTTGGTCACTCATCCACTTGCCCACTATGAACACAACCGCTAGGTCAATCCTCTATATATACTCATAACCCTCTCTAGATTAAGGTAATGTCGCACAAAATCACTCTTACTTACTTGATCCACAATCTTATCATAGCTATTACTAACTTAATTATTGGAGTGGCACATGTCTTTTTTTTTTTGCAAGCCCCCTCATTAACTGTGATCCAAGCCCATCTTTGCTAAGTCCATCCCCTACTAGATTCGAGCAAGCGACATTTGGCAATGCTTGTTGGAAGATTTGACTATTTGTGGGAGAATTCCCTAGTTTTTTTCCTAAACAACCAAAAAATCCTATAGCGAATGCCTTAAGAAGACAAAACTCCCTTTTCACCATGCCATCTTGTGCTAAAAACAATAAATGGTCTAAGGGTGACGATCTTAAAGGTGACCCGAATTCTACTTCGAATCACCTAACCCATAAGGCACAAGTGCACCTAGGGGGGGCTTAGCATTCTCTCAGCTTCTTATGGCTCCTTATAACAGAATTGCCTTAGCCACTTAGAAGACATGCTCCACTAGGTAAAGGAACAAAATATTGAGATTATCAAGCATAATACGAACATTGAAAAACACCTCAAGGAGCTGGAATTAGGAATGCAAGATTCCCAACCATAACTATGCAATGAAAAAACTTTACCACACCAAACAGACACGTATCATCCCTACGAAGCAGCAGCTCCCGCCAATATAGTAAGATCGCAATTGCAGGTCTCTCATGGTCCCAAAAATCCCTTAATTACGTCAGTGACATCAAAAACTCAAGTTGGGAACCCTAATCGATGGAACTCCCTATGTGTTGCGAGAAACGATTTGAGGATATGACCCCTAAAGAATTGGAGAAAGAGATTAAGAGAATGTCAGAGATCAAGGAAAGCAAAAAGAGTACCCCTATACCCAAAACATCCTGCATTGCTATCAATGTACCTTTAGCATAGGCAATCATTGACGAGCCATGGCTGCCAGGAATGAAACTATCCACATTTAAGCTCTATGACGGGACAACCGACCTTGAAGAGCACCTCAAAAGATATAAAGATTAGGTATTGGTATTCAGTTTTAATGATACATTTTCTACAAAGTATTTCTTAAAACACTGGAAAAGGCCGCCAATAGTTGGTGAAACCAACTAGCTAATGGTTCCATAACATCCTTTGAAAGCCTTGCAACTGCATTTAGGACTTACTTTACAATGGGTAGACCCCTAAAGAATGACTTGCCCTCTTTGTTCTTGGTGAATCAGAAAAAAGACAAGTCCCTAAGGGACTACGTTACTTGGCTCAACGAAGTTGTCATAGAAGTAGACGGTCTTGAGCTCAGCCTTATAGTCCAGGCATCCATCCATAGAGTTTGAAGAAATGAAAGTCTCTTCCACCCTTTTGCCAAAAACAAGCTTAGGACTCTAGAAGAATTCTAAGAGCGAGCTGGAAAATATATATGGCATATGGACTTCATCACTACCTAAAATGAAATGGAAAAATCACAAAAGGAATACTTGTAGGACAAAAAATCTAATGGGTCAGTCAAAGATGGGATAGCTCCCCTTGAAGAGAAGGAAAGGCGAGGATACCAAGGGTGAAGGCCTCAGGGGGAATGGAGACACTTCGAATCCAACTTTCTCCTCTTAATTAAACCCTTAGAAGATATATTCTTGAAAATTAGGAATTCTGGCATCCTACTAGAGCTAACTAAGATGTGTAGTGAGCAAAGCTGAAGGGAAGTGAGCAAATATTATGATTATCATCAGGACATAGGGCATAACACTAATGATTGCTATTAACTGAAGAAAACAGGAACACCCTAAATTAAAGGCATTACAACTCGTTACGTGTCTTTCTCTTCATAAGAACACGCCAAGGCTATGAAATACTAATCTACAAATATATCAAAAGATAATCACCAAAACTCACACATGGTTACTTTAAAACATCACATAAAATAATCCTTTTGAAAAGATGAACTATTGAAAATCCAAAACCACATATTTTATAACTAAAAGAAACTTAATAAACTAGTCATGTAAAGTCTCCAATAACTGATAACATTCAAAAATAAAACTTCATAAAGTCTTCAAGAACTCCCTCTTATTTCCAATGTCCAAAGTCTACTGGTCCTCAGCTGGATAGTCAAGTCTACTATCGCCATCCCCATGATCAACTAATAGATCATACCCAGACAAGTCACAAAAAATGTCGTCTTCACCTGTACCCGAAAAATAAAGGAATGAGCGAAAATGCCCAGTACACCATACCATAAACACATGCACATGAGCAGACAATAAACAATATGACATGCATCTTAAAACTAATGCAATAACCACAATTTGTTATCTTTAATTTTAGCCAAGTAACCAACACAGTTTAGAACCATTTGCAATTAGTCCTAAACCCGGAGTAATTCATGACTCCATAAAACAAGTTTTATATAAAATACTTTATATACATATATTGGTGTTGGATGCGATCCACCAACCGTTGCGTACCACAATTAAGCTGGCACGACTCCTAATCTACTGGAATCATGTCAAGGTGTAACTCTACTCCAGACAACACCACACAAGGATCATTAGGTTGCTACCATTAGTATCGCACTCTGCGTGGTCTTTACTAACCGTAGCTAAGCACAAGCAACACACTTTCAATTATATGCTAGATAAGATTTAATCAACTTATTTTCAAATCCTACAAGCACAAACAACAAGCAAGGTAAGGTCGTACCTGGATTCACTTTCAATTCCAATCTCACCAACAAAATTTCTAACAAAAAAGAAACTCAAATCACGTAAATTTTCTTGATCATCAACATATCTCAAATCAATTTCAATTGTAAATTCATAATTGAACCCTAACCCTAATTTCCATAATCCTATTCAAAAGATCTATAACCTTAATCATAGACCCACAATAAGAATTGAACACACCTGTTTATCTTGTTCACAATCAAATGAAATCTCTAAACACAGTTCCTTCAAAGATTCCTAGTTTCTTTCACAATTCCTTCAATATACATATAATCCTCCATTAATAAACCAACCGCTGGAAAAAGATCACATATTTAAAATTACAAAGATGAGATGGATCCACACTTATCTAAATCTTGTAGATCTTGCTTGACACAGGATCCCAATTCAATCAATCTCTTGACACAATCAATTAACTATTCTTAATTGCTATAATCATATTCCTATAAGCTATAAATCTTAGAAATCACAAAACTGTAATAAAGATCTTACCTTTATCTTGAATCAAAACCACAAATCTCCAAATCCACTTTAGGGTTTTTTCAATAGATCTTGAATCTCCTTCAAACATATGAAAAGAACCTTATAAGAAAGATAACCTTAAATGATTAATTGAAAAAGATTAGAGAGAGACCCACTTACCTAGGGTTTTGACTGAGGACTGATGTGACAAATTTATAGGTCAAGGGTCTATTTACAGAGGTATATTGCTTCAGAAAAATGCTAGGTTCACGTCCAATTTAAGCAGGCTACGTTGGCGGCATAGAAGCCAGTGTACACTCTGCCAAAGTCCATTTTCAATCAAGTCTTTGCCATATGAACCCAATGCAATTATATTTAAACTTTGACCATAAAATTTTCTTATTTAATATCCTTTAACACTTTGATCCTTCTTAATAACTCATTTATTTTTATATTAAAACAACCTTACAAGAGGCACTTGAAAAGGGCTTTCTATGACAATACCTGGTCGACTCAAATAATGGAATTGGAAGACTTAACCAATGAAGAAGGAATGATTGCCAATAATACCCTAATGATAAGTCTGTTATACTCTATTCCATTCATAGTAATTTAGGCTTGATTTGCTCCATTTTTAGATAAATTCTTATGAATTTTGTGCTTTTATTATTTAAATATTTTTCAGCTCCTAAGATCAACAAAAGAAGAAATAAAGTGTTTTGAATTAGATTTGAAGTAAAAAAACAACAACAAAGTTCAAAGACAGATTGTAATTGAGGCCATTAGAAATGCTTATCAAAGGCAAAATTTTGAGGCAAAACAAAGCAAAGTTCCTAGTCACGCCATAAATCGAGCCTTCGACATGACCCTTGGTCTATGCTGATTTACACAAAGGCGATCAAGCCTTGAACTTCATGATACAATTGTAATCGTGCCCTAAAGTCGAACCGTAGATTTTACTCGTAATTGAAGCTGAGCAAAAATTTGAGCTCTAAAGAAAAGAATACAACTTAGACGATGGTTAAACTTCGAACCTTGGATTTGACCCGCGAAAAGTGACCCTGTCTAGCTATCATTAATGAGCTGGCTCAACGCGTGTACATGGGAATAAGGACGAATTCTGTTATAAAGAATCTGCCATGTCAGCAAATAAAATCTTCATGATTTGTTGTACATGTACCTTATAAATAAATGTGTATAGACGCCCAGTAAGAAGAGTACCATACATATAATATCACTAACATAGAATAGAGATAGAAATCTTTAGGGAAAGAACTGTTTCTTCTTGCTAAAGAATTCAAATTTTTCTAGGTAAAATCATTTTTAACCCATTGTTTGTATTTGTAAGATTCTAAACTTAATTTTTAATATTTATCTTTAATTTTGTATTATTGGCTTTGAATTTGTGCTTAATGTTCAAATATATGGAGAAATAATCTCCTTTACTTAGGGTTTGTGAATCAAATACCTGATTCATGTGATTTCAATGCGCTTTTTAATTGAATATTAACTAGGTATTTATAATTAGTAGCTCGAATTTAACTTTTTAGATCTAAATGTATAGCATACCTTTTAGATCTACATCAGATTTCAACTAAATAGATGGAGAGAGAATTTTTTTGCATAGATTTAGGCTACTAATGGAGTTGCTCATAATCACCTTTAGAGAGGGATGGTGAAACTTTCTATCACTTCTTTTCAAATTTTCGAAATGGGTTTCTAAACAATTGTCAGGTCTTAAGAGGTACCCTAAATGTGGCAGTCCACCACATACAATATTAAGACTTAAAAATAACTACCTTAGTCACGCAAAAGTCTTGCTATTATATATAAGGTATACAACACGGTAATAGGAGAAGCTGGTGGGAAATGTAATTTAAGCGAGTAATGTAAAGCATATTGTAGTCCCCAAGTTTTTCATAAATAGAGCTAGAAAGTAAAGAATTAATGTGTTTGATTGTATATGTTGTAGTATATGAAATTAGAGTAAACTTAAGTATAATAGCTTTTATAAAATCAATTTAGTAAGAATTGAAGTTTAAAATCATCAACTGAATTATTTTAAGAAAATTGTCAATTTAAAGTGTATTTTGCATTCTTATAGAAAAATTGAATTTTATAAATTTGACTTTGGATTTATTAAAAGTATTGATATAAATTCTTATAAGAAATTATTTTATTAAATCGGAATTTATAAATTAAGTTGTTACTAAACTTTGCTTTGAGTTTGAATAATTAATAATACTAATACTTTAGAAATATAATGGTGTAATATATGTTGTTTTGAGCTCTTATTGGTTGCAAAATTATCTTGATGACCCACCACAACTCCCATGCACATGCAACACACTCAATCATGTTTGAAATGCCTTGAAAGTCAAAGTGAATTATATATATATATGCACATGATTATCTTTAAAGTAGCAGAAATTTTTCTTCTCTTGGCTCTCTCTCTTTCCAAAACTGACGTATACCACACACACACACACTCGCACATCAATTTCAATTTCTTCTCTTAAATCATCAAGAACAACAAGACAAGCCTTCATCTACAAGTTAAAGCAAGTTTAGGTAAGCTAATTCATGTTTTATCTTTGTTATTTGTGTGTTTGAGTAGTTATAGGATTAGTGTAGTTGTTGGTTTGTGACTGATATTGAAAGTTTATGAGTTTGGTTGCTTGATATAAGAAGTAGAATGATTGAGCAGTGATGTTGAAGTTCTAAAATTTGAAGTTAATGGTTGATTTGTTGAGTAGTTTTTTTGATGTGAATATAGAGATGGGTTAGAAGAGTTGAAGTAATAGATGATGAATTTGACTTGTATGATGATGTTTAAGTGAGTGGGATGAGCTTGAGACAAGTAAATTTGGTTGAAGTGTGTAAAAGTGACAAAGTGTAAATATGTATTCACTGTAGATTGACCACGACTCGTGGTGAAGGGCATGGTCATTTCGGATTTGTGGTTTTGGGTCACCACAGGGTGTGGCGGAGGCTATGGTGGATCCTGTGTTGGATCGCCTTGTCCATATGGGGCATGGCAAGGGGTATTATAGCATTTGGTCATCAAGTAATTCTCCATATGGGGCGTGGCAAGGGGTGTGGTAGCCTTTGGTCATTAGATGCTTCTCCATATGGGGCATGGTGAAGGGCGTGGTGAAGCTTGTGTGTTGCTTTGTCCCATATGGCCCTTGGCACAGGGTGTGGTAGGGGGCATGGCAACTTAAAAGTGTCTTTTTATCTTCTTTAGCTTTAGAATCTCGTTTTATCCTTCTTGTCTTTGTTAAGTAGATAATAATATAGCTTTTTCTATCTTATAGGAATCCTAAATCACGAGTTGGATTTACTGTTGGACTATTACGACTATTAAGGAGCATGCATGGGTGAGTAACTTGAATCTTATCACCTTGTTTTTTATTATAAATAGTGGAATATAGTTAAATCGTAACTATAGGGAATCAATTGCATAGGGATAGGAAATATTGCATGTTGAATGTTGTATGTTTGAGTTGTAATTCTTAATAATCGAAGTGATAACTACTTGCTAGACAGTAAATTATAGTTGTCTCATTGTATGTCTGAAATTGATATGACCACTTCATAATATGGAATTAAGTTTAATAGACTTCTAAAATTAATATGACATGCATTTCATAACATCATATTGCATTAGCATGGTACTCATATCACATGTTAACATTTCGATTCTATGGTAATGCTTGTTGGGACCAGTGAGTCTACATGTAGGTTATCATAGGGTTGTCAGCTTCGTAGAAACTAAGCGAGCTTTGAAGGAGGTCATCTGTGTCAGAGTTGGCTTTAGAATGTTAATATTTAGTGAGATTTCTCAAGTTTTAAGAAAAGTCGAAGTTTTTATTTGAAAGCAAATTGTTCTCTAAAAGATTACTCGTGTCCTATGGGGCTCTGGTGGAGGCTATTTCCTTAGGCATGTTAGGTGAAGTGAAAGTCCTTCTACTTTGGTTTTGAGTTTCCAATGGGTATGAACTACTACATTTATCCTTCAACCGCTAGGGAGGGCGTAAATCCCCATAGGTTTGAATTTTGGTTATTTAAACCATGCTTGTTGCATATGGTTGATACATGGATTGCATATGTTTGCTAACTAAACTTGTTTGTTCTTCATGATTGTGTTAAGTTTCTATGATTCACTGAGCTTTATATGCTCATGCTCTCTTAGATTATTGATTTATAGGGCTTTAAGCAAGAAGACTAAGATCAAGCTCAGATGGGGAAGTAAGACTAGAATGGAATATGTGTTTTGATATTGAAGAAGACCATATTTGTGTAATAGAGACTTAGTTTTGGTTATGTAATAGTATAAGTTAAGTTTTTCTTTTCCTTGTAATCTTGTTATGTATTAGGGTTTTGATGAAAACTCGGAAGACCATGGTTGTAACATTCTGTAATATCTTAGATTTATATGTTGATGTTTGGTTACGGTTTGTGTATATATATATATATATATATATGAAGATGGAATGCATATGGAAGATTGATAAAGGAATAGATAGATTTTATTCATAGAAATTGGATTACAACGATATAATAAATTAAATAGAGAAGATGAAATGCATATGGAAGATTGATAAAGGAATAGATAGATTTTATTCACAGAAATTAGATTATAGAGATTATAGAAAGAAATATAAAAACATTGAAAGCATTATGAAAATTACCTTAAAACAGAAGCATATGAATGATTCTGAGCAATATTGAGGGACAACAAAAACAGAAGGAGGAAGAGGTATTTGGATTGGAGAATATGGAAGTATTTCAGAAGGGAGTTTGAGACGAGAGGATTGTGTTTTGTGTAGGCGAGAGGATTGTGTTTGTGTTTGTTTTTGTGTGTCCTGCATTATGGAATTGTTCTCCTTATATAGAAGGGAGAGCAAGGGTTGTACTGTAGTGAACAGTACCATTGTGGCCGACAATCCACTGTAGAGGATAGTGGAGAGTCAGGGGTTGTACTGGAAATAGTACCATTGTGGCAGATAGTTTACTGTAGTGAACAGTGAAAAGTTAAGGAATCCTAAGATTTACTGTGTCACCTTTCGGTGGGTTTTACCTAGGTGAATTCTCCAATGATTCTCATGGTATAATGTTGATGTACGTGTTTTGTACATCTAATTTTAGTAGGTATATACATGTCATATACTTTACTTGTTACATTGATTTAAAAGGTATACACATTTCGTATACTCTTATGGTGATGGCTACCCTATGGTGATGTTATGTCTACTCCATAGTAGTCATCTTCATTTGTGTCTCTGCTGTGTACTGAGCTTTCTTCAATTGCAGACCCAACGCTTGATTCATTGATGCTTACCAAGGCCATTTCGAGGAGCTTCTTCATTTGCTCTTGTGTCTTGGCTTGTGATATTATGGACATTAAGAATCTCTTGTCATGGAAAAATGGAGTTTGTTGTGAAACCATTGTTGAGACATTTGTTGAATGGCTATTAACCCATTTGAGTATAGCATTCTCTTCAACTTTGTCTCACATTCTGAAGCTATCCCACCATTTGACCTTGTATCTTCTAGTGAGGATAATTGTTGCATTTAGTGGTCTAAATTTATAGAACGAGGTCATTACCCAAGAAAAACTGATATGCATGAAAAAATGTATTTCCTTTTTGAAGGGTGTTTCATAGGGTTTTAAAACATAATTTTTGAGAAAGGCGTTGAATCCTTTCTGTGCATTTTGATGAACGATCTCATTAATGGCTCCAAATTCTTCCCACCAATGTGCAAACCAGTAGGGGGGATTTTGAGATGAACATTTGTCAAAGAAGACGAGCCATGTATGGGACCGTGATTCATTTGAACGGAAGAAGGTATTCCACCATACTTGCTTATAATCATAATAATTATATTGCATGTGGTGGTTGGGTTGAGCATTGGTCACAGAGACCTGAAATTTGATTGGCTCATAAGGTTGGCCATATTTGTTTGTGTAAGCCCCAGAAAATTTCAGTAAATAATTCCAAGATGAACTTCGAAAATAAACCATAAAAATCACTCCAAATTAAAATCGAATTTCGACAAGTCCTAAATCACGAACGAATCCAGAAATTTCTTAATCTTGAGAAAATGGAAATCCTTAAAAATAAAATAAGAACTCAACAGTCTTCAAATTCAAACACGACGTACGACAAATTCTATATTTAACTCCGACTTATAAAATCGGGTAATATAAAGCCCAAAAATAAATTATTAAAAAGTAAATAATAATTAACCTTCGGAAATAAAACTCAATTCAAGAATTCTGAAAACGTTAAAAGATATTAAATACTTATAAAAATAAAATTTAAGATAAATTTCTCAAATCAAATATGTTGTATAAACATAAAATATCAGTTTCCAAATTAGTAAAGATCTAAACCGAAAAATCACCGGAAACCTTAAGTGGAATACAATAGTTTAAGTCCGGCAATCTAGCGCCCCTAACCCTAGAGGCGAGATGTAGTTTAAGTGTGTAGAATAGCTTGTAGTAATATAAGTTTGCTTAAAAAGATCAGATTGGTAAATTTTTGACTTATTTCGAACCCGTTCGGATACAGACTTCGAAAAGCATGTCTCGGGGCTCGAGATATAAAAAATATAACAATAGTACCGTTAGACTCGTAATTTTATAAGATTTCCAAATATATTAGTTATATAATTTTTCGGGTTATAAATGTTATAGTTATAACCTTTTTATCCGTATTTCATTACTACCGGTAATTAATTAGTCTTTTACACTATTCACTTTTATTTCATTACACAATTTTATTATTCTTATAAAGCCTTATATTTTTAGATAAATATTTTATATTATAGAAAATTTTGTTTTTCTAAAATTTAGTTCGTTTCGGGTTTTTACGGGATCAGATTCTATTTAAGACCCGATACTAAAAATAAAATAAATTAATTTAATATTTGAAAAATATTTTTATTTTTACAAAATAATTTTCTAGAATTTTTTGGGTTATAAAAATATCATTTATAGCCCATATTCGTATATTTTGATCATACCGGTAACATATTTGTTAAAATACTAAAATAATTCAAATAATTATTTAATTTTAATTATGAAAAATCTGCTACAAATACTTGGAATAAATATTTAATTTTATTTTATTAAGAAAGTACTTTTACAATCCATACCTTCAAGTACACCTTATACATATTACTTCCTTTTCACTTCAATCTTTCTACACTTTGTCCCACACTTCATGGTAGATTTTGATCCTCTTTATGGCTGTCTTTTGTCATTTGAAACCCTCCAAAAATTAATTAAAATAACTCTCTTTCAATCCTTCTTCAAAAAGCTACACATACCATTAATTACATTACAATTTCAAGTCAAAATTCAAACAAATTAACTCTCTCTCTCTCCACTCAATTCACACCAGCGCCGCCCCCCTCCCCCCTATTTTTCTGCCTTGTTTTATTTTTTTCTCTCTTTCATTCATTTAATATACATTTCTCTCTCTCTTTCATTTACTCCATTTATCCTCTTTCATTCCTTAGCTTTTTCTCTCTCTTTTTCCTCTCTTTTCTTCTTCATTTTGTTCTTGTTTCTTCAAGAACACAAGCTACCCCTATCTCTTTCATTAGCTCCCACCCATATTTCTTGAAGATTTTTAAGCAAATCTTCTTCTTAAAGCTTCCATAGGTGATATAGGTAAAGTGTAATGGGAGTTTCATGTATCAAATGACCTTCCATAAGCTTAAAAGCTTAGGATGATGATGCCAAAAAATGAAACACTCCTCTTATCTATTATTATTATCTTGTATCATAATTATTTTCTTGTTTAAAGTTGTTATATTTTGTAGATCTAACTTTTTGTAGCTTTGATTTTTGTTTATGCCATAGATCTTGCTATTTGAGTTATTATTTTTGTTATTGCTTATGATTTATGCATATATTCCTCATTCACATGTGCTCATGAATTTAAAACTAGTGTAGAAAACTAGATCTAGTGTTTTGGAGTTCCTAAATGCATTAGACTTTTGTTTTATGTTCATAAACAACTTGTAGTAGCATGATGATAGTAGGAATGTTTTAGAAAACTCAAGATCTATTTTATTTTCAACAAAAATCATTTTTGAAAATTCGGATGAAAAATGAACCATATTTAGAAAAGTTATTTTTCAACTTCAAAATGTGTATTTTTCATTTAAAATGAAGGGCTTAGGGTATAGATAACATAAATGAGTGATTTTGATGAGAAAAGTTTAGATCTATGAGTTTAAAGTTTATTATCATGGGTTTCATTTAGATGTATGTTCATATTATGTATAGACTTAGATTTGAACTTAATAAAAATGAAATTCGTATTTGGCAAGACCCCATTTAAAAACCACTTTCCAAATGTCAAAATGTAATTTTTACTTAAGATAATGAAGGCTTAATGTATGTATATCATCAAGACTTCTTTTTACAAGAATCAAAGGTGATTTTCAAAATAAAAATCTCATTTTCGGATTTTGGCCAAGGCATATTTTTAAAACATGTTTTCCAACTCAAAAATGAAGTTTTTATTCAAGATATGAAAGGCTCTTAAGATAGGATATGTATGAATGATTTTCATAAGTATAGATAGATTTCAAAAGATATGATCAAAAATGAATTTTGTAAATTCGGATCCCAACCAAGACTAATTTTGAAAACCCACATATCAACTCAAAAACTCATGTTTTATGTGAAAAATGAAGGGTATAGGTAATAGATATCATTAAGTGGTGATTTTTTTCAAGTTGAAATGAGTTTGGATATGAGTAATGTGTAAAACAAAAAGTAGAATCAAGATGGAAAATTTTGACTTAGTAGTCAATTTGTGAAATTCGTAATTTTGAATGAAGGCCATAAGAACACCTATTATCCAAGCTCAAAATGAAAGTTTTATGTAATGAATGGAGTCCTTAAGTAATAGATACCATAAAGTCTTAAATTTTAATGCATTAAACAAGTTTTTCCCAAAGGAATCATTCAAAAAGTGGATTTTCTAAAATTCAGATTTTTGAGTAAATCATATTGGAAAACATATTTGCAAAGTGTAAAATACAAATTTTTGTGTAAGAATGAAGTCCTTAGTGGTTATGTATGATTGAGCCTTAATTTCCTAAATGTCAAATGGTTTTTACTTAAAGAAATCACTTAAAAACTAATTTTTACAAAATTCGGATTTTGGAATCAACCCTACTTGAAAACATGTTTACAAAGTGCAAAATGGAGATTTTTATGTAGAAATGAAAGTCATAAGTAATAGATATAAGGAAGACTTAATTTTAACAAAAATAATTATATTTTCTTAAGAAATAAATCCAAAACAAATGGAAATGATCAAAAGTTAGGAAACTAGTATTCTTAAAAGTAGTTATCCTTGAAGTCTTGCAATATAAAGAGTTATAAAATTTCCTTTTAGCAAAAATCATCAAGATCGTGAATACATTAAGCTCATCTCATGTCATTCATGTTACGAAATCACTCATATTGCATGTATAGCTAATTTATATAATAGGAACATTACAAACATTTACAAAACTATTTTTCGGAAATTGAAATTGTTACTGCCCTAATCTGATCCGAACTTTTCGAAGCTTCAAAGTTTTCAAAACTTGAAAATAATATTAGAATTAGATAGATCTTTCGAAGTAGATAGAAATCGATATATAATTTGTGAGATTCCGAGTTAAAATGATCAAGTTATGGCCGTTTTAAGTTGGAATTCCCGCTTAGGACGAGAATTGCGAAATTGATAGTTTGTAGAAGATCATTTGGATTAGTTTGAATTGAAATACTTATTAGAGAATTTCTTCCTTTTTTTAGGTGATTCCGAAATCGACGATTCCCTACCACCGAATTACTTTTACTAAGAGACCAGTGATCCAATGGCTGAGTGAGTCTTCTTCTTATTTTGTTACCTTGCTTGTGCTTGTAGCTAGTCGCATTAGAAGTTTAGGAACAAGATAAAAATCGATATGAATGGGGATGGGATACATGATGAGACTGTGATGAATGTATGCCAAAGAATACTAAAGCATATCGAAACCACGATTTGATTGGATAACTGCACTGTTCATAGTATTTCTGTTATGTGTATGATATTGGTTGGTCACTCTAAAGAATGTATGAATATTTTGACCTAAGCAAAAATTTAAGTTGGTCATGCATTACATCGGACATATTGCATTTGGTAGCATGCTACTCCTACGCAGGTCAATTGGTATGGTCCGATGACCCGTTGGGATAACGAAGCTGGTATCAGAGCTCATTCATGGAACTAAGGCGCATCGAGGATGCATTCCATGTGTGAGCCTAGCCGAGGCGAGTGCTATGAGCCGAGGGCTTGGGGACTAGCAGCGGTCGTGTAGACTTCAATACCATCCCTAACCCAAGATACGGAGGGCGTAAATCTGTTCTGTGTGTGGGTTCCGGATACCCATGCATAATTGCTTGCTCACGTGTTTGTTCATGCATAGCCTATGGATGATTTATAACTTGCTTGTTATGGTACAGAATTAAGAGAATTCTCACTAAGCTAGTGTAGGTTATACCCCAATAGATGTTTGAATGAATAGGTCATCTCAAGAATGCTAAGTGATGACCGGATGGTTGGAGCCGATAATGACTTTGGGATTCCGGCAAGAAATGAGAATGCTTGAAGTTATTAGCTAGGTTTTATTATTTGCCTTGTAATAGTTTTATGTAGTAGAATCTTTTGATGAATTGTAATTGAAGTTTAATGAGTTGTATTTTGAAGAATAGTGAATTGAAATTCCTTTACATTGTTCTCAAGTTGTATCAACATAAAATACATTACTCCGATGAGTCTCCTCCATGTGCTAGACGCCTTGTACATAGTATGGAAGCTTCGCGTGACTGAGGTGGTCATTCTTAAACTTTAATATTGTGTACGGCGGACTGCCACGTTTAGGGTACCCTTCGGGGCGTGACAGTTTGTCCATTCACTAAAGTTGAAGACTTTGTGAATTCGGGCGGTTGAGTAGAGAACTACTCCATTTTGTTGAAAAAACTTAAAGGAAACTGATTTAGTTTCAATTAAGATTTTCTCACAAAATTCCATATTTTTGTAAAAATCATATGGAACATAATTGAATTTGTCAGAAAATATTTTTCTAGCAAATGTAATAAGATCATTTTCAAAAAAATCCTTTTCCGTCGTAATGATATTTTTGAAAATTTCCTTTATGAAAAATTTTGATTTTTGAACATTTTTCTAAGGGACAATTTCTTTCCTGGAGGAAGAAGCCACCTCAATCATTGAAATATTTTGGTGTGACTTTTTTCTAATTAGAGGTTTCACATCCTCTATAATTAAATTTCTTTCTATATGTGTGATTTTTTCTTGGTTAGAGGTTTCACTTCCTCCAGCACTGGAATTTCTTCCTGTATACTACCTTTTGCACAAGGGTCATTGATGGTGATGGTGTGTGGTATGCCTCTAGCCCATTATGGTGTTGGACTGACTTAATGCCATTGTTATTGCATTAATCAAGTCCTGGGTTACAATATTTGAAATATGTGGTTGGAGACCAGATTCATTATATGACTGGCTGGTCATCTGGGGTGATTTTTCATTAATCCTTAGAGGAGGATTTGGAACATTTTGGTCTTTTATGGCCGTGGCTTGAAGCCATTACCTGACATTGGTTAGTCCCTTTTTTAGGACTTCTTTCTGCTTTCCTATGTTCTTTTTCGGAGGCATTTCCTTGTAAGAATTCACGAGCAAGGAAATTAGGAAGAGCATTCGATGAGCCTTTGATGTGCTTAATTTCAAAATCAAAACAAGATAAGATTGATTTCCATATGGCGAAAATATGTTTTGAAGTCAAAATTTTTACATCATTTTGTAAAACATTTTTGGCTGATTGACAATAAACTCTTAAAAGAAAATTTTGATTTAACAAATCTCCTTGAAATTTAGAAATTGTTAAAACTATAGCTAAAATTTCCTTTTTGATTGTAGAATAGTTCATTTGACATTCGTTCCAGTGTTTGGATACGAATTGAACTATGCATTCTGTATCATTCATTTTTTGCTTAAAGATTCCTCCATATCCTATATCAGAAGCATCGGTCTCTACTATTTTTGGTAGGGATGGATCTGTAATATGAAGGCAAGGGATTTCTTTAATCTTGTTTTTTATTATCTTTACAACATTGGTATGTTGTTCAGACCATCGAGGTGGATTTTTCTTTAACCTATTATGTAATAGTTTGCATATTACACTAAGGTTTGGAAAAAAATCTGCAACATAATTAAGGCTTCCTAAGAATCTTTGAAGTTGATTCTTATCCTTAATTTCATTGAGAAATTTTGAGGTGAACTATATTGATCTTTGTATAGATAATATAGTTTCATTATGGATGTTGAATCTAAAGAATCTAATTTATGTTTGAAAAAAGAGATATCTTTGTTGGAGAAACAACAAGACCATTTTTCTTAGCAACATTCATAAATAATTTGACATGTTTGAAGTGTTGATCTATATTAGGAGAGAAGATCAAAACATCATCTATGTAAACTATTATGAAATTGGAGAAATAATTGAATATTTCATTCATTATCCTCTGGAATTTGAGGGAGTATTTTTCAATCCGAAAGGCATTACATTCCACTCATACTGGCTAAAAGGGATAGTAAAAGTGGTTTTGTACCTATCAAATTCTTTGATTTAAATATGCCAAAATCCAAATTTCATGTCAAATTTTGAGATGATTCTTGCATTGTGAAGACGGTTTAGCAAATCTTTTTTGTTAGGTATTGGATACCTAATCCATTTGAGTGCAGTATTGAGAGGTTTGTAATTAATCGCCAATCTAGGTGTTCCTCTCTTGATTTCATCATTTTTATTAACATAAAAAGCTGAGCAACTCCATGGAGATTTACTTTTCCTTATTAATGATTTTTGCAATAAATCATTAATTTCATTTTTGTAATGCTTTAGGATTTCATTGTTCATTTGAGTTGGTCTTGCCTTGGTCGGAATATTTCTTTCATGAAAATCATTTTCATAAAGCAGATCAACTACATGACATTTTCTATCCTAGAAAGCATTGGGTAAAGAAGAACATATGGTTTTTATGATTTCATTTTGTAATTTAGAAATTCCTTCTTTCAAAGATTTACTTGAAAGTTGGTTTTCTATTTTACAAAACATCAAGTCATCTCGTAAAAAATCTATATGTTTTTCTTCATTTTTGATAAGATAATTCCATTCTGAGATTGAATTTCTTTTCAATTCATTTAACATTTTTGTTTTAGTTTCTGAAACAAAGTTGAAGACAACCTTCTTTTTTAGAAATTTTGCTTCAATACCTTCATTGTTGATAATGAATGGTTATATGAGAGCAATAAAAGGAGTTACTAAAATCACATTTTGCTCAAGATTCTTAACAAGAATAAAAGCCGATTTATAGGGGACTTTATCTTTTATTATCTCTACATTGGATATCTTGAATTCAATCTACAACTTGTTACCTGATGCAGATTTAAGAGACTAAGTTGTTTTTTCAAAATATTTTGTAGGAACTAACCCTTCTCTTAAGCAATTCAAATCTGCTCCAGTATCAAATAAAGTAGTTGTTTTCAAAATAAATTCATTGTTGATTCTAAGTTTAATGTTGATTATCCATTTTCTTGTAGTTACTTCTACAAGGTGTAATAGATAATCTCCATTAACTTTAGAAGATCCCGTCTTAGGATTTTCCTCATTATTAGACTTCTTGTTTTAAAACTATTTGTTTTATTTCAAGAAAATCTCTTCATAAATTTGATTGCATTATTTTCAAAATTTTTATTTCTTCTGTTTGAATTTTGATTTCAGAATGAAGATCATTAACATAAATTGATTTCTGTTTCATTGGTCCTTTTTCAAGGATTTCATTAAGCTTATAGGGAAGTTTTGGTACGAAAGTATTTCTCTTCTCTATATTCTTGATGCATTTCTTTTTTTCTTCTTTAAACATTTGTTCTAATTTAAGAAGGATTTCTTTTTCTTCTTCAGTTAGAACATAAATCTCATCAGAAGAATCACCTGAATCAATATCATTGACTTGAATTCCTTCAGTTTTATTTTCAGAAGATGATTCTGAAGATGTATCTAAAGATGGTAGAAAATCATTTTTGTAGATATTTGCATGATTTTCTCCATGGTTTCTTCATCAAGATTTAATTCATTGATTTGGGTATTGATCTTACAGTGGTTGCTGTATGACCAATTTTTCCACATTTATAACATTTTAATTTTTTACAAAACTTTCCCTTATATTTTTTATAAGGTTTAGTCTTCTCTTTCTTCTCAAATTTCTTCCTAAAATTTTTGGAATTCTTTTTGAAATTCTTTTTAAGTTTCTTATGAGAAGTGCTTTCTGAACATTTAGATTCTTCTTTTATTGTTCAAAAGAAGGATCATATTGAGCACAGAAATCAACAAGAATTTGGTGTTTTTGTCTCTGTTCATTTTTCATTTTTTTGGTAGCCTTATGTTTGTGCAAATATTGGTTCCAATCTTGTTAACATAAGAGGCTAGTTCTCCATAAGAAAGTGGATCATATGGAATTTCGCCATTGCAATCTTTTTTGATTTTGTTTCTAACTTGTTCACCTATTAGGTTAGGTAAACCAGCTAAGAACTTTTCTTTCCAGAAAGATTGGTTACAATCGTTTCTAAGAAGGACTCTTTGGAAGAATACATCCTTATATGGGCGAAATTCTCCTAATGATTTGCATTTCATATTTGACAACAATTCTAGTGACCTATCTCTGAAGTGAGACGGATCACCTATGAAACGTTGACTGATGGAGTAAATTAGGAATGAACCAATGTTGTATAGGTTTATTCTCTTCATCCAAGATTTCAGATCTTGCTTCATCTACTTTGTATGAAGTACGAATGAAATCTCTTTGCTCTTTATTGAGATAATTATCCCACCAACCTTTTAATTGTCCAATAAAACCGGAAATTATCATTAAGGCTATTTGATGATCATCTAACGAATCATTGGTCTTATTGGTGTTTGAAAACATTATCATTTGGTTGAGAACATTTAATATTCTCTGTTCTGAGGCTCCATCTATGTTCCTTTCATAGGTAGATCCTGTAGAATATTTATTTTGATAATCGTTTTCGTCATTTTCTTCCAATAAGAGATCAAGAGGTGTAGCTCTCTGATAATAGAGTTTCTGGGGTTCTTTCCAAGAAATTCTATTGATAACATTGTTTGAAAATTTATTGATCTTTAGATCAGCCAAATCTTCCATTATTGAAGAGTTTTCTGAAACGCTGTTTATTTCAGAAAGAACATTCAAGTTTTCTGTGGAAGTATCATTGATAATAAGTCCTTTGAACTTATTAGAATTAGATGAAGATGTCTCCTTATTTTTTAAAGCTTTCAAAAATTCCTTAGAAGGATTTTTAGGAACTTTAAAAGGTTTGATTAAAGGTGCCTTAAATTTCTTATCTTCTAAAGCTTTCAAGAATTCTTTAAAAGGGTTTTTAGGCATCTTAATTGTCACGCCCCAAAGGGTACCCTAAACGTGGCAGTCCGTCACATACGGTATTAAAACTTAAGAATGACTTCTCGAAGTCATGAGAAAGTTTTCAACACCATATGTAAGGCGTCTATCACAACAATAGGAGACATCGGTGGGATGTATAGTTTGAGATAGTATATACAACATACAAGAATCTAAATAATCATCCAATTTATCATTAATAGAATAAAATCCATACATCATCTTAGGGGTTTTCCCCTATAATTCTCCAAACAATCATAATATCAACTTAATCTTCCTCACAACCAAATAATACTAACATCATAAGACATTGAAGGATGATTAACCTAAGATCTTCAAAAGATTTTTAGAAGATTTTCTAAAACATAATCCCTCCTAAGTATATGAAGTCTTCAGGAATAAAAGATATAGTCCTGTTACAACAAAGGTCTATTGGAGTATAAGCATAACTAGTTTAGTGAGAATATTCCTGAATCAACGTACTTGTATAAATAATTTCAAACAAGTTATTAAACAAGCATATGAATGCATCAAGCAAGTGATCAAGCAATACATATGATCTACCAGAAATCATATGTTTGAATGGATTTACCCCTCTATGCAGGGTTAGGTGTTCCAAGCTCTTTAAAACCCATCTTTAAATCTAACTTATGTAGTTTATTTCAGGCCTACTCGCCCATCTCAAAATAGTTTTTTCAGGCTCCTAATCGCCCATCTTGCAGATTTTTGGCTACTGCACACCCGGCTACTAAACTCTTGTCCCATCGAGAATAGCAGCTCATGCAATGAAACTAACTACGTGATATGCATGAATCAATTAATATAATTCGTAGTATATGTTTAAAGTAATTTAAAGGTGATCATAGAATTTTGCACACACTCCAACAGAATAATAGTAAAACATAAGTTAATTAACAACGATTCATGCCTCGGTATGCTTAACATTCTTTCAACCAATATTATCATACATAATTCATTTTCATCTTTTCCTACTTCTAGTACTTCTAGCTACAAGCACAACCAAGTATGATAAAGGTAGGAAATAAACTCACTTGGCCATGAGGATCTATCCTTCTTATGGATGAGTCGATCGATAAATCCACTAATCAAAATAAAACTCCGGGTATGAATACTCCTCCTCGGGATCACCTAATCAAGAAGAATACCCATAATGAGTATTTCTTATTGATTCTATGGTACTTATCAAAAACTATGTCATAAGATCGTTAAAATTCATATAGAAGGTAATTCCAACTTAAAGTGGCCATAACTTGGTCATTTTAACTTGGAATTGTGCATATAAGATACCGTTTGCTACCTACTCGAAAAGATCTATCCATTTCTAAGGTTATTTTTGTCATAAAAATCCATTTGGGTTGGAAAATACTACGGTACAGAATAGTTACGAATTTATAATAGTTTACAAAATATGATTTTTCCAAACTTTGCTTTACTCAAAAATCCTTAAGCAAAATATATGTATATATTTATAGTTGAAAAATCCTTTGAACATATATTCATACCCATATTGTATGCATGATTTTTGTAGTGTTGTCTCAATATTGATATTTCATAAACAATTTATCTTTAAGGGTTTTTAAAAGATAAAACTTTTGAAAATTTCTTCTTTTTGAATTGTTAGAAGGAAAACTAAAATATAATTGAGTTGTTATCAGTAAATGTTTTATTATTATTTCATTTTCTTACTTTTCAAAAGTAAATTCATTTTAAAAAATTTTGGTTCTTTTATCTACTAACTTTATTTCTAGTGATTGAAAATAAACTTTTCAAAATATTCTTTATGTTTCAAATATTTGAAGTTGTGTTAAATGTATGTTTTTCCTTTTTATTTTTATATCATTTATCTTCTTTAGAAAATGGATATACCTTTAAAACTTTACTTTCTTTGCAAATTTTATTTTTCTAAGTTGATTTCCAAAATAGTGATTTGATTGTATCTTGGTTTGAAAAACTTGTTTTATTCTAGATATTTGTCAAGTGATAGAATAATTCTTTTAGACAAGTTTATAAGAAAAGCTTTCTTTATAAAGAATTGTTAACATTAGAATTTAACAAAAATTTCATTTTAATTTTGAAAGAAGAAAATTAATATAAAGTTTAAGTTTTGAAGAAACTTTCTTAGTATATGATTTTCAAAGTCTATAGTGAACCTATTAAGTTTTATAAAAAGGTATGGTTGAGTTAAAATCTTTTAATGCTAAAATCCTTCCTTTATGGGGCTTTTAGAAAAGAATTCCTTTTATTATTTTGAAGAAATCTACATTACTAATTCTTTT
Source organism: Combretum micranthum (assembly GCA_024138025.1). Taxonomy (NCBI): domain Eukaryota; kingdom Viridiplantae; phylum Streptophyta; class Magnoliopsida; order Myrtales; family Combretaceae; genus Combretum; species Combretum micranthum. Next base: position 551,388 of record JAMXBD010000618.1, read on the forward strand.
TAGAATTTATGGATAGCTTATCCTTTAAAAAGAGTTAAAGCAAAGCTTATATCTTTTTGTTGAAAATTCCTTTTGTTAAGAAATCTAGTTTACTTTTCTTTATTTAAGAAAGAACCCATTTTTATTTTTATTTAAGACGACAATATTCTTAATCATGCATGAATATGTAGTAATGTAAAAGTAAAGATAATACATAATAAGATAAAAAGAAATACTTGTAAGTAAATAAACATAATAAAATAATCAAGCATTGGGAACCTTAGCTTCATCAAGGTATCCGGTCATGTATTGAAAGCCTTAGCTTCATCAAGGCAACTCGGGACTAAGAATAGACTAGTCCCAAAATAAAAGAAAAGAAAAGAAAAGAAAAGAAAGAAAATTGTTTTGACTTGATATGGACAAGTCTAAGACTAGAAAGACTAGTCTTAATTAAATTGCATAAAACAAGTAAATAAATAAATTGCAAGACATGAAAATAAATAAATAACAATGAGCTTGTATGCTCTAAATAAATATATATACATAGTATACATAATATTATATAAGTTAGATTAGAGCAAAAATAATAACAATAATAACAACAACATAATAATATAATGTAAAATAGGAACATGAACAAAAACAAAACATGAACATATTGTTGCTTCTTTAACTCATATGAGTCTAAGAAACATACACTAAGCTCATGCTAAGTTGTATGAACATGATAAGGAGTATAGGTAGGATTTTTACCTAAGGTTTAATGGAAGGTTTTGAAAGAGATGAATGGGTTTTGTTTTTTTTCTTGAAGAGTAGAAATTGGTAGAGAGTATTTTGAGAGGAAATGGTTGGAGAGAGATTTTGAGAGAGTATTTTGGTAGAGTTTTGTTATGTAAAATGAGTGTGTGAAAGAATGAAAGAGGAATGGGGTATTTATAGAATTTTTGGAGTGAATTTTTGATATAATAAAATAAATTGAAAAAGAAATAATATATAGAAAAGAGAGAGGGGGCTGGTGGTTTTGAGAGGGAGGGGAGAGAAGAAAATGTATTTGGTTTGTAATTTTTGTAAAGAAAAGAAATAATGTGTAAGGTTTGATGTGAATAAAGTTGTATTGAAAATGTAAAAAGTAAGAAAATAAGTATGTAGGTAGTAAGAAATAGGTGTAAGAAAAAGTAGAGATAGTGAAATAGTAATAAATAGTACTATGAATAGTAGACTAGACATATAAAATATCGGTAGTAATAAAAATACGCGTAATCGAGCTATATCTGATATTTTTAGTTACCGAAAAATTCTAAAATTGATATTTTTGAAATCTTTGTTTAATTACGAGTCTTTTGGTGTTAATGGAATATTTTTAATATTCCAAGCTCCGGGACACACTTTTCGAGAACCGATCCCGTTTGAGTCCGAAGGACACTCGGAATTTGTGAATCTGATTTTTTTATGTTACCCTATATTATTACGAACTATTTTAAGCCATTAACTTAATTTCGTTTTCTAGGGTTTGAGAACACAGGATTGCCGGAGTTTGAAATTGCTTGATTGTCTTGGTCTTTGTTGACTTTTGAAACTGGTTTGACTAGGGTTGGAGTTTAATCCAACTTTGCCCTAAAAATTGAGGGGTTTGTATTAGGGTCGGATAGGCGAATCTTTTCATGTTGGATTTTCGAATTGAACGATTATTGAACTTTCTATTTTTGTTTTTGAAAATTTTCTTATGAAATCCCGTGATCGAAATTGATTAAGGTTTGGTTTCAACTTGGGTCAAACTCTAGGGTTTCGATTCAGTATTCCAAAACCATTCTCGAAAAATTCGGGATCTTACATTAATCTCATTGTGGTCATTGTCCAGAATAACTTTGATTCTATCCGACTGTTTACCGATAGAGTGTAAATGTTAGTTAGTGAAGTTATTTTTGTAACTCCAGTTTCTTCATTTTCTAAATTTTTAAAGGGCGCTAGAGTTATTTCATTATTTTTATAAACTTGTTTTAACTTGGTTAAAGGAGGATGATTAGATTGTATTATCCGACCTTCTCTTATTTGCCATTTAAAATAGCAGTTATAACATTAATTTGTTCAGGTGTCAAATAGTATTCTTGGAACCAGTCAAAGAATAATATTTGGTATTCATTTTCAAACATGAATTTATAATATTCATCTTTGATTTCATTCTTGTAATTAGAAAAGGTTTTTAAATACCAGTTTCTAATCTTTTCGTTTTTAGTGGACCTAAACTCTTTGTTTAGAAAATCCCTATTAGGTTCAAAGGGTTTTTCTAAAGTGTTGAGTTCAGGGTCTCCTACTTCTGAAGCAGTAGGTTCTTCGTAAGCAGGTTCATTATGTTGTTGGTAAACCATTCTTAGTAGACCAATTTGTTCATTCACTAATCCTCTTAAAGAAGGATTAGGAATTTGTAGAAAATTTACCTGTGGGGGTAAATCTTGTGGAGGTAGAGGAATGATAACCTGTGGAAGAGGTAGATCTATAGATCTTCTGGAAGTACTGGAAGACATAGATCTAATTTCCATATTATTCCTTGGAAGATCTAAAGATCTTTTAGAGAATTGGATGGTTACCTTTCCTTCCTGATGTTGTATAATGCTAGAAGGTTCAGCATTATACACAATTCTTTTTGGTAGTGGATTATCAACTTCCCATTGTTGAGGCAAATTAATTTGACTCCATTGAATTATTCTGGGAATAGAAACATTGGCTTTTGAAAGATCTGTTTGGATTAATAAGGTCTGACCTCTCCTATCAACCTTAAATGCCTTAGATCCAAAAGCTATTTTCATTAATTTGTAATATACTTTGTATATTACAACCATTAGAAGGGATCCTTCCATCATTTTATAATTGTGTGTATTTGTAAGATTAAAGACTTCATTATGGTTTTGTCCTTAAGTCCTATCATGACATTAGGATGACAATTAAATTGAATTGGACCATTGCTTAGGCTAGTTTCAATTGCTGCATGAATTGATCGTTTATACTCCAATTCTCTGGAGTCTCTAAGCACCATCAAGACTGAGGTGTCTAATACTAATTTAGTAAGAGGTTTGGCTCCTACTTGGATTATACCTATATGAATATAGTTCCAGTCTTTTGCATATTTTTTAATTGAATACTTATTAAGAATTTCCATTGTTGTTAAGCCATCAGAGATTGGAACATCCTTTTCCTCAGTGGCTATTACATAGTCATTTTTGGAAATTTTTTTCCATTTTTTCATTTGATAAATTTCATTGTAAGTTAACTTTGGAATGTTCCAATTGTCTATGGCTTCATCGAAATCCTTCATATGGATTTTGTCTCTATTTAACATATTATCTCACTCAAAACAGCTATTGATCATGTTTTCCTTGTCCACTCTAAATGGGGAACATTGGTTGTATAGTGTTTATATAACTTTCTGGTAGCCTTAGTTAGTTCCATGGCTTACTATTACGACTAGGGTACCCTGTAGGGTGTGACACATACAAAATCTAGATAAATATTAACCCACATAATATAATTCATAAGTTCATTTACAAAAGCCTTGGGGGCATTCCCCCGCTAAATAGTCTAAGGATCGAAACATGAATACTAAGTCTTTACAATAAACTTAAATAACTTCACCAAAAGATTTTGAAGGAAGTCCAATCTAGGTCGTTGATTGGATTTCCCCCAAAAGCTCCTAAAAGATGAATTACGTGGATAAATGGAGATCATAGGTACAAAAGCAAATGCTCTTGCGCATACAAAAGTCTATAGCGGTGTAAGCATTACAAGCTTAGTGAAAACATTCCTATTTAACATACTCAGAGTAAAAATTGTCAAACAAGTGAAATGTAACAAACACATGAGCATACAAGACATATGATTTTCTAGGAACCATATGTTGAATAAATTTACGCCCTTCATTTGGGATTGGGTATACTGGCCAATTGTAGCCAACTAATGAACTTATAGTTCTTACTGGCTACTAAACGCCGCCAATTATATGTAGATCTTATCGGCTACTACTCGTCACATAGAGATTCCACTAGTTATGCCAACCACCACTATCATATACTCGTCCCACCAAATGTATAGTAGCGAATGCAATGAGACTCTACTTATGAAGTGCATGATTCAATTTTTAAAGAGTCTAGCATTTAGTTAATTTATTTGGAGGTGATCATACAATTTTTAGACATTCCAACAGGTAATAAAGCATACAATTTATTACAAACACTTCATGACTCGATATGATTAACATCAATTCACCAAGTAATATAAATTGCATGCAGTTTTCCATTTTATCTTTTTCCTAGTTTTAGTACCACTAAACTACAAGCACAAACATGAGTATGTAAAATAAGGGAGAGTTAACTCACTCGGCCATGTCGTGATAGTAGCTTCTTTAATCAAAATAATCCTCGGGGTAGCAAACATTGTCCTGTTCATTTACTAAACAAAGGAAATACCCAAAATGAGTATTCCATGGAATTTGTAATGGTGGAAATTCTAAATTAAAATGGCCATAACTTGCTCATTTTAACTCGAAATTTCGCATGTTATATGTCGTTTTCTACCTACTCGAAAAGATCTATCCTTTTCTAAAGTTATTTTTATTAAAATAGGTTTTTGGTGACAAAAAAAAGGGAAAGAATAGTTACGAAAATTCTAGCTTTCAAAATACAACTTTTTCAAACTTTTCTTCATCCAAAAACCTTTAAACAAATACATAAATATTTGTATAGTTGAAAAATCCTTTGAATATATATATACTCACATTGTATGCATGATTTTTGTGGTGTTGTTAGATATTAATTTTTCATAAAACAATTTGTCTTTAAGAGTTTAAAAGATAGAAATTTTGAGAATTTCCCCTTAAAAAAATTATTGGGTCATTATAAGTGAGTGTTCTCTTATTAAAATTTTATTTCCCAATTTTTTCAAAGATAATTTAATTTTTCAAAAATTTGGTTTTCTTATGATACCCACCAATTTTTATTTCTAGTGGTTAAAAATTAAGTTTCCAAAAATTTTCTTAAGTTGATTATTTCTAATGTTTTAAGTTGTGTTTTATGTATATTTCCTCTTTATGTTTATTTTATACTACTTCTTGGTAATTAAGTTTATCATCTTTAAAACTTTCTTTTTTTGATAAATTTGATTTATTTAAGTGGGCTTATGGATTAGTGAATTGATTTTGTCTTAACTTTGAAAACTTGTCTAGTTCTTAATAGTTGTTATAAAGATGGTAAAAATTCTTATAAGTAAGTTTTTATGAGAGATTTGTATATCCAAGAATCATTAGTTTTAAGTTCTAAACTAAAGATTTCATGTTAAAATTTTGAAAAGTGCGTGTACCTACTTTAGTTGAATGCTCAAAGAATTCTTTATCACTAACACTTTAAAATTTATGATTAGCTTGTCTAAGTTTTGAAAAGGATTTATTAAAAACATAGGTCTTTTGTTGAAAATCCTTTGTTAAGTGACAAGTATACATAAAGAAATTTAGTTGACTTTTCTTTATTAAAGAAATAACCTATTTTTATTTTTATTAAGATAATAACATTTCAATCATGCATTAATATGATTATGTAGTAATGAATAAGGTAAGAATAATACATAATAAGATAGAAAGAGATCTAATAAGTAAATAAGCATAATAATATGATCAACTATTGGGAGCCTTAGCTTCATCAAGGCATCCTAAAACTAAAAAAAGACTAGCTCCAAAAAGAAAAAGAAAAGAAAGAAAAGAAAAAATAATAAGACCAATATTAAGAGATAATAATAAGAGCAAGGTTAAGATGTTAGTGACTATTTAGGCTCTAAGAAATATAAATATACATATGTATGGAGTTAGATTAGAGAAACAATAATAATATTAGCGATAATAACAACATAAATAAATTTTTGTTCATAAACAAGAACATAGTGTTGCGTCCATAACACCATTGGTGTAAGAAACACACATCATGATCATGTTAAGTTACATGACATGATAAGAAAAATATTAGAAGCTTTACCTAAGGTTTATGTAGTGGTGGAAGAAGAGGGAAAATTGTTGTTGGTTGTAGTGTGAAATGGTGTTGGAATAAGAAGAAAAAGAGAGAGTTGGAGAGAATTTTGGCGAGAGGTTTTATGGAGAAAATTTGGTAAAGTTTTAGTATGTAAGAGAAGTATGTGAATAAAATGGAGAGAGGGGGTGTTTATAGAATTTTGTAAAGGGAAATTAGATGTAATAAAATAAATTAAAAAAGATAAATATAAACGAAGAAAGGCGGGGGAGGGGGTAGGGGAAGAGAGAGAGAGGGAGTGAATTTTATTTTTTTATATTTTTGTAAATGAAAAATAAGATGTGAGAGATGTGAAGTTGTATTGGAAATGAAAAATGTAAGAAATAGGTGTATAAGTAGTAAGAAAAAGTAGAGATAGATGAATAGTAGACAAGACAAAATAATAACAGTAGTTAAGAAAATACGCATAAAAGTGCGATATATGATATTTTTAGTTATCGAAAAATTATAAAACCGATATTTTTTTAAATCGTTACATTATTATGAGTCGAAATATTTTTACTATTCCGAGCCCCAGGACATGTTTTTTGAAAACCGATACCGTTAGGGTTCGGGATGAGTTAAATTTTGATGAATTTGATCTTTTTAAGCTTCTCTATATTATTACGAATCATAATCTACAATTATCTCAATTTTATTGTTATAGGGTTAAGAGTGCAAGATTGCCGGATCTAAACAATAAGGTTTGGTATAGCCTTTATTGACTTTTAGGGTTTCCGGTTGACCTCTAATTCTAGGGTTTAAGCATAAACTTAGCATGAAACTCAAGGGTTTACAACAATGGATTCTTAAGCTTTTATGCGGATTGAGGTTATTGATAGCTTGAGAAGAGATTCCGGTGGTCTGATCTAGATCTAGAGTTTTTATCTTAAGAGAGGCTTTAACCTACATTTGCAAGTCTGACAGTGCAAATATTCCCAGCAAACAACACTATGAATTTATTAAGAAATCACATGTGATAAGTGTCTAAGGACCCTTATTATTCATTTTGTTTCGATATGATATTGAATAGATTTTATGTGAATTATTAAAGAAAATGACACTTATTTGATTAAAATGTCAATTTTAAGAATAAAAGAAGATATTGAGCTTAATGAAGACATTTGGATGAGTTAAAGGAGATTTTAATGAAGAAATGGACAAATGGAAGATTTATAACATACATAATCTTTTTCCACAAGCTGTACAGGATATTAGTGTAGAAGGTGAAAAGTGGCCAACAAGCAATTCTAAAGTACACAAGGAAGCTATACAATATGTAATAACCCAAATTTTGGCTTAGCTATAATTAATTTGTTTTGATTAATTTAGTTTAATATGTGAATATTTTTTTAATTATTTATCTGAATATGTTTTTACATAATTTTCTTACCACTTTGGTAATCACCTTTGTTTTCAGAAAACACTAAACTTTGAATTACCTCTTAAAGCTATGGTCACATGATAATAAGAATAGACTGACCAAGTTGTTTATGCTCAACACCAGCATCTTAAATTCTCTAACTACCTAATGAGGCTCTAGTCTTAGGGATTTGACCAAGCTGCTTACGCTCAACACCCGCATCTTAGATTCTCCTAACTCCCTTGATGCGAACTCCAGGTATATTAAACCTGAAACCCAATGATTAGTTTGCAGAAGTAGGCCTTCAGGAAAGCTAAATCAGATCGGATGGACCTTGACCCAAAGTTGTATTTCAAACTGGAACTAAATGTATAAAAAAGATAGAACCTTTACCCTAAGTTGTATTGCAAACTAGAACAAAGGTGTAGAATCAAATTGAATGCCACATGATTAAATCTTGATAAGTTCACAAGTTCGCAATGGAACTAAAAGAGAAAAAACTCTCTCAAAATAATATTCATTAAAAAATGTTCATTGTTCGTACAAAAACAAACCAAGAATACATAAAACAAAAGAAGGAAACTGGATAGTTGAATATCAATCTACACTGGCAAAGTACATTGGCATTTTTATAACTAAACTGGCAGTGTATAAAAGAAAATTAAACGTTGCACGTTCTAGGATGTGTACATCGACACAGTATTCCGACGGCGTATATAGTAGCACTGGCGACGTAGGATTAAATCATCGCTAGTGTTCGAGTCGGCTTTAAAGAATTTGTTACTGGTCCTTTTTGTCTCTAATGTACACCGACAGTGTATTATTCTATGTTGGCGGCGTAGAAGCATAAAACAAGGCCGTCTGAAATCAATGCTATAAAGCCGGCCGGGTTGAGGCAAGGCTAGTGGTGTTGCAATTGAAGGTTGGTGGTGTAAGGCCCGTGTTGGACTCCTGTGAGAACAATTTCAATTCTGATTGAGTTGATGAGTCTTCAAAGGCTTATATAACATTAACAATGTTTCAATCATCGTTCAATGATAGATCCATGGTGAAACCTCCGTACAAAGCTTGTTTCTTCTAAGTTTCTTTAAGGAATGCTCCTAATGCCTCCCTCGTCCTCTTAGCTTTAGCTCGTGTGATTAGTCCTACTGGAATGTATAGTGGATCCTTGGATGCTGCTTCATCATCCCTAGAAGGCTTCGACCCCAAGGACCAACCGACCAGGCTGCTTATGCTCAACAATCATATCTTAAATTCTCCTAACTCCCTAGTGAGGATTTGGCCTTAAGGACGGCCAACTGGGTTGCTTATGCTCACCATTTGTATCCTAAATTCTCTGGCTCCCTAGTGAGGCTCCAGCTGTCAAGCCTTAAAGGGTACCCTAAACGTAGCAGTCCACCACATACAGTATTAAAACTTAAGAACGACTTCCCAAAGTCATGCGAAAGCTTCAATACCATATGTAAGGCGTCTATCACAACAATAGGAGACACCGGTGGGATGTGTAGTTCGAGATAGTAAATACAACACACAAGAAATCTAGATAAGCATCTAATTTAACATTAAGAGAATATAATCCTTACATCATCTTAGGGGCTTTCCCCTATAAATCTCCAAACAATCATAATATCAGCTTAGTCTTCCACACAAGGAAACAATACTAATACCAAAAGATATTAAAGGATATTTAGTCTAAGATCTTCAAAATATTTCTAGAAGCTCCCCAAAACATGATCCCACTCGAGTATATGAAGTCCTTGGGCATAAGAGATATTGGTCCTGTTACAACAAAATTCTATCGGAGTATAAGCATAACTAGCTTAGTGAAAATATTCCTGAATCAACGTACTCGTATTAATAATTTCAAACAAGTTATTAAACAGGTATATGAATGCATCAAGTAAATGAACAAGCAATACATATAATCTACTGGAAATCATATATTTTGAATGGATTTACCCTTCCATTCAGAGGTTAGGTGTTTCAGGCTCTTTAAAACCCATCTTTGAAATCTAACTTACGTAGTTTATTTCTAGCTCCTACTAGCTCACCTGAAATAGTTCTTTCTGGCTCCTATTTGCCTATCTTGTAGATTTATGGCTCCTACAAACCCGACTATTATACTCTTGTCCCATCAAGTATAGTAGCTTATAAAATAAAACTAACTACGTGATATGCATGAATCAATTAATATAACTCATAATATATGATTAAAGTAATTTAATGGTGATCACAGAATTCGTACACACTCAACATAATAATAAAACACAATTTAATTCACAACAATTCATGTCTCGGTATGCTTAGAATTCTTTCAACCAATATTATCATGCATAATTCATTTTCATCTTTTTCTACTTCTAGTGCCTCTAGCTATAAGCACAAACAAGTACGTAAAAGGTAGGAAATAAACTCACTCGACCATGAGGACACTTCTTTCTTATGGATGAGTCGATTAGTATTTCCATTAATCGAAATAATCCTCAGGGTATGAACACTCCTCATTATCACCTAATCAAGAAGAATACCAATAATGAGTATTTCCTATTGATTCTATGGTACTTATCAAAAGTTATGTCATAAGATCGTTAAAATTTGTATAGAAGGTAATTCCATCTTAAAATGGCCATAACTTGGTAATTTTAACTCGGATTTGAGCATATAAATACCTTTTTCTACCTACTAAAAAAGATCTATTCATTTCTAAGGTTATTTTTGTCATAAAAAGCCATTTGGGTTGCAAACTCCTATCGTACAGAATAGTAACGAATTTATAGTTCACAAAATATGATTTTCTAAACTTCTCTTTACTCAAAAATCCTTAACCAAAATATATGGACTATTTTGTAGTTGAAAATCCTTTGAACATATATATATATACTCATATTGTATGCATGATTTTGTAATGTTATCACAATATCGATATTTTACAAACAATTTATCTTTAAGAGTTTTAAAAGATAAAAGTTTTGAAAATTTCTCCTTTTTGAATTGTTAGAAGGAAGACTAAAATATACTTGGGTTGTTACGAGTGAGTGTTTTTCCTATTATAATTCCATTTCCTATCTTTTCAAAAGTAAATTAATTCCCAAAAAATTGGTTTCTTTAAGTTATCTACCAATTTTATTTCTAGTGATTGAAAAATAAGCTTTTCAAAATATTCTTTAAGTTTTTGGTGTGGTCTAATATTTGGAGTTGTATTTAATGTATGTTTTCCTCTCATTTTTATATCCTTTTTCTTCTTTAGAAAATAAGTTTACCTTTAAAACTTTTTTCTAAGTTGGTTTCTAAAACAATGAGTTGATTTTACCTTGATTTGAAAAACTTGTTTTATTCTTAATATTTATCAAGTAGTGAAATAATTCTTTTAGATAAGTTTATAAGAAAAGCTTTCTTAATAAAGAATTGTCAATATTAGATCTTAGTGAAATTTCATTTTAATTTTGAAAAGAGAATAACAATATAAAATTTAAGTTTTGAAGAAATTTTCTTCGTATGTGATTTTCGAAGTCAATAATGAACCTATTTAAGTTTTATAAAAGATGTGGTTGAGTTAAAATCTTAAGTTCAATACTAAAAATTCTATATTTATGGAGTATTTAGTTTTTATTATAAAAGAAATGAGTTCCTTTCATTTGCAGAAATCTTGGGCACTAATACTTTAAAATTTATGATCAACTTGTCTAAGCTTTTGAAAAGGATTTATTAAAACAATATTTAGACTTATTGTTGAAAAATCCTTTGTTGAGAAATTTAGTTCACTTTTCCTTGTTTAAGAAAGAACCCATTTTTATTTTTATTTAAGACAACAACATTCTAATCATGCAAGAATATGATTGTGTAGAAATGTAAAAGTAAGAATAATACATAATAAGATAGAAAGAAATACTCATAAGCACATAAACGTAATAATATGGTCAAGCACTGGGAACCTTAGCTTCATCAAGGTATCCCGATCATGTATTGAGAGCTTAGCTTCATCAAGACAACCCTTCATTAAGGCAACCGGGGACTAAGAATAAACTAGTCCCAAAAGAAAAGAAAAGAAAAGAAAGAAAAAAAATCTTTTTGAGTTGATATGGACAAGTGTAAGACTAGAAAGACTAGTCTTAATAAATTGCATGAATTAACTAAATAAATTGAAAAGAATGAAAATAAATAAATAACAAGTGAGCTTATATGCTCTAAAGAAATATATATACATAATACTATATAGAAGTTAGATTAGAGCAAAAATAATAATAACAACAACATAATAACATAATGTAAAATATGAACATGAATAAAAACAAAACATGAACATATTGTTGCTTCTTTAACTCTCATGAGTCTAAGAAACATACACTGAGCTCATGCTAAGTTGTAGGAACATGATAAAGAGATATAGGTAGGATTTTACCTAAGGTTTAATGGAGGATTTGGAAAGAGCTGAATGGGTAGTGTTTTATTTATTTTTTCTTGAAGAGTAGTAATTGGTAGAGAGTGTTTTCAGAGGAAATGGTTGGAGAGAGATTTTGAGAGAGAATTTTGGTGGAGTTTTGTTATGTAAAATGAATGTGTGAAAGAATGAAAGAGGGAGGGGGTATTTATGGAATTTTAGAGTGAAATTTTAATGTAATAAAATAAATTGAAAAAGAAAAAATATAGAGAAAAGAGAGAGGGAGGCCGGTGGTATGGAAGGAGAGAGAGAGTGTGTTTTGATTAATTTTTGTATTTTTTGTAATGAAAAGAAGTAATGTGTAAGGTATTATATGAATAAAGTTGTGTTGGAAATATAAAAGTGTAAGAAATAAGTGTATAGGTAGTAAGAAATAGGTATAAGAAAAAGTAGAGATAGTGAAATAATAATGAATAGTAGGAATAGTACTATGAATAGTAAACTAGACATATAAAATACTGGTAGTAATAACAATACACGTAAACAAGCTATATCCGATATTTTCAGTGATTGAAAAATTCTAAAATGGATATTTTTGAAATCCTTATATTTTTACTAGTCTAAGGGTATTGTCAAAATATTTTCACTCTCCGGTGCACCAGGGTAAGATTTTTGAAATCTGATCCCGTTCGGATGCGAAAGACACTAGAAAATTACGAATCTGATATTTTTATACTTCTCTATATTATTGCAAACTCTTATAAGATATTAACTCAATTTCATTTTCTAGGGTTTGAGAGCACGGGTTTTTCGAAGTTGAAATTGTTAGATTGTCTTAATCTTTGTTGACTTTTGAAACTCCGGTTTAACTAAGGTTGAGGTTTAATCCAACTTTACCCTAGAAATTGAGGGGTTTACATTAGGGATCGGATAGATGGACCTTCTCATGCTCGGATTTTTGAATCAAATGATTATTGAATTTTCTATATTTGTTTTTAAAGATTCTCATATGAAATCCCGTGATCGAAATTGTTTAAGATTTGGTTTCAACTTGACTCAGTTTTTAGGGTTTTGATTCGGTACTCCAAATCCATTCTTCAAAAAAATTCAAGGGTTTACACCAGCCCTAGGGACCGACCGACTGAGCTACTCGTGCTCAACACCTGCATCATAAAATTTATCCAAGTCCCAAGCGAGAAGCATCTGACCGAGTGGACCGTAACCTTAATACCAACCCATTGACTGGTGCTTACGCTTATCACTCGCATTTTAATAAATAATTCAAAACTTAGGGAATGAGCAAAATAAAGAACGCTTGCAAAAAACCCAAATTAATTCATATATTGACTTAAGAAAAAAGTATAGTAGTTTCAATTGGCTTTCCTGTCAGGGTCATTTAAAATGGCATTCTAGCCAAATACTATAAATTTGCAATATATGTTGCTAACACTAGAACTCGTTTTGGTCAATATAATGCCATCATTGAAAGCTTTCTCAGTTAGAGCACCTATAAGCAATAGAGGATTCCTATCTTCTATTTGTGATTGGTAAGAACCCAATTAACCACTAGATCATTGAGTTGCACCAAACATTCTAAACAGAGGATGCCTGAGTAAAGTGGGATGATTAGAGAATTTTTGACGACCAAGTCTTTGCAAGAACATGGAGTGATTCAACCATCCCTCCTTCACTTATCCATCCTAATCGTTCTAAGCTCCCCAGCAACCAAATCCTTCCAAGACAAAGAGGAGCTCATTAGGTCCTCTTTCATTGAATCCATCCTAAAGAGCTAAAGGGGAGAGTAAAAGCCCTAGAACAGTAGAGGGCTACCCGCTCAATAGCACACATGCTCTTTCTCCACTGTAAAAAACTCTATTTAATTATAAATAATGAAATCTACAACCTCCATTACATACCATAGCGCAAGAAGGAAATTCTTGCCACTATGAACACACAAAGCTTACTTTAGATGAAATTCCTTTAGGAAAACTCTGAGCCATGCAGGGAGAAGATGAAACAGAATGACACTAAGGGGTTGATCTTTCCAACTAGATTCGGGGCTGCAACTCCATGGAAAAAGAGACAGAAATTGATTTTGAGATGGAGAATGTACACGAAAAGAAGAAAGAAAATGCTATGAATGGAGTAATGGAAAAAAGGCACCATCTACTTATAAGTAAAAGAATGAAGGGATAATGATGAAAAAAATCACAAAATATCTTATGAACATCAATTGATGTATAACCCCAGCCATCCAATTGATTTGATCACAATATAAAGATCCACAATAAGATACTCATTAATAAATAGGTGGCATATATCTTTAAACAACGGTAGGAAAAAGCCCTTAGAAACATGTAAGCAGATAAAGGTCAAATCAAGAATGGAATTGTAAACCCTGGTATTCCTAGTAGTCAAGTAAACTCCGGGAGTTGAAAAGTAAAACCCTAAATCGGTCTAGTTCTAGCTTAGTAAGAGAAGCCAGGAAACCCTAAATTTGGCTTTCCTTCGGTTTCATAACAAAAGAAGTTTTATAAAATAAATAAATATGAATTATTGTTTTAAAGTATATTTTAAACCCTAGAAAGCTTTAAATTTGGGAAATTTTCTATTCCGGGACTTCCCGAGCTCAATTATGTAAAAACGAGCCCTGGGACTAGAAACTCAGAAAAATATTCCGGAATATTCATTAGAACCGAAATTTTATAAGGATTTCAAAAATATAAATATTATAATTTTTCGGGCTATAAAAATTACAGTTATAGCTTTTTTCCCATATTTTCTTTACTACTGGTAAAGTAGATGTCTTGTCTACTATTTATCACTATTCACAAGTACAATCTACACTACACACTACCCATACCCTATTCTTACATCCTTACAACCACTCATTATATTTTCTTTTCCAAGAAAATTTTGTTTCCTAATTAATTATTACATTTATTACATTTTATTACTTAAATTACAAATTTTATCAAAAATTCAAATTTCTCTCTCTTCCTCTCATCTTGGCCGGCGCACCTCCTCCCCAATTTCCCCCTTTTTTTATTTTTACTTCTTTTATTATAATTAAACCCTAATTCCTCTAATATATAAGCTCATTTTCTCTCTCTCTCTCCTCATTTTCACTCATTCCAAATTTTTACAAAGGTTAAAACTCTCTCTTTTTCCCCTCATCTTGCCGTGACACCCTCCTCACACACACACACACATTCACAAGCTCATTTCCTCTTTTTTTCTACTCCAAATCTTCATTTAGGTGATGATTCCAAGCCTTGTTATTACATGATCTTGTAATGGCAAGACCATTCTTGTGTGTTTTCTACCTTAAATCCCAATGAGCAAATGCTAGGGATAGGAAAACACTAATACAAGAATATCAAGCCATCACAAGAAGTAGATCTTGTGTTTAATGCATTTTTGTTGAAGTAATACTATGTTCATGCATATAAAAGTAGAGATCTTGCATGAAAAATTTATGTTCATGTCTTTAGACTCATGTTCATGCACTATAAGTTGTAGATCTAGAGTTTAGACATTCATATTTTTCTTGACATTTATGTTCATGAGAATATTTTGTGCTTTCATGCATTAATTATCATAAAAGCTTAGCCTTGCATATATATAAATGTGTTAGATGATAGATCTTTATGAATATAGGACAAGGAACTTGAAAAGAAAAGATTTTTGGTAGAAATGTCTAGTGGAAAATTCGGATGAACTTCAAGACCTATTTTAAAAACCCTTGAAATCACTTTGAAACTCATATTTTACATGAAAAATGAAAGGTATATGTAATAGGTATCTCTAAGGAATGATTTTTACAAGTTGAAATGAGTTTAGGCATGAGTAATGTGTAAAACAAGTAGTGGAATTAAGATGGGAAGTTTTGAGTTAGTGATCAATTTGTCAAATTCGTAATTTGAGATGATGCATATGTAATCACCTAGTAATTGAGCTCAAATTGCATGTTTTATGTGTTAAATGAAGTCCTTAGAAAATAGATATAGTAAAGTTTTAAATTTTGATCCATTAAACAAGTTTTCTCATAGTAAATATGCAAGAAATGAAATTTTTCAAAATTCGGATTTTTGTGAAAAGCTTGTTTAAAAACATAATTGCAAGGTGAAAAATGTTAATTTCTATGTAGAAATGAAGGTCTTGGGTAGTATAGGTGATAAAGACTCATTTTTATTTAGATAACAAGTAAATTTTAAGAATAAAATCCTAAAACACTAGGAGATGTGAAAATTGGAAAAATGGAATTTTAAGAAGTGACCGTCTTGTAATAATTAGGAGTTCTTAAAAGTTTCATTATCAAAGTCATCAAGACCATGCATATATTGAACTCATTACATGTGATTCATATTAGGAATTCATTCATATTCCATCTATACATGAATCATCAACTAGGAACATTGTGATTAAGTGCAAAACAATTTTTCGGAAAGGAAAAAGTTATAGAACAGATCTGATCCCTCTGTTCTGTGACCTTAATGCTTTCAAAAGTGAAATTAGTAATAGAAATAGATAGATCTTTCAAAGTAGATAGAAATCGATATAAAATTTTCGAAATTCCGAGTTAAAATGACCAAGTTATGGCCGTTTTAAGTTGGAACTTCTGCAAATAGCAGGAATCACAATTTTGTTTAGTTTAGATGTATAGTTTGAATTAGTTAAGTGATGAGACTCTTATTAGGTTGTTCTTATTTGGTAGGTGATCCCGAGAATGATGATACCCTACCACCCGACTACTACTACTAAGAGACCGGCGTACCATAGCCGAGTGAGTATCACTTCCAATTTCAATTATTGCTTGTGATTGTAATAATAGTTGCACTAGTTGCTAAGTGAAGATAAAAAGAATGATTATGCATGATGGGGTTAGTTGGGAATTATAATTTTTGCTGTTGATATGCGAAGTTGAACTTAAAGAATATCGAAGCCGGGTGATAAGTTATTGCTTGTATAAAGAGGAGCTAGAATTGTTTGTTTGCGAATATTGTTTGGTCACCTAAAAGAATTGAATTAATCGATTATTAGACATTCAATATAAATTTGAACTCAATCATATTACGATGGCGATGGAGCATTAGCATTTGTTGGTTTTTCGTGATCCATAAAACGAATATGTTGGTTAATCGTGATCCATAAAACGAAATATTATTCAGTTAACCGTGAGCTTAAATGGCGTCGTACCGCATGATTCGTTAATCTGCTAACCCGAGATGGAGGGCGCAAGTCCATCCACATATGATTTCCGACTGGTCATATGTTTGCTAAATTCACTTGTTTGATGCATTTCACTTGATTGAATAATCACTTACTTGAATGATTTGTCGTAATTGCGATATGGAAGTTTTCACTCACTAAGCTAGTTAGCTTACGCCCCTATAGTTTTTACTTGTTGCAGCACGAATTTATTTGGCTTAGGCCAAGGCAGGCTACAGCTCAGGTACCAGAGCTAGGAGTTTCCCTTAGAAGTTTATTTCGATTTTATTTAAACTTCTACAGGAAACCAAAAGACTCTGGATGACTGTAATGGACTTAATATTCTTTTGCGGTGGAATGCCCCTTAGACTTTGTAATTTATGTATTGTGTTTTGGTTTACTATCTATGGCTATCGAATGCCATATTAAACTTCTTAACTCCATTGAAAAGAGTATTCTATTGTCGTAAAGGGACGCTTTATATCTATACAAGGCTCCTGAAGGGCTCAGATAGAAATTCGAGAGTCTTATATAGTATGGGGCGGACTGTTACGTTTAGGATACCCCTATGGGGCGTGACAGGAATACAAGGAACAAAAGATTTCCTAAAATAAAAATTGGGAGACGGGATTGCAAAACAATAAAAAAAAATTCCATTAGAAAATACAAAAATAATCACATAAAAAATGGTCGGCATCCTAACCAAGCAAATAGAAAAGAAAGGAAAAAAGAAAGTTAATATCTTACTAGACAACATCAATTTCTCATCAACTCATTGCTCAACTCCTCCACAAATTGTTCAATTTAAGAGGCAGGTATACTCTCATTAGCCACACTATTAAAAGAACTAGTTGGGAAACTACCTTACCATGTAACTCGAATATGGTCACTAACAGCACAAACAGTCGCTACGTGTCCCAAAATCGGATAGGTTATCGTAGTTCTAGGTTGATCAAGGTATTCCATGGGAGTGACACCAAGAGCAGACTCAAACAATGGCTCCCCATCAACAAGCATAGGAACATTCTGTGTTACTTGCTCACCCTCATGAAAAACATCCTCATCCTCTTCTTCCTAGCCCTCTTCATCCTCCTCTGCAACTATTGCTCCATTTGGAAGATAAGAATGGAAATTCATCTAGGGAACTATACTGCAAGAGCAATGCTCATGGATATATTGGATGATCTCGTCAATTGCCCCCGTTTGATCTTTAACTTTCGTTCTGCTTGGGCCTCACTATGGAAATAATCATCAAGGACAGAACCTTGCTAGCCAGCACCAAGGGCCGCAACTTTAGCTTCAAGTGCCTTGATAGACTCGCATAGCCGATTATTCCTCTTTTGGCCTTATCGAGGTCCTCATAAGATTAATCCGATGTTAAGAAACGGGTATGATTTTTGAATATCTCGTGGGTCGAGTTCAAGAATATTACCCAAAGTATTTATAGGACTTAACTCGGTATTCAAACCCTAGAGTTGCCCTAATTCAGATATGTTCTCTCTTTTCCTCCTCTGACTCTCTCTTTTCTTTCTTATTGTTTTACTTCCACTCGAAACCCTAACTCTAACAGTGTCTTCTTGATTTATGTAGGTAATACAACATGCAAGGTTTGAGACTATTTTAAGCAAGTCTCCAGCTCTTACTACACATATGATTTATTAAGGCAGGGGTAAAAACCCTTTTCTGCACATACTTGTATTTATATCTTTGTTTCCTTGACATAGATGTTTCGGATCTGTGTATTACAACTATTCTATACTATGAGATGTATAGATCTGTATAGCTGCATATTACAACTATCCTATGCTTACTCATATGGATTAGTCATAAATTATTTTCTATACATGATATCCTATATTGACAGCTGTATTTATAACTCTAAAACAGTTGGTTACAAGTTTAGTGCTAAGGATTTTGAATATTTGTTTCATAATCCTTATGCCAGTATGGTAATCTTCAAATCCTCGGGTTTTTGTGTGTAACAAATGTCTCCCCTTCTAGAAAATTAACCTTGTCCTCAAGGTTAAACTTGGATATGTTTGAACAAATAAATCCCAATCCTCCCAAGAAGTCTCTTCAGGGGGTAAACCTATCTATTGTACCAACACCTATTGAATAGGTTTCCCATAACGAAAAATAGTCCTAAAATTTAATAAAACCAATGGAGTAATGAGAGGCTTGTTATCAATAGCCTCTAGAGGTAGCTCCATAGAAGGAGTAGAAGCACCATGAGCTTTCTTTAAGCAAGAAATATAAAAATATCATGAACACGGGCTCCTTCTGGCAACTTAAGCTGATAAGCACAAGTCCCTATTATCTTCAAAATTTGAAAAGGTCCATAGTATCTTTTGGAAAGTTTGTGAGTCTTCCTTAAAGAAACAGAGATTTAGCGATGGGGTTGTAGTTTCACATACACTAGCTCCCATGGACTAAAATTCACCTTTGATTTATGTTGATCAGCATAATGTTTCATCCTATTCTGAGCCCGTAATAGATTAGCACGGAGATCTTTAAGTAAGTCATCTCGTGTTAATAACTCTCTATCAATGGCTTCCAACTTTGAAGCACCTTTAACATATGAAGCTAATGTAGGAGGAGGTCTACCATAAACTAATTCAAAAGGAGTGTGTCCAGACCCATCATGGAAAGAAATGTTACAAGCCAATTCTGCTTAAGGCAAATACGAAACCCACTTGAGAGGATTATCCATAGTATAACTTCTCAAATATTGTTGGAGAGTTCTGTTCATAACCTCAGTTTAACCATCACTTTGAGGATGGTAAGCTGAACTGGTATTAAGCTGAGTCCCACTATGTTTGAAAAGCTCTTGCCAAAACTTACTCATAAAAACATTGTCCTTATCAGAAACAATAGTATGAGGAAACCCATGTAACTTGATAACCATGTGGACAAATAAAGTGGCTACGTTAGAGGCTGTATAGTGGGTATCAAGAATTCCTAAATGACATTATTTAGTGAGTCGATCTATAACTACTAAAATGACAGTATAGCCTTGGGACTTAAGAAGAGAAGTAACAAAGTCCATGCTTATAACTTCCCAAATGCGGTCTGGAATAGGCAAGGGATGCAAAAGTTCAGCTGGATGTCTAGTGGAATATTTGATCTGTTGACAAATTTAACAACAACGAACATGATTTCCACCTGAGTATGCATTCCTTCCCAAAAAAACTCTGAAGCTATCCTTTTATAAGTCTTCAAATAGCTAAAATGTCCCGAACAAGGAGAGTCATGAAATTCTTACAGTATGTGAGGAATAAGGGAAGATTGAAGCACAAAAAATAAACGAGTATCGAAATATAATAACCCATTCTTCCATGTTAGAGGATAATTGAATGAATTCCCTTGTTCTAGGACAGAAATGATTTCTTGAAATGCAAGTAACTTCAGATATTCCTCCCTAAGAGTTTCAACAAAATGAAAATGTGGGGATGACCAAGTGAAACAAGTAGCTTCATCCCCAAATTGTCTGGATAAGGCATCGGCTACCTTATTATCCACTCCAGCTTTATAAGTAATGGTGTAATCATAACCCATTAGTTTTGAAAGATACTTCTATTGCTCAGGAGTTTAAATCACTTGAGTAAGGATTTCCTTTAAGCTCCTATGATCTGTTCGAATGATAAAATGCTTGCCCAACAAATATTGCCTCCATTTCCGAATAGCCTCTACAATAGCATATAATTCCCGAACATAGGCTGACGCCTTGCGCAAATGAATAGGCATCTTCTTGCTAAAGAGAGCAATAAGATGATTAAATTGAATTAACATAGCACCAATGCCAACCCCGAAGCATCGGTTTCCACAATAAAAGGCTCTGAAAATTAGGCAAAGCTAATAGAGGAGCTGAAATTAAAGCCTGTTTGAGTTGGTCAAAAGCTAGAGAAGCCTCAGTAATCTAGTGAAAAGCATCTTTCTGCAATTAATTTGTCAAAAGGCTGGCCAAAGTGGCATAGCCTTTGATGAATCTTCGATAATAAACAAAAATCCCAAAAAGGCACACAACTGTTTGACTGTAGAAGGAATAGGCCAATTACTTACAGCTTGTATCTTGGTCGGTTCTGGATGAGCTCCATCATGGGACACAATGTGGCCCACATAATCAATAGTAGAAACCCCAAAACTACACTTGGATTTCTTTAAAAAAAAAATGCATATTCCAATAACACCTGAAGCACTTATTCCAAATGAGAAAGATGCTCCAATATAGTCCTACTATAGACCAGAATGTCATAAAAAAAAAAAACAACAAACTTTTTAAGAAATGGTTTGAATATTTTGTTCATAATGCTTTGAAAAGTGGCCGAGGCATTACTCATGCCAAATGGCATCACAAGGAACTCAAAGTGTCCCTCATGAGTTCGAAAAGCAGTTTTCTCTATGTCCCTAGGATGCATGCGGATTTGATGATAATCGGCTCTCAAATCCTGCTTAGAGAAAATAGAAGCACCATATAATTCATCATGTAATTCATCAATGGTAGGAATGAGAAACTGATCTTTAATTGTAACTTGATTCAAGGCTCTATAATCCACATAAAAATGCAAGAACCATCCTTCTTTTTGACTAATAAACTAGGGAAGAATAAGGGTTAGTATTATGTTGTATAACCCCTTGTTGAAGCATCTTAGATACTTGCCTTTCGATCTCAGATTTCTGAAAGTGTGGATATCTATAGGCTCTCACATTGATCGGGCCATGACCCTCCTCAATATGAGTCTGATGTTGTATCTATCTATAGGGTGGCAATGATGAATGTGCTTCAAACACGTGGGAATATCTACCCAATAAAGAATCTAATTCTTTGTTGTTGGTGGTAATCTTAGATGTGTTAACAATGACCTCCAGAGCCAAAAATTGAAAACAAGAAGCTATGGCATTAACTTGAATCAACCATCTAAACTGATGATGGGAAATTTGAGTCAAAGAGACCTTATCTCCCTGTAATTGAACTAAAATGCCTTGCTTATAAAACCACATAGTCAATTGGGTATAATCAATAGTAACAGTCCTAAAGCTCTCAGCCACTGTACCCCCTAAACCAAATCGGCCCCTTACAAAGGCAAGACATAAAAAGTGTCCATAAAAGAAAGACCCTGAATCTGATATGAAACATTCTCGCACTTGCATTGACTAGTCATTTTTGTACCATCACCAATCAAAACATTAAATATAGGAGAAGAACTAACTGTAAGATTAAGATGCTTTAATAAATGACTCTGCACAAAATTGTGCGTACTGCCAGAGTTGACTAGAATACTCACAGACTTGTTATTAATAAGTCGAGTAAAGCGAATAGCTGAGGCAAGTGATTACCTGCTAAAGCATGGTAACTGATGGTATAAGCATCCTACAAAGCTGGGCAATTTTTCTCCTATCTAATATCCTGTTCTAGAGTATCCTCATCCTCATCACACATCAACAATAAAATTTAGCCTTACATTTGTGAAATCTACTAAACTGTTCATCACAACTATAACACAACCCTTGCTCCTTAGGAGCATTCATTTCAGCTAAAGTTAAGCGTCTATAGATAAGGTTGGTTTAGACTGAGAAAGAGAGGAACTAGTCTGAAGTGGATTAGCAGGCAAACTTAGCTTAGAAAATTGTAAAGTATTAGAATGAGAAGCATGTCTAAATGTATTAGAACCTCTACCAAAAGAGGGTATATCCTGAAATTTGGACTCATACATCTTAGCCAACCAAATAGCATGAGTGATATTAGTTAGTCTAGCAATTAAAACTTCCCTTCGAAGATAAGGTTCCAGACCAGATATAAAACAACTCAAAAGGAAACTCTCTGGTAAACCACAAACTCGAGTGGATAAAGACTCAAATGCTGCTTGATAATCATCCACAGAACCCCTTTAGATCAATTTAGATAACATGCCATGAACATCATCAAACTCAGAAGGATCGAAACGAGCCTTTAATGATTTAAGAAAAAGAGACCAAGTACTAATCTGTTTATTCTGATCCATCCACTGAAACCATTTCAATGCTCGGCCTTTCAGAGCAAAAGATGCAATGGTTAAGTGTTGTTTATCAGGAATATGATGAAAATTAAAAAATTTCTGAGTTTTGAAAATCCACCCTAAAGGATCATCACTATCGAATTTGGGAATTTCCAATTTCATTTCTTTCAATAGATTATCAGAAAGAGAATAATCCAAAAATGAGGAACTATGAATAGGGGTAGAAGGATTAGCGGAATTAGTCTTATTCGGATCAACTTTGTCCACCTTGCTTTGTAAAGAGGTTAATGAATTTTGAAGGGAATTCATTTTGTCTTGTAACTGAGTATTGGTACTCACTTGTTCTTAAAATTGTATCTGCATAGCTTTTACTGATTCAGCAATAAAATAAACCAAGGATTGTGGTGGGTGTCGAATCCAACAAAATTAAATAACCTACTCTTAAAATTTTGTAAATAGTAGTGAGCAGGATCGTCTCCATAGGGACTGGGGAAAATCTATCTCTATTTCAATAATAGCAAAAAGAGAAGAAAAATTGGGGGTTTGTATAAACGATTATTTAGAGAATAATTTATTTCTAAAACTAGCAAATACGTTTATTAATGTAAATTCAACGGCAACAAGTTCTAACCAAAGAATTATCACGGTTCAATTCATAGAGATGATCATTGATGCATAAATTGTTATTCTAATTCATGAATAAATTGGTTATGACTTTCAACAAGCTCTGAAAATCTATCTCTCCTTAGAGTATTGATAATCAAGATACGATCTTTAATTATTCCCTTATTGATTAGACAACCCTAAATAAGCTCTTAAGATTTAATCTATCAATAGCATTAATAATTAGAGAGACTACCAATTCTAATCAATAGATCAAAAGCATGAACTATTTAAATTAGATCATAAATCACCATAACATAAATCAATCACTTATTCTGCAACCAATCATGTTATTATATTACTTATATTGGAACAATCAAACAATTACGGATTTGACGTTCTAAATAACAATAATCGCTTTGTCAATCAAACAAATAGGCCTAATTCGTAATGACCAATCAAAACAATTTTAACAATTCAAATAGATGAAATATGAATACTCATAAATAGAATAAACTCAATAGATCAATTGGATCTCACAATCTTTGATAAATTGATCCCGTAATAATCCTTGGCTAGACTGAGTAATTAGTTACTAATGATCAAGAAAACAAAAGCTAGGGTTTCTTGAGAGTAAAAGAACAAGAACAATCAATAATCAATAATGAATGAATCCCTTTTCTCTCTCTTACTTCTTTATATATGTGAGATAAACATCAGATATAAAGAGTATTTTTCGCTAAAAGATGGCTGGAGACATGTCGCAACAAAGCTGGTAGCCATTAATAACGAAACAAGTGGTGCACGGTGATGGTCGGCTCCATGGCCGGCGGCCATTATCCACCCAGTGCCGGCCATGAATGTTGACCGGCGGCGATTCCATGATGGCTGGCGGCCATGACTCCTCTGATGTATATCTCCCGTACTTAGTTCCTCTAAATCTTTCCATTCACTTTAAAAACCTGAAATATAACATTAACTTTATTAAGTACCAATTCCTCATAATTTCTATAAAATTAATAACAAGTTGATCAAGTTTTATCCAATATAAATTGAGTAAAATATATCTCAACAGATTGCAATTTAGCAATTTCTTTTTGCGAGCGGGTGGCCATGGACAAGAGCACCAATGTTAAGAAACGGGTATGACTTTCGAATATCTCGCAGGTCCGGTTCAAGAATATTACCCAAGAGTTGCCCTAATTCAGATACGTTCTCTCTCTTCCTCCTCTGACTCTCTCTTTTCTTTCTTATTGTTTTACTTCCACTCGAAACCCTAACTCTAATAGTGTTTTCTTGATTTATGCAGGTAATACAACATACAAGGTTTGAGACTATTTCAAGTAAGTCTCCAGCTCCTACTACACATATGATTTATCAAGGTAGGGGTAAAAACCCTTTTCTGCACGTACTTGTATTTATATCTTTGTTTCCTTGACACAGATGTTTCGGATCTGTGTATTACAACTATTATATACTATGAGATGTATAGATCTATATAGCTGTATATTACAACTGTCCTATGTTATGAAATGTATAGATTTGTAACTATCCTATGCTTACTCGTATGGATTTGTCATAAACTGTTTTCTATACATGATATCTTATGTTGACAGCTGTATTTGTAACTCTAAAATAGTGGATTACAAGTTTAGTACTAAGGATTTTGAATATTTGTTTCATAATCCTTGTGCCAGTATGGCAATCTTCGAATCCTTGGGTTTTTGTGTGTAACATCCGATTAACAATGTCAAGAGATGAACTTCATTTATTTGCCGTAACCGGAACCAGTGTAAAATTATTTCGATGCACAAATGCATGACATGCACCATCGAACACATTAATAAATACCTATATATATTTTAAATACATCAGTGAAATATCTAGGACAATGGAGCTTTCGATAATAGGTAAAATTTAAATATACGTTTGTATATATTATCCCATTTTCTATATCTATTTATATTTTACTGATATGAGTTTATAAACACTTATACCTAAATATTCACTTAAAATATACCAACAAACTAGATTTATATGACTTAACGCAAATAATGATGGCTATAAGCCCATAATCTTTCCAAATGTTACATAATGATTGAAATTTTACTTAGTAATTGATTAAATAAAAATAAATATGTCACGAGAACGATAATTTCAAGAAATGAAAATTAGTGACTTGATCCTCCCGAATACTGTCATGTCAACATTAACACACTAAAAACACATGTTAGATCTTTGACGTATATTGATGATGGCGTGCCGATGAGGTGCGGAGGATTTCGGTGGAGGGGATGATGCATGAAGACTATAAGAAAGAGGGTAAGTTATTGATTACTTGACTTTACAGGGATTTGAGTTTGGAGTACTAAAATTTTATATGGAAATACCTTTTCGGCCATCAAAGTGTTAGGCACTTGACTGCACCGAACAAAATTTCAAACCCTTCATATAAGGCCATATTAAAAAATTTGTTGTGTACGTAAAAAAATAACATTAATCTAATAAAGTACAAATTCATTTTTAAGTTCTCGCCTTTCCGTATTAAAGACATAAATACTGTCAAGATAATGCACGGGATTGCTTATGCCCTAATCATAAACTTATCATAACCTTTGATATTAAATCGCAAAATTATCATATGAATTGTTGATATGGTAGTTCCTTTGTCTGATAAAATATCCAATTTAGTACAAACTAGGTCAAAACGAACTTCTCTATTTAAATTATTGTGAGATGGGGATGGAGCAAGATACCCATTATAATTTGTGTAAACAGTTAATGATTTTCCATACACATGAAAAATAGTCAAGTCTCAGAAAATTTTGTAAATTTTATTAACCATTAATATAAGTCACCAGCCATCATACAGAGAAAATAGATTCAATAAGCATGACATACTACTTTACATAGTGAATAATGGATAAGTATAATTAATGTATATTTAATCATTGGTGAATAAAAAATAATTTTTATAAAATTCTAAATGAAAAATTTTATTTATAGTTATACACGCTATCGAGTATTCCACGTGGCTTAACATTGTTCTCTCGTACAAGGGCACTATTAAGATATACGAGGCTGACAAGTCGTGAACAGTGGTCTGAAGATCAGAAGACCCCATTGTACAAGGACCTATAAAATGGCCGGAGATTCGAGTTTTAGCGCAGTCGTGGCGGGCGTGACTTCACCATACCATATCCATGGCCTAGTCAAAATGACCAATGCCCTACCATCTTGTTTGGACGAAGGCAAGTTTCAATTGATCACCTATAAATGTTATTTTCAATCACAACTAGTTCCCAATATCTTAGCTGCAGCCACATCAACTTTCAGGCAAAAACCATTTAACAACCCTCCAGAAGGGCCTGTCACTGTCATGTCACTTGGTTCTATTATAAATAAATAATCGTATTTTGAATTTCTTAAGTCATATACCATGTGCCGTATAACTAAAGTTCTACGTCAAGTCGTCAATCGTACAAACTTCTCAAAGCACGAACCTTCTTTGCTAATATTCTAATGGAAAATAAAAATCTTCTAGAAAATAGATAGGATCGTTGATTATTCCTTTGATATTATTGACTTTAGTGAGCATGAGGTTTTAGCCAATTTGTAAATACTTATCCTTAACAATTATTTAAATATAAATATACTCCTTTAACTCATAAAATATGACTACATTTTTCCTTTCATACTCATCGCAAGCTGTTGCCAAAGTTACATAACCATGGATATTCGAGCTCTTTATAATGATAAGTTTTAAATTCTAATAACGTTTTGGAGTTTATATTTGTACTTTTTCAAGTTAAGGAGAGTTGATGTCACAGTTTTGAAGTCTAGGAAATCTATCAACATATAGCAATACTTAGAGAGTATATTTGTAATCATCCCAACGTTTTAAAATGTGTAGTAGATCCTTTTAAAACACGTTGGTTAACCATAGTGACTCCAGACTTCCAAGGATACAACACTTCAATTGACCAATTATCAGGAAGGTCAACAGAATGAAATTAATACCATCAGACAAATTCTAAACTCCAATAAATCAATGACAACGACCATGTTTTATTTTTGGTCCTGTTGAAGGTTGTAATTTGCGACAATTCACCGTAATAGTCGGTCTATTTAATAGGCTTTTGTTGGATGCATTGTCAGCAACGGTCTTTATCAGACTTACACAAATGCCAGGACGTGTAATATGTGTCATTTGAAAAGTGTTGTGCCAGAAAATCTGACTTATAGAAGGAAATGGAGCTGGCTGTTAAGTACATGACGATTTGTTCGATTGAACTAGACGGCTCTGGATGGGAAACAGCAATGTTAAAACATTGCTCGGTCGAAATGCCTCTGAAGGTACCGAAAGAATAGACAATGGTGTCATCTTTCAACTGGTCAAAGTTGAAGTTGTCTAAATGCAAATATTTTGAGGTTTAGGTATCAAGTTTACACCAAAATTATGAATTATAATGGCGAGTGTAGTTGAAAAAAATAAAAAAAATTAAAAGAAAAAGAAAACTTTTAGATCTTTGATCTCAATATGAATATATCTCTTAATGTTTTAAAGGTTGCGAATAAATATTCTACTAATATGTCCTTTAGCTGGTAAATTGAAGCCGTGTAAATGCAAATATTTTAAGGTTTACGCTAGAAATGTGAATCTATACTTTAACATTGAAAAACTGCAAATAAACTTTCTTGGCTTTGATAAGTTAGCAATATAAATGATGTTTGTTTTTAGCTAAAAATTACAGTGAGAATAAAATTTGGGCGGTGTGACTGATATGTTCGAGTGTTGTTTTCACACTACAAGTCAATGTTTAGGGAGTTCCTTATTCTCTCTATATCCACACAAAACTTAAAGTTTAAAGCATCATTTATATTTTTTTCTTTTATAATAAAAATCTGTGTTCCATGATCCATAGGGGACTTCCGGGACTTTGTCCGTTTTATGTTTTCTGAGGATGTGGTTTGTAATATATGAAGTAATCACAATAGAACAAATCCAAGTAAGGCTACAAAACTTGGAACACAACGACACCATCATATGCCACATTTCACGACGGACATATTAAAGTTCAGAACCACCACAAATCGAAAAGCCAAATAATAATAATAATAATAATAATAATAATAATAATAATAATATAATATAATAATAATATACGTAAAACAAGATTGTATCTAAAAACATGAAACAAAATAAGTGGAATGTATTAGTATTGATGAAAGAAAGTTGATACAAGAGAAATATTCTGTATAGAGGTTAATGATAATCCAACTAGTTATTTATAGACTAACTAACTAACTACTTCTCTAACTAACTCTGTACAAGTAGCATACATGTGTACAAATACAAATATGACACATGTCATATAAATAAACTATTATACAAGTTAATATCTTCACATACCACCCCTTAAGTTAGAGCCTCTTGAAGATCCAACTTGCCACATAACCCATGATGTCTAATAACAGTAAGAATTTTAGTTAGAACATCATCAACTTAATCTTAACTTAAGATATAAATTGGTGCAAGAAAACCCGATGTAGCATGATTTCTTACGAAATGAACATCAATGTCTATGTGTTTTGTGCATCCATATAGATAGATTATTAGCAATCAACAATGTCGACTTGTTATCACAATAAAGTGTAATAGGCAATGTAACATCTATTTTAAGGTCACGTAAATGTAAGATATATGTAATAGGTTTTTTTTGTCTTTCGAGAAGCCAATGCATTGCCTAGGAAAGCACAATATCGTATGATGGATTTTTTGGCCACTCAATTTGTATATGAAAATCCATGTAACTCAAGAGAGTTTGATAAAAGACAAAAAAGATGAAGTGAAATTATGCCTTTCAAATAACAAAGCAAATGAAATAAAGCTTGAAGAGTGGTTGAGACATAAACTGGCTCAAACACATGATCGCAAATGCAATATCGAGTCTAGTGAGTGTCATATACAGTAGCCTGCCAACCAAGCGCTGATAGAATAATGGATTATCAAGTAGCTCAGTTGAATCCAAAGGCCGCCTTAGCTCCAGTTAAACTCGTATCATCCAATACATCAACAACAAACTTTCTTTGATTAACTATAATGCCATTAGTAGATCAACATACCTCCCAACTAAGGTAGAAACATGCTAGTCTAAGGTTCTTAATGGTAAATTCATCATGCAATCGTTGCTTTAGACCAATAAAATCCATATTGGAACCCGTAACCAACATATCATCAACATATAGAAGAACGAAAATACAACCAACCAATCCATGATGCACAAACAATGATTGATCATGCAGAGATTGTGTTAAACGAGAGAAATAAGGAATCTAGAAATCTTAATATTCCATTGTCTTGAAGCTTGCCTCAATCCATAAAGTGATTTCCTTAATCTATATACTTGATTAGACTTTGCATCCAAATAACCATCGGGTATTTTCATGCAAATTTCTTCATCTAAATGACAATGTAAGAATGCATTATTAACATCTACTTGATGCAAAGGCCAACCAAGTGCAACAATTATAGCTAATGTAAAATACGAAAATAAAGATGAAAATATAATGAATTATGAATTATGGGATAATATAGGATGAGTTTAAGGTCAAAACAAGTAAGTTGTAAAGGTTTAAGTTTAATTATAGAATGAATATTAAAGTTCGAGTTTTTGTAATTTTTGACAAATTCAATGCTGCCTCCTGAAGAAGATACGCCACCGGCATAGAGACGACGTATGAAGGGAACAGTAGCGATTTTCTTAATGCTGGGTGGAATGCCGCCGATGTGCACAAGGGTTTCTCTTAACGCCGGCTAGGAACGCTGCCGGCGTAGGACTAGATTTGCTGGCGTATGTAGTAGGATCGAATTTTTGGGAATTTAAAGCCTCGATGAACGCCGCCAGCGCTCGTGTAAAATTTGCCAACGTAGGTGTACGCCGGCAAGATTTAAACGTACGCCGTCGGCGTATGAACAATTTCTATAAATACTAGATGCGAGAAACAATTTTCGACATAATTTCTTTTATCATATTTTCTTGCGTCAAAAAGGGTTTTGGAGTGTTCTTGGAGATCTAGGCTTAGAGAATCATCCAGAGAGTGTTTTTGATCCAAAGTAAGTGATTTTAATCTTCTTTTATGGATTATATACGAATTCGTATGAGTTTGCTTAGGGTTTTGTTGTGTTCTTAAAGGAAAAACATGGGAAAGATTTAGATCTCGGATTAAATCTGTCTCAATTGGATAAGGAGTGAGTTTTGTGATTAAAACAAGTAAGTATAATGTTCTCATATTAGATTTATACGAATTTCATGCAAATTCTAAGGATTTTGTGATTTGTTTGCATGAAGGAAACCTAGATTTGGTCGGGATCCGAATTTGTGGATGTGAGTTGAGTTTTGGTGATCCAAATCAGTAAGTTTCGTCTTTTCGTTGATGAAATTAAATAATATGTGATTAGATGACCATTCTATGTTCTTGTTGTCGTATAATATTAGGGTTTCGGTGAAATATTTGGAATTTGTGGAGTTTTGTGCGGTTCATTGTTGTTTTTGAGGATATTTGTGGAGTTTGATCGGAGTAGATGGTATAGATAGTAGAGATTTCTTTTCAGGTTAGGATTTCTGGAAGATTCATGTCTGTTAGCAAATGTTGATAATATATTCATATATATTGATATATATATATATATATTGTAACAGGATATTTGGAGTTTGTGGAATTGTTATTGGTGTGGATATAGGAGTTTGTGGAGTTCAAGTTGTTTTTGTTGTTGTTGATATCGGATTTGAGGATTTGAGTTGTGTTTTTGAAATTGAGAAAGATACTACCAATCCTTGTTTGTTGTTTTTGCTTATAAGTTTAGTATTGATTGAATGGTTGTAGGAACATAATTTCTTAATAAACCTAATCACATTCGGTTTAATAATTGTATGTTTGGTTGTGCTTGGCTTTGACCAGTAAAGACTTGGCAGACAGTGATACTGGTGAGACACCCTGATGATCTTGGTGTGAGGTTATCCCTAGTAGACTCGTGCCTTGATATGATTCCGATAGAATTAGGTGTTCTGGATTTGGAGTGTTTGGGGAGTACCTACCCATCCATATATATGTATATGATTATTATTTTCAAAGAGTTGCTTGTTTTTCAATGGGGTTTGAGTAACTCCGAGTTCGAGATTAGAGTATACCTAATACTAGACTGTGTTGATTTGTTGGCTTAAGAAAGATAATAATATGACTGTATGTATTAGCTTAAGTTACATGGATTATTTGTCTCTTGTATGTGGATATGCATTTGTTTTTGGATTGGAGTTATCGTACTGGGCGTCGCCACTCATTCCTTTAAATTTCAGGTACATGTGAAGAAGATATAGTATATGATCTTTCCGAATATGAGTTATTCTTTGATAGTGGGGATAGCGATAGTGGACCCGACTACCTAGCAGAGAGCTAGTCTTCAGATATCGGGATTTCTAAAGAAAAGACATGCTTAGATCATTTGGAGTTATAGTTGGATGTGTGTTTAAATGAAAATTTTAATGTAAACATTTTTTAGTTTCTGTTGAATTTGTTGCTATGATGTCAACTTGAATTTTATGCTTGAACCAGGAGTTTACGTTTTATAAAGTTTATTGTTTTTAGGTTTTGTATCCTATGAGATACCCTATGTGTGTCTACAGGTGATAATTGTATTATTGTGGATATTAGAGCCTTTGTGTGTCCTATATAAGAGAGGATACGTGGCGGGTTGTAATGCCTTATTTTAGAGCGTTATAGCTAAAATAACTCAAACAGTGCCTAGTTTAGCTACATGTGAAAATGTATTGTTATAGTCAATATCTTTAATTTGTGTGAATGCTTTAGCCATAAGTCGAGCTTTGTATCTCTCAATAGGGCCATCTAGTCATTAGTAGGAGGCAAAGAAAGTAAAGTATTAGTACTAGTATAGTGATGTATCATATGACAAAGTCATCAAGCCA
The DNA here is from genome assembly GCA_024138025.1 of Combretum micranthum. Classification (NCBI taxonomy): domain Eukaryota; kingdom Viridiplantae; phylum Streptophyta; class Magnoliopsida; order Myrtales; family Combretaceae; genus Combretum; species Combretum micranthum. Next base: position 583,940 of record JAMXBD010000618.1, read on the forward strand.
TTGTGGAGTTTTGTGCATCCTAGTCAGCTTGTACACTTGACCTTGATCAATAGAATGAGAACAAGAATTTTCAACAACTAATGGAACATCATAATTCAAAATAGACAAGAGATCATCACCAATAGATATTGGTGGATGAGGCACGTGTATATGACTAAGAGAAAGTGGATTCTTTAAAAGATAAAAGAAGAATGAAAAAATAAACCATCATAAGATACACAAATACATTTATTCACCAAGTCATAAATCTTATAACCTTTCTTGTCATTTGCATAACCCAAGAATACACATGTAACACCATGTGATTCAAGCTTATCATGTGGTATTGGTAATTTTAAAACATAACACAAATATACAATGATTCTCAAGTGTTCATATGAAGGCACAACTCCAAATAACTTCTCATATGGAGATATCCAACCAATGCTTTCCATTGGCATCCTATTAATCAAGTAATCTATGGTAAGAACACATTCAATTCATAACTCCTTAGGCAAAGAAATGTGAATTATGATAGCTTTACAAGTATCCATAAGATGCTTTGTTTTCTTTTCACACTCCCATTTTGTTGAGGAATATACACTATAGTCTTTTGATGTACAATTCTAACATCTTTGAAAATTGAACACCAGTCTTTGGATAAAAATTCTACAGCATTATCTGTGTGCACAAACTTAGGAGTAGCACCAAAATGATTGTTTACATGTGCTAGGAAATGCTTAATAGTAAAACACACTTCACCTTTAGAAGCAAGTGTAAATGTCCAAGTACACTTAGTATAATCATCAGTGGTAGTCATAAAATATCTTGCACATGTAATAGACTCAACATGATATGGACCTTAAATATCAATATAAAGAAGATCAAAAGGAGATTTAGAAAGACTCAAACTTCTATGAAAACGAAGATGATGAAATTTAGCTTCTTGACAAGCAAGATAAATAAAGTCGTTAAAGTTTCAAAACTTACAATTATTTAAATGAACGAAGCTTAGGAATGGAATTATGTCTCAAATGGACATATAATCTACTGTCACATCATGAGAAACCACTCCACTTGACTTTAATACATATAGTCCATTCACCATTTATCTTGATGTCAATACTTATTTAGTTTTCGAGTCCTACAAAATACATGAAGATTAATAAAATATTGAGTGCATATAATTAAAGTGAAGTAGGCTAGAAATTGATAGCAAATTGTGTTGAAAAGAAGGAATGTAAAACACATTATGTAAGATAATAGTTGGTGTTAAATGAACATTTCCAACTTTGGTAATATGTATATAAGAACCATTTGGTAGTTTAACTTTTAATGGTTGTCCTAGGTCATGTGTTTGATGTAAAATAAAAAGATAAGAAGTCATATGATTTGTAGCATAGTATCCAATGTCCAAGAGCTCACATAATTATATAAAGAATTAATTCTAAGTTTATGATAAGAGATACCTGAAATATAACATTTCTAGCCATACCATTAAAACCATCACTATCAACTGAAGAATTTGCAGCCACCTTTGATTGTATAGTGCTCATGAATTCCATGCAAACTTTGTGTAGCATATTTGAATGAGCTCCATTCCCTTCATATTTTGCATATGACTTGTTGTTCAACATTACAACATTGATCAACTAGAGTTTCAGAACATGTACTTTTCACAAGTTTCTTTCCTTTGTACCATTCTATATATCCTATGAGCTAAAACCAATTCTCCTTGGTATGTCCCTCTGCCTTACAGTATTGATATAATAACTTCCTACCCTTCCTTTTATCATCATTCATTACTTTACCTTTACATTCAATGGTGCAACTTCAAAACTACAACTAAGAATAGATGTGATTTGCTTTTGCTCTCTAATTGTTGAACAAGATCGAAATCTTTTCCAACACTTGGCACATAATCCATGGAAAGAATTTGACTTAGCACACCTTCATAATTCTCATTTGAACCCATCAAGAATTGCATAAGCTTCAAATTTGATTGAAACTCTACTAAATGTACACTCAGATCATAAGTGCAATGTTTAGGTCTTCTACAAGAACATTCATGTCTGCTTGATTAAGATTACAAATCTCATATTGTAATTGAAAACAAGCAAACCATTTGAACTGCCATATTGATCTTTAATTTCATCCCATAAATGCTTTGTGGTTGAGCATAAAGATAACTTCGTGAAATTTTGTGAAATTTATGATCCAACAATGTACCATAGAATTGGCAATATTCCAACGTGTCAAATCATCACTATAGTTTCCAAAGGCTTTGGAGCAAATCCATTAAGAAACACAATTTTCATCTTTGTAGTTAAACTTAATTTGACCAATCTACTCCAAGCAAGATAATTGCTTTAATTAAAAACCAAGTTTTCTATCATCATACTAGGATTATCTAATCCCAAAAAATGTAATATGAAGTTGAAGGTAAAGTTCCCAACAAACTTGATCCATCATGTGAGTTTATGCTTATGTTTACTAACTTCAAGAAATCATAAGTAAATGAACAAACAACACATAAAGAAATAACCTCTGTATTGATAGCAAACAAAGCCAAGAACCTCTAATCTTGAAAGAAGAAAGTAAATTGAAAACAGTGACAGTGAACCTCCATGTCAAGAAATCCAAAATCTTCGACACCAACATAGTTCACACAAATAGATTTCGTAAAAGCAATGAAGCACAACACATGTAGTTTGCAATGTCAAACATAAAAGATCAATCATGAAGAGTTAAAACAACAAAACTTGCTCAAAATGAAGAACTTCAATGACCTAAACTCAAAATCTTCAATCAAGAATATAAATCAATAACGAATAATACATGCAACTAAGACACAACGTGCAATTACAATGCTCAATTTGATAAATTTGACCACGAACTAACATAATAGAACACGCGTGTAGCTTACTTTAGTACCATTTGAACAATCATGTAAAAGAAGATTGTATTTGAAAACAAGAAACAAGATAACCAAAATGTATTAATAGTGATGAAAGAAAATTGATACAAGGGAAATATTCGATAAAGAGGTTAATGATAACCCAACTAGATATTTTAGGCTAACTACTTCTTAAACTATGTACAAGTGCCTTACATGTGTACAAATACAAATATGACACAAGCCATCTAAATAATAATAATAATAATAATTATTATTATTATTACCCGACACATGATCTTGAGCTAACTGCGGTTGTTTTTACCCTTAATCTTTGGAGACATTACCTCTACGGACAACGATGTGAGATATCTACGAATCATAAGAGCTTAAATATTTGTTTACCTAGAAAGAATTGAATATGAGGTAGAGGAGATGATTAGAACTTATAAAGGATTATGATCTCAGAATAAATTATTGTCTTGGAAGAGTGAATGTAGTGTTAGATGTCACACCTTAAAAACCGGCCTAGACGGATAACCTAAAATTATCATATCACGTGTGCACCCGTAATATGAGAACTGTCTTGCAAGTCAGAGTTTGCAAGACTCTATCTAGATAATTACTATTTAAACATCTAATATGAAATTATATTTGTGATAAATAAAGGAAATCCGATTTCCTATAGTCCACAAGAACTGTAGAGAGTTGGTATCCCTTACCAAATAGTAAAATAGAATAAAACATCTATATTTTACAAACTTGAAACTACAACATTACATTTCTAATACATAAACAAAGCTTATAATATCCAAAAGATAGAATCTTAACAAACCATATCATCTATCTATTTCTCATAACAAAACTGCCTTCTATCATAAAGGGTTCTTCTCCACACCAATCTATCCCCAAATCAAAGCCTCCGCTATTCCTGCAATAACACTGTAGGGGTGTGAGCTTAAACATAGCTTAGTAGATAACAAAATCAAATCACAATACAATCAGTTGTCAAACAAGTTTTATTTAAAAAACATATGTAATGCTCACTCAACCATATGATATGCACATTTTGGATGACCGGAATCCAAACCAATGGAGATTTATGCCCTTTCTTGGGGGTTGAAGGACTACATACAGGCCATTCACGCCCAGGAGAACTGTGAACCAAGGAAAGGATGCATACTCAACCTGAGCTTTCAGCTCATATCTTTCTTAGCACAAAAATCATTTCTTTATACTGTAGATATAACCGTCAACTACCCTTTAGATATCACTAAGGAGGGAGGATTTCATTATAAATACTTTTTATTGAAAATTAACCTCTAACTACTCCTTAGACTTAGCTAAGGATAGAGGATTTTCTTTGAAACTCACTTTATTGAAACATAGCCTCTATCTACTCACTAGACAACACTAAAGAGTGAGGACTTCTTCTTGAAATAATTTTGTGCATAGAACCAAAACATTTGCTTCATCAATCAATTTTCTTTTTAAGCTTCGTCTCCTCACCTAACCCGTCTAGGGGAATTGCCTACACTAGAGCCCCACAGGACACGAGCAGTCTTTTGGAGAACGGCCCACTCCCTTAGAACCACAGAACCTTCCCCAAGTATTAATCCTTTAAGCCGACTCTAACATGGGCGATATCCTTCGGTGTCTACTTAGTTCCTGCGAAGCCGATAACCTTACTAGTAGCTAACAAGCAGACCCACTGGTCCCAACATGCACTACTATAGAATCGGAATATTAATACGTGATGTGAACCCCGACCAATGCAAATGTGATGTGATGTAATGCATGACCAATTCATTTACGGTCAACTAAGACTTATATCATATTAGTTAATGACCATTTGAATTTCAAACACTCAACAATTCTTAATGCACAATTCACATAACACAAAGGTTATCACTCAATTCAATCATCAAATAGAAAACAAATCCCCAAACCCACGCATAATCGGTTATGTTAATATCAACTTAAGTGAAACTATAATGTAAACACAAGCAATGTGATGAGATTGTTGTTACCCACCTGGCATCCAAGCTAAGCCTTAACTATTCTCTAGGAAGACCAAAGCATCACCTCTAACAACCATCCAATCATCAACAACATTAGCATCATCACCAAATCATCATCATCCTTCATATGAAAACCAAACAAGAATAGAAAGTTGACTAAAGGCCATAGAAGAGAAAATAATACTAAAACAAACATCTATTCATATAAAAGCATTCATTTCTTAACAATCTTAGTGGAGCTTATTGAATCAACTAATTCTAGTTATATTACTATTTCATTTCATTTCTAAGAATCATGTTAATTCAAGTCCATAAACTCATTCATTTGATATGTATAGACTATATTAAGTCTCATTTAGTTACTAAACTAGATTAAGCTAAGTAAGACTTAGATTTGTTCACTAAGTTCATTTTATGTCTAAGAAGTCTATACTTGTTATATTAACTCCTTACTCTAGTGGTCTTGAAGATATCATGATAGTATTAAGCTAACTACTTATACATAACTAACGAAACAAATCCATTTTTAAGCTTTGTTATTCCTAGAGTTTCCTAGAACTTACAACATAGCACTCATAGGACTCTTTCTAAGCTTTTCATAGTATTTGAAATCACCTTAATCTAAGTTTGAATGATTAAATCATGATAAAATCAAGTTAACTTGACAAAGAAAAGAAGACCAAATGTGTTTTGGATCCATACGGGCCGTGCCAAGGGTGGTGATGATCACACCCCCCACCACGCCCCATATTAAGGAGCATGTGGAAATTGGAAAGGGGGCAAAGTCCACCATGCCCCTTGCCACCACCCTATGGTAGCCCAATAATGGGGACAGTGGTTGCCACGTCCCCTGCCACGGCCTGTGGTGAGGGGTGTACCAACCCAGAATTGCATCCCCTATTCTTCTTTTACTTTTTCAAGCCACTTTTCTACATGATTTAATCATCAAACACCATTCCGAACACCATATTAACTCAGCAACATAACCCATAACACTTCTACTTATATTTCTTCCTCTCATTTAATCAATTCATATCATCAATTCCTTTGATCACACATACTCAATCTAACTTAGATTCTAGCATATACTCATATATCACAAATTTACAAGTTCATACTCAAGCTTTACTCATAACTAACATTAAATCATCATATAACAATAATCACAACAACTAAAAACAAAAGATAATATCATACTTACATGGTTGATGAATTTTCAATTTCTTTTTCTTCATCACAACTACTACTACAAGGTTGATGAAGCTTCCTTTAGCATATTCCTCACTTCCTAACTTTCTTCCTAGCTTTAATCTCTCTTAAAGACTTCTTAGAATTGAGATTTGTTAATGGAATTTAGAGCTAAGAAAAGGAGATAAAGAAAGAAGAAAAACGTGAGGGAACAAAAGAAGAAAGAAAGAAAGAAAGAAAGAAAAGGAGTGGCAGCCAAGAGGAGAGAGAGGAGGGTTAAATAGGATAAATATAAAGTTAATTAAGGATTAAGGACCTTGATTCAAACTTGTCAGATCATTATCTTAAGCATTAAAAACAATTAGAAAAATATTTTGGAATATAAATAAGTAATATCATTAACTTGAATTGCAAACCAAGTTTAAAAGTTAAATTTTGTAGAATTGATATTTAGTTAAATTTGAGCTTAGAAACTGATATTTTTGGATAAGTTGGTAATCTCAAAATTCATGAAAATTGAAAGTATAAAATTTAGATTATAGAGACTACCTTTGAGTATTTTAGAAATCTAAATACCAAGATCAAGAAAATCTTATATCATTTATAGATAAAGAGAAATAGATATCCAAATTAGAATTAGTCGATAAAATAGTGAAATTTGGTTTGATATAAAAATAATCAAAGTAATTAAACAAGTTGAAAGAAACAGAGTTCAAATTTGTTAACTAAAAGAGATTTAAGAAATTTGGTTCATGAAATAGATATGTGAAATAGATGAAAGATTGAAAAGGAGTATTTGGAATTCAATTTCAATTAAGTCTATTACTAATTGATTATATCAGTCTATCCATTTATAACTTATAAGTCACATTACTTATTTTAATTAAACTATCTACACTCAATTATTAATTATACTCTAATCAACTTCAAGATTAATCATTCATTGGTAGTTGACAACAAATTGACTTTAGTTTTTATGATTCAAAGGCTTTTGATCGTTTTAAGATTTTATTCTCCCACTCACTTTTCATTGTTTTATTCCAATTAATTTAGATTGAAATTAATATCGTTTCCACTTTCATTGCAATTCTAAATTATCGAATGACCCATTATTTATTTATTAATCGTTCATTTCTTTAATTATCCTCAATGTTTTGTTTTATGACTTTGGTTATTATTATTACTAGCCTGAATCTCATTTCCATTTATTTAGATTATATATATATATATATATATTAATTTCGTCCTTGTTATTTTTATAGAATTTTATCTCAAAACATAATAATTCATAATTTGTAAACAATCATTAAATTATTTAAATTTCAATATATTTAAAATGCGAGAAAGTTAAAATATCTTCCATAACTTTTCTTAAAACTTTTTCAATAATTTTACATTATTTTCTTAATGATTATTATTTCTAAATTTTATGAATTTTAGTTATTACAGTAGATGCTCTGAGTCAGAAGACCCACGAAGAAGTTGCCGCCATGCTTACTACACAGAAGGAGTTAGTAAAGGAATTTGAAAGGCTAAGTATTGAATTTGTGGGACATAGTGTGGAGGCAGAAATTTCTAACTTGGTTATGGAGCCGACCTTAATAAACAGGATCAAGGAAGTGCAATGGTATGATGAAGCAATTCATAAAGTGAAGCAAGAGGCACAAGAAGGGAAGTATGCTAATTTCGAAATAGATAAAGAGGATGTATTAAGAATGAGGGGAAGATTGTGTGGACTAGACGATGAGGAGATGAAAAAGGAAATTATGGGTGAAGCTCATAATTCGGGATACACTATGCATCTCGATGGGACTAACATGTACCAAGATCTTGAGAGTTACTATTGGTAGAATGGAATGAAAAGAGATGTGGTTGAAATTGTAATGAAGTGCCCTATATGTCAGCAAGTAAAGATCGAGCACTAAAGACCAAAAGGACTTTTGAAACCATTAGCCATACTGGAATGGAAATAGGATCATGTTACGATGGACTTCATGTGTGGTCTATCCCGAACATCAGCTGGATGCGATGCCATATGTCTCACGCCCCGAAGGGTACCCTAAACATGGCAGTCCGCCACATATAATATCAAGACTTAAGAATGACTACCTTAGTCATGCGAAAGTCTTGATATTACATGTAAGGCGTCTAACACGGTAATAGAAGACGCTTTTGGGAAATGTGGTCTAAGCAAGTAATAATGAATATACAAAAATCTAAAAATAAAATAGATCATAATAATAACAATTAAAGGTATATTACATGATTCTTAAGAGCATACCCTCGCTAAATCCCAAAGATCAAAATAACTAATAATCATTACAAAAATTTAATTACTACATCAAAAGATTTTAAAGGAATTATAGTTTAACCCTTCAAGTAGATTTCCTTCGAAAACTCTAAAAAAAAACTTACGCGGATAAGAGAAGACATCGAGTACAAAAACAGGTGTTCTTGTGAATACAATTATCTATAGGGGCGTAAGCTTATGGGCTTAGTAAGTGTAATCCCAGCAATCATACTTAAAACAAAATAACAACCAAGTTTATTAAACAAGCAAATGGGATGCAATAAGCATGTGAGTATACAAGACATATGATATTCGGGAATCATACGTTGAATGAATTACGCCTTCATTCGGGGTTAGGTATTCCGGCCCTTTAAGACCATCTCTTTTTTAAAACCATTTTTATAGATCTTACCGATTCCTATTCGCCATAAAAAACATGTAGTTATTACCGGCTTCTACTAACCATCAATTTATGTAGTTTTTACTGGCTTCTACTAGTCACATATATAATATACCAGTTATGCCTACCACCACTATCATATACTTGTCCCACCAATTGTATAATAGCGAATGCAATGTGACTCAACATATGAAGTACATTTATCAACTTTTATTTAGAGCCTAGCCATTATATTTCAATATCTTGCAAGTGATCAACCAATTTCAGATACTTCAACGTGCTAATAACATACAGTTTATTACAAGCATTTCGTGCCTCGATATACTTAATGTTCCTTCAACATGTTATCAATACAAAGATCTTCAATTTTATCTTTCCTTAAGTCTAGTGCAACTAAATCTACAAGCACAAACATAAGCATTAAAAATAGGGGAAGTAGACTCACTCGGCTATAACGATACTCCCTTAGTCGAAGTTGTCCTCGAGGTAGTATACGTCCTCCTTCTAGGTTCCTAAATAAAGGAAATATCCAAAATGAGTATTCCATGAAATTTCTAGTTAAAACTTGTAATTCTATTTTCTAGTTGCGGTAAAATTCGTATAGGTGGAAATTCCAACTTAACATGGCCATAACTTGCTCATTTTAACTCGGAATTTCACGTATAATATACCGTTTTCTACCTATTCAAAAATATCTATCCTTTTTTAAGGTTATTCTTATCATAAAAAGTCATTTGGTTCACGAAACCAAAGAGTAAGATTCACCACGAAAATTTGTGTTTGCAAAACTTAATTTTGTAAAGTTTTCTTTATCCAAAATACTTGTACCAAAATATAGATATTATTATGGTTGGAAAAACTTTAAAATGTATATGTATATATTGACTCATATCATATGCATGAATTCAATGAAGTTATCTCAACCATGAATTTTTGTAAAAGCAAAGTTTTCTAGAAATTTGGAAAAGCAAAACTTTTGAAAATTTCTACTTATATTGTTAGAAAATTTCTTAAGTTATAATAAGTAAGTATTTTCTCCTTCTTAATTTCATTTCCTTAGTCTTTTAAATTTCAAAAGAATGATTTTTGTTTTTTTAAGTTTCTTATAGCTTAATTTCTAGAGATTGAGAGGGTAGTTTCTAAATACTTTTTGAGAGTAGTTAAAATCTTTCAAACTTTATACTTTCTTAACTTTTCCTAAAGTTTATCTCATTTACTTAAGATGATTTCCTAAGTTATTTACTAATTTTATTCCTCAAGATCATTTTATCTTTATGAAAGAAACTTTCTTGGTGAAATTTAGTAAAACTTTTGTTAAACAAGAATTTGAAATTTTAATTTTTAAAGAAAACTTTTCCATTTTATGGTTTTGTAAAGTGTATGTATGTATTATCTAAGAATTTCTATATTCTTTGGTTACTAAAATTTATGATGAACTCCTCTAGATTTTTAGAAGAGATTTCCTAAGAGATTCCTAAGTTTTTATGAAAAATTATATCTTTTATGACAAAATTTATTTTAGAAAAGAACTTTCATCTTTTTATTTAAGAAAATCTTTCCTTCTTTATCTTGTTGAGACATAAATCAATATGTTCATGCATGATCATAAATATGAAATCATGAAATTATGAAAATATAAGAAAGACATAATAAGTAGTATAATAAGCAAGTGTATAGAAATATCAAGTATTGGGAACCTTAGCTTTACCAAGGTATCCTAGAACTAAGAATAGACTAGTCCCAAAAAAATAAAAAAAAATGTTGTTTTGACTTGATGAGGACAACTCCAAGACTAGAGACTAGTCTTAAAACAACATGAAATAAATAAATAAATAAATTGCATAACCTAGAAGTGAATAGATAACAAATGAGCTTGTATACTCTAAAGATTATATATAAGTATATAATTATATTTAGTTAAATATATATAAGAAGTTAACATACTATCAACAATAATATGTGCAAAATATAATAACAACATAAAAATAGAAAAATATATTTCCATGAACAAGAACAATACATGAACATAGTGTAGATTTTATAACAACAAGTTTAAGAAACTCACAACAAGTTTAAGAAACTCACACTATGGTCATGTAAAGTTACATGACATTGTAGAAAGAAATGTGGAAAGAAGATTTTACCTAAAGAGGATTTTGAAGTAACATGTGTGACATGGTAGAAAGAAATGTGGAAAGAAGATTTTACCAAAAGGGGGTTTGAGAGTATTTTGGGAGAGTTTTGAGATGAAAATTTTAGAGAGTTTTGATAGTGAATTTGTGGGTAGTAAATGTGTGAATGTAGTAGAAGAGGAGGGGGGTATTTATAGGAAATGAGGAGTGCATTTTAGGGTTTGTACTAATCTTTTATTGACCTTTAGGATTTCCAGTTGACTTTTAATTCTAAGGTTAAGCTTAAAAATTTACCGAAATTTCAAGGGTTTACAATATAGGTCATAGTGGATCGACTTACCAAGTCGGCACACTTCATACCAATCAACATGACCTAAACACACTTAGATAAATTTGTCAAGTAAAGTAAGTTTTAAAGATGATAAACTTAATTACCAAGAAGTAGAAGAATATAAACATGAAGAGGAAATATACATGTAACACAACTTAAAACATTAAAGATCATCAACCACTTAAGAAAAATTTTGAAGACTTTATTTTCAAAAATAAAAATTGGTAGATATCTTAAAGAAACTAAGTTTTTTTTAAAATTAATTTATCTTTAAAAAAGTTAGGAAATGAAATTTTAATAAGAATCATTTATAATGACCCAAGAATTTTTAGGTTTTCCTTTCAACAACTTAAAAGGGAAATTTTCAAAGTTTCTATCATTTAAACTCTTAAAGACAAATTTTTTATGAAAAATCAATGTTGAGACAACACTACTAAAATAATGCACATAATGTGAGTATATATATATATATATATATTTATATACTCAAAAGATTTTTCAACTATACAAATATCCATTTATTTTGTCTAAGGGTTTTTGGATGAAGGAAAGTTTGGAAAATTATATTTTAAAGGTTGGAAATTTTCATAGCTATTATGTCTTATTTTGTTTCGGGACCAAAACGGCCTGTTTTGATAAAAATAACCTTAAAAATGGATTGATCTTTTCGCATAGGTAGAAAACAACAAATAATATGCAAAATCTGAGTTAAAATGAGCAAGTTATGGTCATTTTATGTAGAAATTCTATCAAATACTCAATTTAGGTATTTCTTTTACTCAGGAATCGAAGAGGATGAGACGTTCTATCTTAATGACTACTTTGACTAGGGGAGCTATCATCAAGTCATGACCGAGTGAGTTTACTCCCCTTATTTTACATACTCATGTTTGTGCTTGTAGTTTAGTGGCACTAGAATTAGGAAAAAGATAAAATGGAAAAGTACATGTGATTTATAATGCTTGGTGAAGTTATGTTAAGCATATCGAGTCTTGAGTTGTCACCCATGGAGGGTACCCTAAACGTGGCAGTCCACCGCATATAATATTAAAGCTAATGAATGACAACCATAGTCATGCAGGAGCTTCGATATCACATGCAAGGCGTGCTTCTAAGATAGTAGGAGACTTACAGGGGTATTACATTTAAGTAGATAATAAAAGCAAGCAAAAACTTATATAAATAAACATGAAACCTTCATTTAAATAATAATTCCTTACATCATCTTAGGGGCATTCCCCCGTCTTAAAAGTCTTGTTACAACTAAACTATTAACAAAGTAATCACAACTATAGCATAAGCCTACTATAGAGATTTTCTTAGAAGTCTATGTTCAAAACTAAATACATATAACTTCTCCCAAAAACTCCTAGTAGCTTAAGCTCGTAACTGCTATACAGGGCTCCTTGGTACCAACCAAAGGTAATCATACTGTAACAAAAAGCTATAGGGGTATAAGCAAAATTAGCTTAGTGAGATAATTCCCATCTATATAACATTTCCATATAGCAAACAAGTATTTAATCAAGCATATGAGAATGAACCAATCACATGAACAAACAATATACATAAGATTAATCGGAAATCATGTGTAGCATGGATTTTACGCCCTCCATGTCGGGAGTTGGGAGGTTACAAGCCCATGACCATCAATAATTGCAGATTTGCTGGCTCTACTTGCCCTGTAGACTTTCTAGCTCCTACTAGCCCATGTAGACTTTCCGGCTTCTACCAGCCACCACTATTACTTCCTCGTTTCCCCACACGAAGAATAGTAGTGAAATAAATGTGACTCACAAATATGATATGTATGAATTAATTTTAATATATATTTAACCAAATAATGTTGAGTTCAAGTTAAAGGCGATCAATTACAATTTTCATCATATCAATACAAGAATCACAATTTAATTATCAATTCCTCTTTCGATATTCTTAACTTATATTCAACCAATCATAAATTCAAATCACACAATACTTATATCTTTTCCTTAATTTCTAGTGCTACTAATTACAAGTACACACAAGGAAATGTAACTTAGTAAAGGATTAACTCACTTCATGTCGGTAGATCCTAATCGAAGTAATCTTCCAAGAAGGTGATCTCGGTTCCTTCTTCACCTAAACAAGATGAAATAACCAAAATGAGTTTTTCATAGAATTTCTATTCTTGAAGATTCTAAACTTTTCTTAAAATCACGGTAAAATCGTATATGAGGAAATTCCAACTTAAAATGGCCATAACTTGCTCATTTTAACTCGGAATTTTGCATATAATATACCGTTTTCTACTTATTCGAAAAGACCTATCTATTTCTAAACTTATTTTCATCAAACTAAGTCATTTGGGTTTCAAAAAAGTGGCGAGCAGATTCACCACGAATTTTTATAAACTTGATTTCCTTCTTTTATCCAAAGCTCATTTTGAAGAGATAGATATTATAATAGCTTGTAAAACCATTGAAATGCATATACATATATTTATTGACTCATATTGAATGTATGAAGTTAATGAAGTTGTCTCAACTATGAAAAGTAAAGTCTTTTAAATATTTTCAGAAAGTGAGAACTTTTGAAATATTCATTTTTTATTTTGCTTTGAAAATATCTTAAGTTATTTCAAATGAGTATTTTCTTTTCCTAAATTTAATTTCCGTAATCTCTTTAAATTCCTAAGTAATGATTTTATTTTCTAAGCTTAGTTTCAATACTTTTGAAAGCAATAACAATTCTATATTTAGAGAAATAATTTCTTGTTTCTTGAGATCATTTTATTTTGATGAAAAGATTTTCTAGCACTTGATGAAAAAGTGAAGTTTTTGTAAAATCTTGTTTATTTCAACAAGTTCTCTCTATGTATGTTTATGAGCTCCTCTAGATTGCTTAAAAAAGTTTGTTTAAGAAAATCACTTCCTACTTTTATTTCTAGAAAAGAATTTTTAAGAAAAACTTTTCTCATTTATTTTTTTGAGACAAAAGTCATTATGTTCATGCATGAATATGAATCATAAAGTAATGAAAACATAAAGAAACATAATAACTTAAAAGAATAGGCTAGTAAAGAAATAAATCAAGTATTGGAACCTTAGCTTCATCAAGGTATCCCGGGACTAAGAATAGACTAGTCTCAAAAAGAAAAAGAAAATGTTTTGACTTGATGAGACAAGTCTAAGACTAGAAAAACTAGTCTTAAAAACAATATGAAAGTAAATAAATTGCAAAACAAATGAGCTTATATGCTCTAAAAGATATATATAACTACATATATATAGTTAGATAATTATATGCATAAAAGCAACATAAAAGAAATTTGGTTCATAAACAAAAACAAAGCATGAATCTATTGTTGCTTTCTTTAACCTTCATGGTTTAGAAAACACACACTATGCTCATACTAAGTAAATGAACATAAAGAAAACTTGAAGAAATATTACCTAAAAGAACTAAACTTGAGAGAACTATTGGGAGAGAATTCTTGTAGAATTTTGGGAGAGTAACTTTAGTATATAAAAGGTGTGAAAGAAGTGGAAGGAAGAGGGGGTATTTATAGGAAAATGTAGGAGGTTAATTGTGTTAATTAAATAAATGAAAATAAAACAAATTGGAGGGTAAGAGAGAAGGGGCTGGCAAATTGTAGGGGGGAGAGGGAGAAATTTTTTTTTTTTTTTTTTATCTTTGTAAATGAAAAATAAGATATGAAAGATGTGAAGTTGTATTGGAAATGAAAATTGTAAGAAATAGAGGTATGGCTCGTAAGAGTAGGTTATAAGAAAAAGTAGAGATAGATAAATAGTGTAGAATAGTAGTAAATAGTATAATGTAAAGTAGACATGACAATTTAAATACCGGAAGTAAGAAAATACACGTATAAATGGGATATCCGATATTTTTAACTACCGAAAAATTATGAAATTGATATTTTTGAAAATCTTATATTTTTATGAATATAACGGTATATTTGGATTATTTTTACTTTCCGAGCCCGGGATACGTTTTTCAAGAACTGTGTCTGATCGGGTTCAAAACGAGTCGTGGTTTGACTAATATGATATTTTTAAGCTTTCTCAGGTTATTACGAACTATTCTTAATACTAAACTCTTACTAACTTTCCTAGGGTTGCTTAAATGGGAAAACCAGACTTGAACGATTGTAAAAGACTAGGGTTTTGTTAACTTTGACATTCCGGTTAACTTTCTAATCAGGGTTTAAGCTTTAATTGATTACAAAACTTCGAGAGTTTACATGAGTTCTCTATAATAAATTGTATGTATTACTACCATGTTGGAATGTTTGAAAATTGTATGATCACCTCCAAAATAATGTAACTAAATGCTAGACTCTTAATAAAATTGAATCATGCACTTCACGAATAGAGTCTCATTGCATTCACTATTATACATTTGGTGGGACAAGTGTATGATAGTGGTGGTTGGTATAACCGATAGTATTTGTATGTGGCGAGTAGTAGTTGGTAAGATCTACATATCTTTGGTGATGATTAGTAGCCGGTAAGAACTATAAAAATTTATTAGTTAACTGTAATTGGGCAGTATATCCAATCTCGAATGAATGGTGTAAATTCATTCAACATATGGTTCCTGGAAAACCATATGTCTTGTATGCTCATGTGTTTGTTGCATATCACTTTTTTTAATAACTAAACTTGTTTGAAAATTTTTGTTTTGAGTATGGTAAATAAGGAATGTTCTCACTAAGTTAGTAATGCTTATATCCCTATAGACTTTTGTATGTGCAGGAGCATTTGCTTTTGTACCCACGATCTCCATTTATCCGTGTAAGTCATCTTTTGAGAACTTTTGGGG